>JAJKKK010000074.1:0-283320 GCA_022432375.1 Nemania sp. FL0031 | reverse complement strand
TTATAATTTTTTAGTAATATAGCTAAAATAATTTAAGCTTTAATTATTATTTATTATAATTTTAACTAAATTATTATTGCTTAATAAACTTTAAACAAATATTAATATAAACTTTTAAATAATTTTAATATTTATAATTTTATTTTAATTTTTAATAGTTTAGTTTAAAAAATAATAATATTTAAGTTTAAATAATTTTAATTACTATAAAAACATTTAAATATAAATTAAAATATTAAACTTTTTAAAGCTAATATTAATTAAATAATATTTTATAAATAATTTTACAATAAAATAGCTAAAACTATTTATAATTATTAATATTTTTATTAATAAAGCTAAAAAAATAAAAGCAAAATTTTAATAGCTTATTTAAACTAAAATAATAATAAAGCTACTTTAAAAAAATAAAATGTTTTTTATGTTATAAAAGCTAACTAAAATAATAAAGTTAAAAAGTTAACTAAAAAATAAAAAAAAGTTTATTAAACTAATAATATTTGTTTTAATTATAATAAAATAAGTTATATAATAAAAAACTATTTAAAAAATTAAAATATTATAGTAATATTTATTTAAATTTTGCTTAATAAAAAAAAGTTAAATAAAACTTTAAACTTTAGTAATTTAAAAACTAAAAAAACTAGCAAAAAACTTTTTGCTAGTTTAATTATTTATTATAGCTAATATAAATAGTTTAAAAAAATTATTTAAATTTATATTATTTATATAAATATAAAATAATAAAAAAAATATAATAAAATTTATTGTTTTATATAATATTAAAGCTTAAACTAACTTTTTAGTTAATTAAAGTTTAGCAAAAAAATTAAAATAATAAAAACAAACAAAAATAATTTAGCTAAAAAAGCTAATATTGCTAACTAATTATTATAAGTATATAGTTAAAAAAGTAAAAAAAATTTTTATTATTATATTAATTATAAATAATTAAAAGTTTTTTAATTAAAAGTTTAAAATTATAAAAATAATTTATAATATTATTATTAGTTTTTATTAGCTAATAGTTTAAAAAATATTTTTTAATTATAAAAAAAATTGCTAATTATTATTTAACTTAAAAAAAACTGTTTTATTTTTAAATAATTTACAAAAATATTTTATAGCAAAAAACTAAAAGCGTTAAAATTAAAGTTTAAATAACTAATAGTTTAAAATAACTAAGCGATTATTAAATAATTAAAAAAAAAACTATTAAATTAATTTAAACTATAAATAATAAAAAAAAATAAAGCTTTTTATTATACTAATTTTTATAAAGTATATTAATTTTTATATAAAAAAAATAAAAAAAATTATTAGTATATAAATTTTTTAAAAAAAAAAACTAAAAAATTTTTAATAGCTAGCTAATATTATTTTTTGTTAATAAAACTTTAAATATATTAAATTAGTAAAATAATTAATTTTAAAAAAGCTAGCTTACTTAAAAGGTTTTTTTTAAAAAAAGTTTTTTATTAAACTGCTATTATTAAAACTAAATTATAATATAGTTTTAAAATTAAATAATAAACTTTAAACAATTAGCTTTTTAAAATATTAAATTTTTATATAATATATATTATTAAAAAAAAAAAAAGTTAAAAAACTTTTTTAAATAAACTTTATTAAACTATATATAAATTTAAATATAATTTTAGTTTTTTTTATATTAAAACTTTATTTTATTAAATAATAATTTTATATAAATTTTTAATAATAAAATTAATTTTTTAAAAACTAATTAATATAAACTTTTAATTTAAACAATATTATATATAACTATTATAATATAATAATTTATTTAAAAATTAATATTATTTAAACTTTTAATTAATTAAAATTTATATTATAGTTTTATTATTTAATAGCGTTTTATATTTGCTTAAATATATATTAATAAAAAGTTTTATTGTTTAGTTTTAAAGTTAAATTAGTTTAATAATAAAATTTTATTAACGTTTAACTATATAAATTGCTTAATTAGTTTATTAATATTTATATAAATAATATATTAATTTATTTAAATAAATAAAAAAATTACTAAAAGTAATATAAAAAAATAATTTTTTATTTAAACAAAATAAATTTATAAAAAAATATTAAAAAGTTTTAATAGTTAAATTTTAGGTTTTATTGCTGCTTAAAGTAGTATATAAAAAAAAAAACTATATTATAAAAAGCTTTATAGCATATTTATAGGCTATATATAATAAAAACCACTTAAACTTAAGCTTTTTTTAGGTTTTTAAAGAGGGTAATAAGTGCTAAATTGCTTTATTATAGCGCCTTATATAAAAAATAAGTAGTAAAAATATTTTATTGTGCTCTGTATATTAAATAATATACCAATTTATACTAGCTATTAATAGCTTATATTTTTGCATTAGCAGCTTGTTTATAGTAGTATTATGCCCGGCAAAGCAATTAGCAGGGCAGTAAAATAGCTAATATATAATAAATTAGTTATTAGTAGCTATATATACTGCTAAAAAGTTATACTAATAGCTGCTTAGCAGCTGTTTGCAACTACTAGTATATAATAATCAGTAATTAGTTATATAAAAAAAGGCTAAGCTATATATAGCTTATATATAGCTTGCTTTTTTTTTTGTGCAAAAAAGTTGTTGCTTACTTTTTTGCTTGCTTATTAAGCTTTAGCTTAGCTATTTAATTGTAGTTTATTTATTTGCTTAAGTAAATATATTAAAAAGTTTTATTTTAATATTATTATAGTAAACTATTTAAAAATAGTTTTAAAAACTAATAAAAATATTTAAATTAATTTTTATAAAATAAAAATAATTATAAATTAAAAATTTAAAAACTTAAAAAGTTTAATGTTTATTTAATTATTTTTAAAATTATATAATTTTATATAAATATTTATTTATTATATTAGCAAAATAGTAAAACTTTTAAACTAACTACTAAAAAAATTAATATTATAAAAACTAAAACTTAAGCAATAAAAAGCTTTTAAAACTTTAAAAAAACTTGTAAATATTATTTTAATAATTATATTTTTTAAATTTAGTATAAAAACTTAAGTTAAAATAAATATTTTAAAAAATGCTATTAAAAATACTATTTAATAAAAATAAAAAAACAAAAAATAAAAGCTTATAAATTATTTTTTTAAAATAATAATAATATTTAAAAAAGTTTATTTAATATAAAACTAAAAACTACTAATAATAGTTTAAACTTTAAAATATTACTATTTTAAGTTAATAAATATAAAACTTTAAATAATTATTAATTATTAAATATTAATTTATTAGTTTATAAAAAAAGTATTATTTATTTAATAAATAAAATAAATAAACTTTTTAAATAATTTTAATATTATTTTTTAATATTAACTAAACAAAAAAAATATAGTTATAAATATATTATTTTATAAAACTATTAACTTTTTAATAATAAAAACTAAAAAAAAATAAAAATATATATTTGTTTTAATTAAACTAAAATAAATTAAAAATTTAATTATATTAATAAAAATTACTAAAATAATTAAAAAACTAAATATTAATTTTACTTTATAAAAAACTAACTTAATAAATTTAATTGTTTAAAAAAACAAACAATAAAAGCTTAAAAATTATAAAAATAAATTATAAATGTTTAAGCTAAATTAAAATAAAAAAATTTTTTTATAAATTATTTTATTATAAAAAGTTTATAAGCTTGTTTTAATAGCATACTAAAGCTAAAATAAGCTTATTAAAGCTATAAAAAAAATTTATTACTAGTTTTTTTTAAAATATAATATATATTGCTATATAAATAACTATTATAATTGTTATAAAAACAAACAACTAAAAAATAAAATTTTAAAATTGCTATATTTTATATTAATATTTTAAAATATTTAAAAGTATATAATAATTAATAATAAAAATATACTGTTAAATAAATATAAGTATAATTATATTTAAATATTTATTAATAAGTTTAATAAAATAATAATAATTTTGTTAAAATATAAAATAAATATAGCAAAAATTTTTGCTATTTAATATTATTGCTTAATATATTAATTTTTTAAAATATTTAAAGTATAGTTTTTAAATAATGCAAAACTTTTTATTTTTAAGTTTATAAAAGTATTAAACTATTTAATTAGTATAAAATATAAACAAAAAAATATTTATTATTTTTAGTTATAAAAAATAATTAAAAAAACAAATTATAATTTTAATTAAAAACTGCAATTTTATATTAATAAACATTAAAATAATTAAAATATTTATTTATTAGTTTTAAATTTTGCATATAATATTTTATAGCATTTAATTATTAATATAGTATTAATAAAAATAGCTATAAAAATTAAACTAAAAAACTATTTATTTATTAACATTATAATAAAATTGCTTAATAATAAGCAAGCAAAAAAAATAGCTAAACTAGTAAAACAAATAAAAAAAGTTTAAAAAATAGCTTATTAAATAATTATAATAATTTAAAAAAAGCAAAAATTATAAGCTAATAAAAAATATAAGCTTATAAACTTTATTATAATTAATAAAGTTTTTTTAAACAAAAAAGATTTATTTATAATTATATTAATTATATAATTAAATTTATAGTTTATAAAACTATTTATTATATTAAAATAATAAAAATATAACTATATATTAAATATATTTAATATTTATAAAAAAAAAACTTATTTTATGCTAACTAATTATAAAAAGCAAATAATAATTTATTATTTTAATAAATATAAAAAATATTATTGCTTAAAAAAATTAATAGTAAACTTAAATATAAAATTAATTAAATAAAAAAAGCTAAAATATTTAGTTGCTTTAAAAAATTATAATACTAAGTTTTATAAAAAAATTATAATTTTAATAATATTTAATATTTAGCTAGCAATTTTAAAAACATACTAATAGCTTTAAATAAGTTTTATTAAAAATGCTTAAAAAAACTTAAACTTTTAATATGTTTATAAAAATAAATATATATAACTATAGTAAATAAATTTGCTAAAAACTATAAAAATAATAATTACGTTAAAAAATTTAGCATAAAAAAGCTAAAAATATATTACTATAAACAATAAACTTTAATTTAGCTTTTAATTAAAGTTTAAATTTTAATAAAAAATAATATAATAATTTAAAATAAACTTATATTTAATAAATTATATAACTATATATATAATAAAAAAATAATAAAATAATTATGCTATTAATAAGCTTTATACATTTTATTGCGCATATATATAACTATATATATTTATATATAGCTGTAAGCTATTTTTATATTTTTTTTTTTTTTTTTTTTTAGCTTAAAATTTTCGTTTATAAAATTAATAAACTAGCATTTTACTATATAACGATTGTAATAATATTGTTAAATTTAAACATTTTAGTTGTTAGTAGTAGTAATGGTAATAGGTTTTTTTAAAGCTGTAATAATATTTAAAAAAGCTATTAAAAAAAACTTTTATACTAGTTGTTATAAAAAGTGTAATAGTAATAAAAATGTAGTTATAATAATAGCAATAAAAGGTAAAAAAAATAACTGTTTTATAAGCAAAGCTTTTGTTTACTTTTTATTTTTATAGCATTTTTATTTGCATATATATTTAACTATAGGCTATAATTTAGGTATATGTAGTATATTAAATAAAGTTTGGTTAGCAAGCTTAAAATGGCTATTTTTTTGCTATTTTTTTGGTTAAAGTTTAATAATTAAGCGTATAATAAAAAAAAGTTTAGCTTGGTATATATATTAGCTAAAAGTTTAAAGCTACGTTTATTATATAATAAACAGCTATATAAAATAGTTTTAATAAAATTGTTAAAAATCTATATTGTATTTATATTATTTATATAGTAAAATAACTATATAGCAATAACTATATATTTATAACTAACTTTATTGTATAAAAATAACTAAGTATAAAAAAAAAGCAAGCGTTATATATTTAACGTTTTAATAAAAATTAAACTATAATATATTTTTTTAATATATTTATATATAAAAAAATTATATTGCTAAAATAGCTATAATTATTAAACGTTATTTTAAAAGCGGCTAAATTTTACTAATATATTTTTTAAATTAAAAAGCAAAATATAAATATTAGTTTAAACTAAACTAAAATAATAAATATATATTAATAATTATTAAGTAATAATAAAATATAATTAATATAAATAGTTATAGCAAAAATTTTAAAAGCTATTATTATTTATTTAAATTTTTTAAATTTATATAAACTGTTTATTAAATATAAAATAAACTATTATAATTTTTAAATTTAAATATTTAAATTATATTTTTATTATTAAATATATAATTAATATTTTAAAGCTTTATATTTTTATAATGTTTTAGCGCTATATATATTATAATTTAGCGTTTATAAAAAATTTATTTGCTTTATTTTAGCTACTAAAAGTTAGTTATAAATATTAGCAAATTTATTGCTAATAAAGTTTAAAATATATACTAGTTTTTAATAATTAAAGCAAAATTTACTTATAAATTTAAAAAGCTAAACTTTATTAAATATTTTTTTAAATAGTTTAATAAAAATAAAAGTTTTTAATATTATATAAAATATAAATTTTTAATTAATATATAATTAATAGCTTAGTAGTTTATTAAATAAAAAAAAACTAATTATTAATTAACTTTTATTATAATAAAAAAATATTAATTGTTAATTAAAACAATTAAATAAAATAAAAGTTTATTGTTAAACTAAATTAGCTTAATAAATTAAAGCTTATTTAATATTATATAATACTATTATTTGCAAAATTTTTTATATATATTTAATTATTATTATATTTATTGTTTTATATTTAAAATAAGCTATTTAATATAGCATATTTAATATAATAGTATTATAAAGTTAGCTAAATATTATATAAATAAAAGTATATTAATATTTTGCTTATTTTATAATATTAAATAAAATATAAAATTTATAAGTATAATTAATAGCTTAGTTATAATAAACAGCAAATATTATTTTTTTAATATTAAAATAAATAAAATAAATATATTAAATATACTAAATAAAAAAAATAAAAAAATATAGTTTGCTAAAATTTAAATATAAATATAAAAACTAAAACGCTAAAAAAAACTATTAATTATTTATATTTAACTGCTTTACTTTTTTTTATTTTTTAATTGCTAATTTATTTAATTGCTATTTAAAAACATAAGTATATAAAAAAACGTACAAAAATAGCTATTAAAAAACAAAATCTGCTTTAGAATTTTATATTTGCTAGTTGGTTAAAGTAAAATAAAGTTATTAGTTATTAGTATAGCTTAATTATAAGTAGCTAGTATAGCTTAGCTATACTAAACTAGTATAAATTTGGCTTAGCTAGTATTAACTTTGCTAGAACTTAACTTAAGAACAACAACAATATTCTGCTTTCATTTTGACCTGTTTTTTTGGTGACCTCATTTATTCGCTTCAGTGCCACGTTCTCAACCCCCCTGATGACTAAGTAAAATTTTCATTTACCGGACCAGGGTCGAAAGCGGGACACCGGATAGCACCCGAATACACACCGCTTAGGCTCTACTTAAACATTATGTTTGTCACTTACAGAACTGTCGAAAAAACTAGCGCGAATGAGATGGTGTCAAGTTATATATGGAAGGAATTTAGTTAACTATGTGAATATGGAATTGGATTTTCTTTCTCATCTTTGTTTTGTTGCTTGCTTGACCTTAAATTACTTCTTCAGTCCAGAGTAAGTAAGTGAATCGCTGATATTTGGTCTTACTACGTTAGGTACTAACAAGCTATGCCCAGTCTCCATGTTCGTCGACTTTGACTTTATCTTCAAATATAACTCTTTCCATTGGGATAGGTGATATCTCATTTCGTCAATTGTATATAAACCCCGGTTCACCCCTAACGGGTTCCGACGACCGACGATGCCGCCACCATCGGAGCCCATCTGCCAGGTTTGTCTTCATTGCCTTGGCTCAACCGATCGTAAAAGCTTACAAATCGGAAGGCGCTGAACCTGTCAGACGGTAAGCGATGCACCAATGCTGCGATAGTATGGGATGGCCTGTTTTGCAGGTTTCACGGCAAACAATGTCATGGTCTCTACGCCGGATACAAGAAGAGGAACGCGCAACTGGATAGCTTGGCCGAACAAGCCCCTCCGTATCTCAAGTCGAATGAGAAGCCTCTTGCTAACGAGACCTTTGAACACGTCGACGATGAGGCCGTTCTGGGCCAAATCCACAGCCACCTTCTCAGCGAGTATGTTCTCTTGGGTAAGGTCATCGACGCCAGGAAACTTCATCATAAGCACTTCTTCCCTCTCAAACTAGATTACGGGCATCAAGCATATCTTGATACTTTATCGAATCGAAGACATATCGTGCTCCGAGCTCTAGAGAAGGCTGTGAAGCGCATAGCCGAGGTACTGTACGCAAAGGAGAGGTGGTTCACATGGATAGGGGAAGTTCAGCACAACGAAGAAGTCACGCGCGAAAAGGAAGCAAAGAAGGTTAAACTTGAGGCGGCTATGTTCAAGCGGCACTGGAAGAAGATGCAGACCCGTCTCCGAGCCCAACGCGAGAAAGAAGAGAAGCAGAGACAGGAAGCCTTCCTTGAAAGTGTGTACCAAGAGCGCATCAACGCAGTGACGGAAAGCGAGCAAGACGACGAGATGTGGGATCCAATCGAGGACTTCCTCGAAGACGAGAGATGCAAATACGTTGATCTCATTAAGCATTTCTTGTGGATGGAGATCCTGAACGAGGAAGAAGAGAATCAGGAGGCGGAGCAATCAACATCCGCCACCGCCACAGATCTGGTCGCTGGGGTTAAGGATTTGGGCGTGTCTAAATCCGCCCCCACGAAAAAGCCGAAGAGGAAGCCTAAACCAAAAGACGCCAAGACGCCTGAATCGCGCAGTACTCCTATTAGACAGTCTCAGAGTGAACGCACCGGCCAGGGTCGGATTTTGGCCATGATGGGCAACAAAGAAAGTGGTCGGAGGGCTGACGATAATAACGCAGAGCCAGACAAGAGTAATATTGAAACAGAAGAAGAAATGCGGAAGCGTCTCAAGGAAGGGGTCGAGAAGAACTATAGTGAAGTTTATGGGCCCATTCTCGTTGGATCTCTAGAGACGCCCCACGGAACACACGACAAGACGCCACCCATGGAGGATGACGAAATCGAAGGACTAATGCAAGACATCAAAGAGATAAAGCTTCTCCTGTTTTGTCGTCTTCTCTTGGCACACGCGACACTACTCCCGGCCGCTTTACAAGCCAACAGTGTAGACGAGTTTCTCAATGACGCTAAGATCACTGAGGCCGACCTACGCGATCTGTGTCTCAAGGTTGAGCAGCCGAGTCTCCAGGATATTAGAGATGCTTGCGCTGATCTTCTTCGCGAAGATGAACCCGAGACGGAAAAGGGAAAAGAAGAAGAAAACGAAAACCTCTCGTTCGAGGACATTATTCTGCAAGATCGACGATTTGGTCGTTTGCAAGGCCCGGCGTGGTATTATGAAAATATGGTCGCGCAACGATCCAAAGTATTGGGTGAGCCGGTAATAAGCTTGAAGGAGCTCCTGATGCCAGCATCGAAACAGCCCGAGAAGACTAAAGTCCAGATCTGTGGAAAGAGTATATGGAACTACTCTAGCGAATCATCCATGTCTCGGGAGGGTTGGTTGCAGTTTTCTGTCTTGGCGAAAGGGTGTGATCTCAGAAAAGCGGTTCAATTATGCAGAAATTGGAACGAGTTCTCACAGCTCAATTTTCTTGCTTCTTGGCAATATTTCCCGGCATCAAATTGGTTGTCTTGGGGCGCAGACCGAGTGACCAAGCAATTACACGATTTGGTGAGTCTATTCTACTGTGTGCCCCGGTACATACCTTCATCCTTCTACTGTAGCTAACTCACCGACAGGGCTTCTTCCCTTTCTTTACTGATCTTAGTGCCGAGAGCTTTAGTCATCACCTTCAGGCTGGTGGATCTCGGAGTCAGCAGAGACGGAGACACGACTTCGTGGAGGCCAGAAATATCATGGTTGCCCACATGAAGAGAGACGACTCGGTAACTCGCCGGTTTCTACAGTACTGCAGTATGCGAACAGGGGAAGTGCTGTTAGCTGTGCGAGATGGCAGGACAGGCAAGATCGTTACGGCACCACGAAAAGAAGAAGCCCTTTGGACCTTGCGATCTAAGAGAGGCATAGGGCGTGCGGCCAAGAACGAATGGGATATCGAACTCGAAATTGGACAAGATTACTTTGACTTTGTAGAGGAGTACCGAAACTGGCATCTAGGGTTTGATGATTACTACGAAGTATGGATATGGCACTTCGTTCCTGGACAGGCTGGATCTCTCCTCTACAATACAATTGTTGAGGTATGGAACTGTTGCTACCGAACGCATTCGGGCACGAGACTAACAATACACAGGAGCTTCGTAAAGCATGGCGCATCGTAAAGCCAATCGATATGTATAATCACCAAGAGCACTATCTACGCACTCTCACGCGCAACGAGAAAACACAGCGAGTGCGGCTGATCAAACCTGGAGAGCAGGTAAGGAGTCTGTGGGACGACGTGCAGCATCCAGGTAACATCTTCGTCTTAACGGACGCTACAAACAAGACTATGAAGACTGTTCAGGGCGATGGCACACCGGACATGGCGCCGCACACATTTTACAACGAATCTGACGCTGCAGAGGATGCTATCCTCTTTCCTGACGAATTGATATCTCTGAATCGTAACGTGCCGTTCAAAGAAGTTAGCAATGCTATCACACAACTCGAGGATGGCTCTGGTACAATCTCCAGATACCTTGCTAAACTAGCCGTAGAGTCGAGTTACTATTCTCAAAAGCCTCGCCGAGCGCACGACGAGTATAGCGACACTGACGAGTCATATAATTCCGATGATTCTCTCTATGATCTTGACGAGGCTTCCTCTGATGAGAACTTCGAGAAAGTATTTAAAGATGAAAACGGCGAGGTCACAAAACACTGGCGCTTGCCGCGATTATGGGAAGACCAAACCACCAAGATTAACGAGGGCCACATCGATGCGAAGAAGAAGAAAATACTATCGAACGTCGGGCTATCAGAAATACTTACTGGGAAAATAAAGAGAGGACCTACCGACAGAGAGTTCGCCAAAAATCTCAAAAACGTAGACAGATTGATGCTCATGGAGAAGGACCGTGGAGATGGTATTTTAATTCTCTCGATCATCCATTCCGTCGCCAATAAGCTAACCTGATGTAGCCTTGCTAGAAGCATTTCACGCTGGCGACCTTGAGCCGGGTGCCCTGGGAAAATACGAAGAGACATGCGCTATTGTGAACGGGATTTCGAATCAACAAGGAACCGACAGCAACCATGCTTGGCTTTGGTTTACTTTAGAGGTGTTAGAATGGCTGGAGGTTAGGACGGACTACGCAGATTACACCCAAGTGGCGACGGCTCCGTGGCCACATTCGTTCATCACCCAAGACATCCTAAAAGCTTGGGCGTATATGGCGATTTTCTTCCTGGATCTCGAGCAGTGTCAACCCGCCACCGACTTTTTTAAGTCCGAAGAAGGAAAGAAATACCAACAATCCCCCCTCCACGACCCACGTCAACGTGCTTCAACACTGCCGGATATTCGCACTAAAACGAGCTTTAAGTACCGACCAAAGAGCTTTTGGAAGGAATGGGACGACATCCTAAACAAGGCCAAGACCACTAAAAGCTACTATGCAGATGTTTTTCCCATGCAATGGAGCGTTGCGATTCGGCCTATCCTTGCTAAATGTAAGATCCCCTTACTCAGTTTACCTATTATAACTCGATGGTCTAGATCTTAACCCCATCTTAGTATACCTCGCCGGCATCATCGCCCCCACGCTCATACAAAACAGCCCCGAAGTGTGCTCCGGGTTCGCGGTAGCCAATACCGAGCCCCACCGTCGAGACAAGATGGACCTGTTCATCGACTACGCCGACCGACTGGAAGCCTCCGGCTACCCAGCAACCTGGCCAGGGCTAGTACGCCCGGATGAATTCCCCGTCTTCCTCCCGCTCGCGCGAGCCTTCGCAGCAAAGCACCCAACCGCCCGCTTTGCCGTGCTCCGCCTCTGGTCCGCGCCGCACTTCTACCCGGCCATGTTAGGCGACGGCAACCGGATGGGGTTCGCGTTCCTAGACTCCGCCGCGCGCTCGTGGCAGTGGAATTTCATTGCGAAGGACATGCCTGTGTCTGAGTGGAGCATGTACAACCTGCTCAAACAACGCCTGGAGCTCCTCAAGAAGCAGCTTGGCGATCGCGTCGCGCACCGCAGTGATGTTATTCTCGTCATGGGTGTTGACCAGCTTGATCTGCTGCGCTATGCGACCGCTGTGACCTTCGCTATTCAGACTAAGCCTTGGTTCCGCGAGTTTGATCTGTGGAAGAGCTTTGTTAATGTAGATCTAGGGTTCTTGGAGGGGTTAGATCCTTATTGGCTTGATTAATAACGGTGAATCATGTGGCATGCTATCGACGATTGGCCATCTATAGTTCCTTGTATGGAGGATAGGATTCCCGAGGATATTGTTATTCGTGTCTCAACGGAGTTGGAAATCTACCTATGTAGGTACTAGGGAGTATATAATACAAGTATGAGAGGTGCGACGGATAAGGTGGTAACCAGTAAAGACAGTAGACGAAAGGGAATCATCAGCGATTGTCTTTCAGACATCTCCAACCTCGCAGCTACAACCTCGCAGCCGACAACGTCCATCTTTGCGGCCACATAGAACGCCAGAAATTCTAGTCATGCAAAGGACCAATCAGATCCAATACACACAGCTCTTATACAATGAACTAGAAAATTACGCAGGGTCTGGCTGCGTACCTACAACGGACTCGGTACATTGGCGAAGCATTCTCAATACATCAAGATGGCAGCCTCTCTAGATTGAATGCGGGCACTATATCGCACCCATGATCGCGGCGAGGATGATGGGGGGATCAGTCCGCTGATGTCCCATCGGATGGATGAGGTCTTTGGGAGGGAAAGGGTTCGGGCCAGTGGGGGTTTTGTGATCAAATGATCACTGGCGTAGCAAGGACCAGAACCTTGCCATATCGCCACTACCTTTTAAACCAAATGATCGATATCACAATGTGGCGCTCTAAAACCAACAACCCTTTTCCCATTACTCGCTGGGTGGGGGTAGCCATTGTTCTTATGCTGGGTATGTAATTCGTGGCGAGGATTGCGGTCGGTCCCATTACTTGCTGGATCGTTATACTAACGCTTATCTCATGCTTAAGGTTAACGTTATTACTACTCAATCTGTTTCGCTAACCGGCGATCCGCCCGGACCCGCTCTAAATACCGAGTTGATATCCAACTCCCAAGAAAGATTGAAGTGCCTCCGGAATAGTAGCCTGATTTTACAGCAAGAAGCCGACAGTATGGCAAAAAGGCTGAAAAGATCAACCGATGACTCTGAAGATACTAAACTAAGCATTGCTAGTTCTATGCTTCGTGCTAGTTCAAAAAAACAGTAGAAAGAATAAAAGACAGAGTTTAAGGCAAATTAGGACTTGAACCCCTGTTCTACAGCTGTAGCAAGATCTCCCAAAGTCTTGAACCGATATGCCAGCTCAACATCGTCTTGGAGATCCTCCAGCCTGCCTCCCATGGCCGCATCATCACCGGCCCTCTCAATCCAGCAACTCTTCAGGCCAGCTTTCTTCGCCGGTACATGGTCGTGCTTCAGGGCTTGTGCGATGTGCAGAAACCCGTCCCTCTTGACACCGAGATCTCTCTCCGCATGTTCGATCATCCACTCGAAGTTCCGCAAGTCAGGCTTGTAAGACCCGATCTCCTGCGCCGTATAGACGGCGTCGAACTCGATTCCTTGTAGCGGCCCCGTGCGTGTTTTCTCAAAGGCAGCTTTGTCAACATTTGAGAGTACAATCAGCTTGTACCTCTCCGCCAACTTCCTCAAAGCTTCGACTGTATCTGGGAACGCAGGCCATGCGCCAACACTATTGCCAAAGGCCGACTTTTCTTCTGCTGTGGCGCCTGAAGCTGGGTCCAAGGGTACACTCAGCTCCTTGGCCAACTCCTCGTAGACTTCCCCGAGGAGCTGGGTGTATGGCATACCAGGAAACCGCTCTTCCAAGATACCTTCAAAGTGGGTGAATAGACCCAGTAGGCCTTTTCTGTCATTCTTCATTGAATGACCATCAGGTAAGTGTGCATTCAGTGGGCTGAGAGCCACCGATATACCACTCTCCCAGTCAATCAAAGTAGCGTAAACGTCAAAGGAGAGAGCAGTAAACGATGTGAGTGATGTCGCCATGGCGCTCGGCGAACAACTCCAAGGTGGGGGTATCAATTATAGAGCTAGGAGCTAGGAGCTAGGGTACCTAGGTAGTGTGTGATGTTCTATATTTAGCGCTAATCAGGGGTTCTAGGTTTTATGTGTTCTCCGGTCAGCTGTAAACTTAGTCGCGAAGAGGACTTGACATCGCCGACTTTGTTGGTATTTCAAACTTGCCCCCCAACATGTAGATTCGACATACCGGTATGTAGATACCTCAATAGGCATACCGACTTGCGTATGTTAATTCGTAGGCTAGCTGCATGAAGGTTAGGCTGTCATGCATGTCGGCATGTGTTGATTGTCATCCTTTTGGTACCATACGTATGTAACTTCAGTGCATGAAAAGGTGGAGTCGTCGTAGCATGGGTACGACAAACAACCAAACTGCATAGAAAGCATTTTAGAAATCTATTATCTATCAATCAACTGGAAACTCCAGCTAATGGAATGACGAAGAACACCCGAGATCGCGAAGCATCAGCGGTTCAAGAGTTCGCGAAATAAAACGATAAGCCCTGATGGATGCGGCTCGGAATGTCTCAGCGACCATCCAGCAGGACTTAATTGCCCAATCAGCTTACACCAAGACCATGGCCAAGTGAGGGGTGCAGGGATCGTCTCAATGAAGAGTGAGTCGTCGAAATAAATGTTTCCTCTCTAGAGAAAATGATATTTAATGGGCTATTAAATGGCATAGTTGCATCTTTTCTAGTCGCTATCGCTGTTTGACTGAAATTATATCCGGGGGGGTGCATACTTCTCAGTTGTCATTTCAGACGTGAAGTTGTTATCAAGGTCCTTAAGAGAGAGAGCACTCACCGTCTACTTAGTTGCTTCATCAATGCACCCAATCAGTTTGCAAAAAGCCATGGTGCACCATGCAAACTCAAATACGAATCAATCTATCTGTTTCATTTCTACATAAGTACTAAGTAAGCCCATCCCTAGTCTACATGTAGTCACAGGAGAGCCTCATGCCTAGACAACGCATTATCTATATAGGTATTTATACCTACCCGCGGGTGCCAGCGACGCCAGCCAATCACAGGGCGGCAATCTGCCACAAGAGGCAAACCACCAGATCGACCACGTTCCGGAATGGCGGGACATGATTGGCCAGGTCGACATTCCGGCCAATGTCAGAGCTGGATATGGTCGCGTGCTCGACCCGACGAGTCTAGATTGTGAGACGACGGCTTTTCCCCTTCAAAAACCACCCAATATGGACTCGGGCCCCTACCATGTGCCGACAGTCGGGTGCTCGCTCCGCAAAATATACGCTTCATTCCCGCGCTGTGTGCGTTGACACATACTAAGTAGACGGTGACAGCAGTAGCGGCAGACAACCACACAACCACAAGCGACGTCGTGCCATTCCTTCATCAAACGTCTCTCTTTCTTTTCTCTCATACGTTCCTCGCTGCCTGACCAAAAAAAATAACCAAACAATTCACAATTCGACGCCCCGACATTCTCCAGCACTCCTATGATTCACGGCCGCCTTCGTGGTTCCACAGCGTTTGTGATCGCCGCCTTAGCACTCGCCCCTGTCGCGTGACACTTACATACATAGCCGGCATCTCAGTGCTTCATATCTAGGTGGTATAGAATCGCGAGTTGCGGCGAGCCGTGGCGAGGTCTCTCACTTCTACGGCTTAAGACGAGCCGAGGGACTCGACTTGATTTTAAATATCATCCAAGATAAAAAAGACGAATTCATCTTTACGTACTAGCCAGAATGGCACGGCCAAAGATGCCTCCCACGCCGGCCTCCTCGACCGAGATCAAGGGCCAGGACCACTCCAACAAGCTGTCCTCGTTACAGCTAACCTTCGAGCTACCGCCCTCGGCCATCACGCCCAGCGACGCCTCCAAGTCGTCGACATCTAACACCAAGATGTCACCCATCTCTCCAACTTCCACACTCCCATATTTACAGCCTAGCGAGACCGTGAAAGCGAGGCGGCGCTCAACCACCACTGCCCAGCAGCAGCAACAGAAGGAGACGTTCGCACTCCCGCCCCCGCCGACGCGGTCCCGCAAGATCATCCAGATGAAGCCTTGTGCGCAGGACGAGGGGACAAGTACATCATCTTCGAGTAAAGGTGGTAGCAATGGTAGTGGTAGTCATGGCCGGGGTACGGCAGGGAGCGGTGCGGCGGGAGGTTCTAAGACGGGCGCGGGGGTGAAGAAGCAACCCTCCGCCACAAGTGCTGCGGGCCGCAAGATCGCACGCAAGACGGCACACAGTCTTATAGAACGCCGACGAAGGTCGAAGATGAACGAGGAGTTTGCTGTGCTCAAGGGCCTTATACCTGCGTGCACAGGGGAGATGCACAAACTGGCTATTCTGCAGGCGAGTCGGCCAACTTTTGAATTCATTCCATTCCATCTCGACATTCATCACGTGCCCTCCTAGTCCCCTCTGCGAGGCGTGGCTATATCCTTCTAATCCTCGAGTGAACCGAGGCCGTGAATAAATGCTAACCCCTGACACAGGCATCAATAGAATACGTCCGGTATCTCGAAGACTGCATCACAAAGCTCAAAGCCCAGCACGGCGAGGCCTCAGCAAACGCAACAACGCCCACCGAATTCCGGCCGATGCAGCGAAGTCCCTCTTCATCCGGGCTAGCGGAGTGGGCCGGCCAGCCAAGCGCAGACGCGGACGTAGACGAGGACATGGAGATGACGGATCACTCATCTACACCGTCACCAACCCTCACATCGACACACTCGTCCGTCTCGCCCGCGCTCACGGCGCAGCAGGACAGACGTCCTTCGTCATCAGTCTCAGCAGAGCACCAGACGTACGGACCCGGCGCCTCGCCGCAGGGAGGCGGGAACATGAATGCAAACGCAAATGCGAATGCGGGCCAGCCTTACCCGGCACTTACACTCGCGAGTCCCGCACTACGCCCCCAGCTCGAGATCGACCATGAGGTGTCCGCGGCGCTGCTGATGCTGGGCGGTGGACGGGCGTCCGGGGCGGGCATGGGCGTGGGTGTGGGTTCGGGGCGGGGCATGAGCGTGCGGGATTTGCTGAGTTCGTGACCTACCTACTTAGCCAATCCGCGGGCCTCCACATCTCATCCAATCTCGTCTCACCCCGTCTTAGCAACAAAGACACTTAAAGCCCTATCTCACGTCACTCCCTTATTACCCTCCACATCCACGGTGTTCGGCGTTACGTAGCTTGCAGGCAGGCAGGCGGGTTTAAACTAAATTTTCAAAAGCTGGTTTTAGCGGCTTCTCCAATATCCTTTTTGTTCTTCGTTCTCTCTCTTCATGTGTATAAATTAACGGATGATGGAGGTTTGCGAGGGGGCGGGGGAGTAGGCGTACATGATTAGAGGGTGGAATACTCTAGCGCATTGATTTATGAATTCAACTATTCTCGATATGCCAGTCGTGGGAGGCACCAAGTAGTACATCCTCCTTTATACGAGAGAATCACGATAAAAAGAGAAGAGAAATAGGGTTAGTAAAGGGGGCGAATAAAAGTCCCATATTGCATAAGGCGTCCATTGCACGCTACCTGATCAATAGCAATCAGCAATAATTCATATTGATGGAACTACGTGCCCAAAACACTGTCAATAGAGATATACGAAGCTGCACCATAAGTTAAAAGTTCGCCAGGCTCAAACCACGTGCCTCGCGACTTATTCGATTTCATCTGCAAGTCTAGGCGTAGATATAAACGCCTGCCAGCATCTATGTGTACGTTTAGTCCATGACTTAGCTACGTCGGAACAATGCTCATCTGCCCAGATCTTCTGTGGCTCTAGGCGCTCGTAGACTTAACTGCGGTCCAAGAGTTGACCCTCTTCCTCGTATCTTGTGTGCAGTATCATTCATTGAGTTCTTGAGGCTCCGCGCCCCTTGGCGGTCACCATTCGTCTGAATTACAGACACTGGGCAACTCGCTCTGTGCATATATGGCATGGCACTCTGCGTTGAGAATGCGGGCCCAGGAGCTCGAGACTATGAGGCTACGCTTCCAGCCTATTCCCTGTCCCCTAATCTCACCACTACCACCCGCTCATGAAAAGCTGCTCCATCTAGCCTATGCCTGAGATCTACCAGACGAAGCGGGCTCTGGTGTAACGGCTACTTTGCGCATTCTAGTCGCTATCGCCGTCATCATCCAGCGCATCATCGTCATCGTCATCTGGTTTCCTTCGTTCCTCTAACCGGTCATGGGCATTATCATCATTCTCGTCTTCTTCATCGTCCTCCTCTTCCTCCTCAGCATTATCCTCCTGGTCGTCATCTTCGTCGTCGTCCTCCTGCTCTTGCTCCGGTTCCGTCTCGGCGTCACTAGCGTCGCGCGGCTCCTGTGTCTCGTCATCGTCGACGTCCATGGCGGACTCCTCGTGCGCCGCGTTTGGCTTCTGTTTCTTGGAGCGCGGTGCTGAGTCGGGTTGGGTTGTGGTGCTGGCGGTGGATATCATGGATGTGTTGGGATCGGCGGCATCCGTGTCCGGTTTCCCGGCCTTCTTTTGCGCGGCGACCTTGCGGCGGTATGTATTACGTTTGCTAGTCTGGGTATCATTGAATTCTTGAAGAGGTAAAGTTAGCGTTGTATTGTCTCGCGGTGTAGACAAAAAGACGAACTTTTGAACTCGGCCTCGAGGCGCTCGCGGAAAAAAGGAAACTCGACATCATCTAGCGCGGCGAATACGTCCCCGGGCATTATTGTCTTTTTATTATTACCCAAGGTATGCTCGTTCGCCCTGTTTCAGATGCGGGTGGTATTAGTACATAGTGCCATGTCTGATACCATGACCACGGGTATTCCCAATTCGTAGACGAGGACGTACGCATTAGCGATGTGATTGATAAAGATGGTAGCGCTCTTGCTCATGGCCATTATGGCATTGGCTTGAATCTGCGTGTTTGAAGGGAGGACACCCTTTGCCAAACGCGTTATTATCGACTTGGGCAACGTGAGGTCCTAGAGGCAATTCATCAATCATTCGCGTGTTAGTCCGTAGGTCTCAAATGGGATTTCAAATAGAAGAGAGCCTGTAAAAGCGCAAGAGGCAACACGCACCTCAATAGTGACAGCTTCCTTAGAGCTCTCCTTGTCCTTGTCCTTCTTCTCCTTCTCCTTAGAACCCTCTTTATCGGCGAGCAGACTCGACTCGGCGGGATCATCTGTCTCCATTTGTGTGCCGGGTGTGGATGTCGACGATATGGTGGTAGGCTTGAGCTGCGGTGGCACGGCCGAAGCAGGCTCGCTCTGGTCCATGTCGCCGTCGTAGACGAATTGCGCCATGGATACGTCGCCTCGTTTCGCAGAATCGATCTTTTTAGGTGCCATGTTGAAGGCGGAGGAGGGCCACGTGCGCGGTAGTTACTTAAATAAGATCGGCTCGAAGAGTACTAGATGCGTTATACCCTCCTAAACAGCCTAGATAGTACTGGGAAGAAATGGTGTGGATCACGAATCTTTAGGTATTTAGGTTAGCGTATAATACTTTACGCGTGCGACCACCAATAAACGCGATATTGAATGTCGTAGCGCGCCTAGAACCCGCCTGGCTACTACGCAGAATTATTACCAATAATAGCTAGAAAAACTCACTAGATTTAATACTTTAGGTAGCCACGCTGTACTTTAAGTACTTAACCTGCAGAAGGAACCCCACACAATTACAGCTGTATAACCTTACCTAGGTACCAATTTACGGTGCTGCATAGTCGCTAAACATTGTACGCTATGGAAGAAGGGCTATGACGCAGCAATTGTACTATATAAGTCGCCGCCATGAAGCGACAGAATACCAATGATAGCTTATTCAAGAACGACTTATTTACCTAATTCCAAGCTACTTACAATATCCAAAATTCTATTTCTATAAAGCTCAATTCCGTAATCCATACTACTGAGCTTATTTTAGTAAATCTAGAGACCTGTGACGTATAGAACTGTGCAGATTGGCTGACGTCGTGTACTAAACGAAGGTAAGCTTTACCTTTTTGAGCTCGCCGGACAAGAGTATGCGTGTACGCCGGTTCTATTAGAGAAAATACTGCAAGACCATCTTCTCATAAAAGGCCCTTTATTTTCAGTAGCAATGGGTCAGATCTGGAAACTACAGTTTCTTCTGTTCTTCTCCTCTCTCTTCTCTCTCATGTGTGTGTGTATGCGTGAGTGTGCACCTACGTGTCTAAGAGACAAGATCGATATACCACCACCTTGATACCCTCTCAAGACCAAGTTCTCTTACTTGATTTTCAACAAGATGAATCCTGTAAACACTAAGCCATATCAACTTCCAGCCGATGCTACCTGGTTCAGTATGTGTTCGCCCTCTAGCCCTACTGAATAAAACTGACATCTCCTTCATAGTCACTGGGTGTTCTAGCGGCATTGGACGTGCCATCGCAGAGCTCGTAGCCAGCAAGCCTGGTTACCGTCTCATCGCGACGGCCCGACAGCTTTCCAGTCTATCATACCTCCCAGACAACGATACCATTCTCAAGCTGAGCCTGGATGTCACGTTGCCTGCCGCTGTCGAGGGGGCTTTCAAGGCAGCAGCAGACCATTTCGGTAACCAATTCTACATCGACGTCCTCGTCAACAATGCCGGCTACGAGCTGGCGGGCGACACTGAGGCAGTCACCGAGGAGGAGATGCACGACCAGTTCGAGACCAATTTCTTCGGCACTGTGCGTATGGCCACAAACGCTACAAGGGTTATGCGGCAGTCCAAGGAACACCGTGGTGGTATCATCTTCAATGTCTCCTCGCTCGCTGGTGTCGCCGCCTTTCCAGGACAGGCCTTCTACCACGCGAGCAAGTTTGCCGTAGAAGGCTGGTCGGAGTCTTTTGTGCGCGAGTTGAATCCTGACTGGAATAGTGAGTGTTACCCCTATTTTCATTCATGCCCCCCCCCCCCCCCCCCCTTTTTAGCTTCCTTTTAACATGAGCTAACTCGCCCCTCCTTCGCAGTTCACATGTGCATCGTCGAGCCGGGCGGTGTGAAGACGGAGTTCGAGCGCGGTAGCAAGAAGCATGCTAAGGTCCATGAAGCCTATGACGGAGCTGACATGCCTGCACGTAAGCTGGCCGCCTGGGTGAAGAAAGGTATCGCCTCTGGGGTTGGCGTCGCGCCCTCTGCCGTCGCTGAATTGCTATACCTCGTCGCTAGTCGAAACGAGAAAGTTCCCCTCTGGCTACCCGTTACTAGTGGCGCAGCCCAGTTGATAAAGATGAAGTTGCAGGCACGCCTCGACAACTTGGAGGAGACTAAGGACCTTACTCCCATCGACAAGAAATAGGCCTTGTTGGCTGGGCTAGGTAGATCTCCCAGTCCAGCTCTTTGTATAAACTTAAATAAGCAATTATCTAGTCAATTGATGCAGAAAAGTCCGGTACGTATCAACTTTGCTGTTCCTGTGCATGAAGGTTGAGCGAATATGAAATGCTGGTCCTGGAACGGAGATCTTATCTAGTCACTACGTTAGAAATGGCCTGGGTATTAATAACCGATGTGAGATATATATAAGACTTGAAAACTAAGTTTCAGGCGATGGAGTAAAGCTGACGGGTTGATCTGCGAATAAGAACAAAATTATTTTAGTATTAGGTCAACGATAGCCACCAATCACTCGGGGCATTATGTAAGAAACCAGGACTATAAATGCTGCGTAGCATTAATACCTTGAAATTATACTATCCGAGCTGCTGTAAGTGAATATTCCATACACACAAAAGCCCCTGCGGAATTAAATCCGTAGTAGCGGACCCTTTGTTTCATTCGAATACCCCAATCACGGATTTGTAGCATTGAGCTCAGTAGAGTCACATCTAGTCCAACCTTCTACGCATATCACACCCTTTTTAGTAACTGGAAGGGTAACATAGAACCAGCAGCCAGTATCCGAGCCAGTGATATTTGAACACATTGCTGGTACTCATATAATTCATATACACTGGACTGCCGATATTTCAGCTTTCAGCTTTTCATGCAGGCTGAGCCGTTCGCCAGCATCAGTATTGGTTGACAATAGCTCCATGTACGGCCCCATACTGTAATCTTCTTCTTTTCTTTCCCCTAGTCCTACTTTTTCAAGACGATTTATGACTTTTTCAAGACTAAAACACGATGGGTAACAATCTAGGGCCACTGCCAACCGACTTTGCCATTGCCTCGAACTGCGCGGATGATTCGAATATATATAAAGTTTTCACCACGTTTCAACCTGGGGCCTACTATCTAATACAAGGCCCCGTCGAGCAAACGTCTTGTTATCCAAACGGCTATGTTGGAAATGGGAACCAATATTACTCCCCAGGGAGATGTCCCACTGGCTTTACAGCTGCTTGTCAATCCGCAAATACCGCAGCAACTATTACGGAAACGGTGCTAGTTTGTTGCCCTACGTAGGTATAGCTATATCATATTTCATAGATCTTACTACTAGTCTATGGCGAAAGCTATAGCACGTGCTAGCAAGACACATGTCCTAACATAGGATTAGACAATGGAACTTTACGTGCCAAACAAGCGTCAGATACCCATGGCACTTAACTCTCGGATGCAATAATCAGCTTAGCTCCTCTGCCCCTGTAACGTTAGTCGTCAGTCAAGTGTCCGACGGCATCACATCACGAGTCACGTCGACATTTGACAGCGATGATGGCTTCAACGCATACTCGATACAAGTACGATACCAGTCAACCGACTTTCTCTCGACTACTACCACACCTACTACTACACCTACTAATACACCTACTGCTACTCCTCCTAGTACGACTGTAAGTGCGCAATGCGCTTCCCTAAACCACTCTCTGAAAATGGTGTATTCTTCCTAGCTGGGCTTCAATAAATACGCTATCTTGTCTTCGAAGATAGTTATGAATCCTAATCTATCACAGACAGCATCAACCGCATCATCAACTTCAACCTCCCAAGCTGGGCCCCTAACGAGTTTGCCAGCAGCCAATACAAGCGACGCAAGCGGATCCAACCTTAATGGCGGTGCTATTGCAGGTATTACTGTCGGTGCTGTTGCCGGGGTCCTCATTTTGGCGGGTATAGCGTGGTTCCTAATACGCCAGCGTCGCCGAAAAGCCTACGAGAGCCAGCCTAAACATGAACTGCCAGCTCAACAGCATCAGAATCAGCAATATTCCAGGTGGCAAACCGCCCAACTAGATGGTCCTTTCATCCCCCAGGAGCTACAAGGTTAACCCTATTGCTGAACTCGGACCCGGAGGACACCAACAGCGAGTTGGCCGAGGCGATTCCCAAAGGAACAACAACCAAGAGCATAATTTACGTGTGCAATGCGGCCGAAGCAACCCCGAAACAGAGATGAGGAAACAATACTGATATAGATCCGGTACTTTGGGGGGTTACATAAGGACTAACGCGTGTGAGAACAGGAGCGGTACTGTAATATTTATTCTCTCTTAGTGCTAGGTTGCTATTGGTTAGGAAGTTACACTTTATTGCGATGCTTAATTAATTAAGTAATTATCTGCGAAGTACGTAGAACATTGCACTAAACTGTGAGGTCCCCTAGTTACTTCATTGCGTCCACGCGCCAAAAAGACTGTCAACACTCGGGGCTGACTCATCAACCAACGTCTCGTCAATCTAGAGCCGATCAATTTAAGTGCCTAAAGAAACGATCAGTAAACGTCAATACTTTCAATAACCTTTGATATTTGATTCTAGCTTTAATGGACTATCCATTTATCGATCCACTCCCATTTGAGCGAAGGCCTTAATCCTCAAGAGCCTTGTATATGGCCGTCACGTACGCCGCGCCATTTACGTTGCCCATCAAGCCGTTATACATGCGATTCATGGCGTACGTGATCGTCATTTTCCTAGTGAGATCCATAATAATCAACGATCCTCCCCAGCCGCCCCAGAAGCAGATCTTGCCTTTAGGCACAAGTCCATCGATCGCGGCCTCAACCTCGTCCCCTTCTCCCCTTAGCCCATAACCAATACCGAACCGATTCGGCACGCCGATCACCAAGTCGAGCCCCTTTGCTTGTTCTCTGAATATCAGGTCGACCGTCTCCGGCTTTAGAACCTGCACTCCATTCGTAGTGCCGCCGAGCGTGATCGCCCTCATGATCCGGTTCATGCCGCGCGCATTAGTGTGTCCGTTCGCGGCGCCTAGCTCGGCTTTTCTCCACATCTCGGTATTGGCAATAGCGCCATCGAGCGGAGGGTTCGTGAAGGTCTTCTCTCTGAGCGACCCCGGCGGAGGGGCAGGCATATCGCCGAAGTCGGTCGGTGCATAGATTGTCGAGACGCGCGGCCAGTCCTTTTCCGCAGCGCCGACCTGGAAATCAGCGTCTACAGAGGCCGCGATCTCAGCTGCGATTTGCTTGAGGGTCTTCTCGCCCCCGGTGGCCTTGCGCACTAGCATGCCGAGGAGATGGCCCATGGAAAGGGAGTGGTAGCCCGTGGCGGTGCCGGGCTCCCACCACGGTGCCTGCTCCGCCAATAGGCCTGCGGCCTTTTCGAGGTCGCAGACGTCTTCTCCCGTGACGCGTTGTTCCCATCCGGATAGCCCGGAGGTGTGCGAGAGAAGGTGACGAACTAAAATATTCTCCTTGCCATTGGCTGCAAACTCAGGCCTAGTTGATACAGTGAGTTGGGAATCATCAGTTGTAGTTCGAGCATCATTCAGATACATACCAGTACTTAGACACTTTTTCATCGACATCCACGATACCCTGGTCCACTAGCTTGAGCACTACTAAGCTAGCTAAGCACTTGCTACTTGACCAAACGTTGACGATAGTGTCTTCATTCCAGGGTTTGGTGCGCTCAGTATCCACGAAGCCGCCCCAAAGATCTATAACATCCTCTCCGTCGATGTTAACTGCAATTGAGGCACCCGTCTCGCTACCTGATGCCACAGCTGCCTCAAAGAGTGAACGGACCTCTTGGAATTTCTGGTCGCATTTGCCGTGGACAGCCATTGTAGTATAATTGTGAAGGAGTAATCTTAGTAATGCGATCAGTGTATGTTGATGAAAATTCAAAACCCATACTTGACCCGCTCGTCGACGTTTTATCTCCAGCTTCCACCAGCGAATGGCTCCGCAGTTGTGCGGACTTCAGAGTCGTGCGGAGCGAGCTTTCCCCTTGTCAGTACGTATCCGTATCAATAAGCATTCCAAATACCGTCTGGATCCTCTATCCCCATCTTTCGCCAAGCTACTCCATAAGCTGCATAAGAGAAGGAGGCTAGACTAAATATCGATAAAACGTAAAGGCGGCCACAGCATTCTATAGTATAATAAAACTCAGTGCTGAATGCGCGTGGAGTGACTTGATTCTTTCATTCGGCCATCACAGCCACTCTTTACTATTAAATGATTCATTATGAACCTGAGTATAAGCGTCTTTACGCTACAGTCCCTCTAAACACGTCCGACGTGGTACTACAAGATGAGTCATCCATAACTTCCATTGAAAACCCCCTTTACGGCGTAAACGTACATTTACCGCCTTAGAGGGATTGACTATATCCTGTCTTGGAGAACTCTCAGTGTTATCGTATTTTCTAGGGCATTGATTTTGTAATACGAGTACGAGAGAATGAGTAGTTGACGTGTACTTGCAAGGGGTAATCTTCTACAGTCCGGCTTTTTCCTTCCTCAAAATTGCAATACCCGAGAATGGTTTACTAATCAAGCGGAATAGGAGAAATATATCCCTTTTTACCTTAATGTTGGACTTTCTATACCTTTTTACCTTGGGTTTAAAGCCCTCTAGCTATAAAGGACTTGTGTGAACTCTGATAGGCAAGATAGTGCTTCCCTCTATGTGTAATAACAGAAAGTTAAGACTGGGGTTCTCTTGTGCCCCCATTCCAACTTGCGTTTTGGTGAGAGTTGGTCTAAGAGCGGCTATAACGGAAAATAGGTTAGCTCGCACCATTCCCCTGTCGACAGTATGGCTTTACATCAAAAGAATCATTCGACATGCAGGGGAAATATAGGATGAGGTA
The DNA here is from genome assembly GCA_022432375.1 of Nemania sp. FL0031. Lineage (NCBI taxonomy): Eukaryota > Fungi > Ascomycota > Sordariomycetes > Xylariales > Xylariaceae > Nemania > Nemania sp. FL0031. The sequence continues at coordinate 256,936 of JAJKKK010000074.1, read as the reverse complement.
CATGTAGAATATCTTGAAGAGCCTACATGAAGAACTGCTTGTGTGCGCACTCTCAAGTCAACTAGTCCATCGCTATCCCCCATACTAGCGGTCGAACATGCAGAATTTCTCTCTGAGGGCAGCCTTGGCCTTCTCAACCGGAACAAGATTCCTCTAATCCCAAAAGCCCGCAGGCAACGCCTTCCGGAGACCCCTGATACCTCACGTATACCTACGGTGGCACTTTGTCCAGGATATGGGGCGCGGGCTCGTAAATATAAACTTTGATGTGCGGGTGTTAGGTGAGTGCGTTCCCCAACGGTACACCGACAAGGCCAACACTAATGAACTTGAGAGGGGAGGAAGGAGACTCTATAGACATCATTCCCTGTTGTGAGAGGAATAAGGTATTTGGCTAACTACCTTTATGGCAACTGAAATTTGGTATTGTGGTATGGAATGAAGATAATACAAAGAAAATTATTAATATTATGAAAAGGACAAGCAAAATATTTTTATAGGGAGTACAGTATTAAGGCTAGACTCAGAGCGGACTGAAATTATTGATATCAAAATATTTAAAACAAGGCAAGAAGTCTTATGCTTCAAACACAGCATCCTCTAACGCAAAAATGGAAGTCTCAAGAATAAAGTGAAAAGAAAAAGGTTTGGTATATACATCTGGGTCAGCTGGCTCGTCCGCCTACCGCCACTTTAGGGCAGGAGGCAAAAAAAACATACAACACCAGGGATTCGCTGGTCGTCACCGACCCAACTACTAATCCGGCGGTATTTGGCTTAGCTAAGGGGGAGCGGACGGGACCCCGCGTTTTCCAAATCCTATGGTCGTATGTATCGGAATCTCTTGCAAATCCAATTTATAATCCCATGTTCTTCTACGAAGGGAAAAAAAGTTGCGATGATAATCAGCTCTAGTGCTCCCCACTTCCTCACAGTAGATGGCGTCAACTTGACCTCCACAAAGCCAACAAAACACTAACACACTGATGAAAGTTTATTATTTCCAGTTATAGTCCGAATTCTCGAAAAGGCTCGATGGCCAATCGAACGTGGGGATACAAGCCGCCGTAACTCCGCATGGAGTCATGTCTTCATCGAGAAACGAACCGATGTTGGGTTTCGCTATTTCATCCTAGGCCCACGTATCGTACCTAGAACCTCAGACTCAAAGCTTTAATATCGGCCGAAGGCAATATCACGGCTTGCTGCCTCGTAATAGTGTCTTGAGCGCCGCATCTTCTTCTTAAATTGACTAAATGTGTATTTTAAGCTTAACCCTTATTATACTGTTTACGTTTGTACGCCGATTGGTGTCTCCTAGTATACTCAACGGAACGAGAACTACGTAGCTCTATGCTTGCGGAAACAATGATATCAAACATCATCTACTTCAATATACTAAGAAGTCTTGTCCAAAGCCCAGCTGCGCTTAATTACCAAACAACCATGCTTCAAATCTAAGGTGAGTTAAATCTGCTAGCGCAAAAACGGTTTAGCTGCGATAAAAATAGTCAAGCCGGAGCCAAACGGTTAACTCGGGAGCATAGTCGGCCGGGTATACAAGAGCATCCGGGTCGGACGGGTCAGTCGGATCAATCCAACGCTACCGGAATCTGGGCGCGGATCCTTGGCAACAAATAAGCCGTTGAACAGCAAGTCAACACAGACTATGAGACCAAGCTGTACTCATTGATTGGTACCCAAGTAGCCATTTTGCTTAGAACGAGAGCGCGTCTAAGCCGTGAGCGAAGCCCAATAATCGTCAAAATGTCGCGTTCTAGAGCATCTTCCCGCAATGCAGCAGGCAACTCATCGGAAGACATGCAATTATTTCGTCTTCCACAATATTCAAATAGGCTCAGCCTCAGCGAGCTTGAAGCTCCGGCGCCGGTAGACGACCCGGACGAAATACCAATTGCTCACCAGCACTACTTAGAGGATGCAGAAGAAAAGGATTCGCGGCGCAGGAAATCAAACCTTGAATTTCAATATACGTCCGGGACTGAGATAGGAGAGTCTTCTGGCTCGTCGCTGCAAGATCGTCGCCTCGCTAATAGGAACGATGCGGTGGTGAGAGAAAAGAATGATGACAGCGGAGAGGACTACGACGTCCCTCTCGAGCTCGCCAATCTATCCGACGCGATTCCCACGCACGTAATCGAAAATCCTGACGAGGCCCGCCGGTTCTCCCATCAAAGCCTCGAGGAACGGCTAAGCCAAGCCTCGGCCTCTCGAGCCCGATCACGCGAGGAAAGACAAGGAAGCGCCACTACCACAACCGCAAAACGCAGTGGCCTCCGAATCAAAACCGAAGTATTCATCGTCTCTCACCTAATCTTCTTCTCGATCCTGGGGACACTTGCTCGTCTAGGTCTCGGCTCTCTTACCGCATACGCCGCTAGTCCCGTGCGCTTCGGCGATAGTCTGTGGCCCAACTTCACAGGCACTTTGATTCTTGGGTTTCTTTCCGAGGGCTCTGAATTGTTACATCACCCCCGGGCCACGCGAAGTATTGCAAGGGCATACTCAGACGCCCATCCCGCGCCCGCAGCCTCGAATATGCGCCGCCACTCCTCACATGCAAGCGGACGACATGGACGAGAGGCGGGAGATGTAAACCAAGACACGGCAACAAATCTGACGCCCATACCCCTACATATCGGCCTCGCAACCGGCTTCTGCGGCTCGTTTACTACATATTCCACCTTCATGCGGGATTGTTTCACCGAGCTCTCTGGACTCGCCGCCCCCGACGGCTTGGTCCCGTCCCCTGGGCGTGATTTCCTGAACGTAGCGGCCGTTCTGTTCGTGACAATCGGCTCGTGCGTGGCCGGGCTGAAAGCCGGTGCGCATATAGCCATATCTCTGCGGCGGTTCAACAAAAGACTACCGCGACGCTTCGTGCGCTGGCTCGACTACGCCTCCTTACTCTTCGGCGTAGGCGTCTGGGTGGGCGCCGTGATCATGGCCATAGTACCTCCCGACCGGTTCGGAGGGCCTGTTAGTCATACCACAGAGACATGGCGAGGCCAAGTGCTCTTCGCCCTCGTGTTCGCGCCCGTCGGGTGTCTGCTGAGGTTTGTCGTGAGCATGCGCATGAATTCGCTCGTCGTCGGGTTTCCGCTCGGAACCTTCGCCGTCAACGTCTTCGGTACGCTGGTGCTTGCCGTGGCCTGGGACCTTCAACGGCTGCCGAACCAAGACATGAGTGCTGCTCGCGTGGGGAGAGACCTCGTTTCTTGCCAGGTTTTGCAGGGTATTCAAGATGGGTTTTGCGGGTGTGTGACTACGGTTAGCACTTGGGTTCTGGAGCTGAGCGGCCTTCGGAGAAGACACGCTTATAGATACGGGCTAGCTACTCTATTGGTGGGACTAGGTACTGCTATTATCGTAATGGGTTCGCTAAAATGGACAATCGGTTTATCACAGCCGATGTGTAACAAGATTTGAACCTATACAAGCGAGGGTATAGGACTATGAGAGACAAGACAGGAGGTATACCCTACAAGAATGATACCATGGGAAATAGAACTAGATAGAGGAGATTTACGCGGTGATATCGGATACCGGTTGGGCGAAGAAGAATTAGCTAAATATAATGTAATTATGGTTTATTTATAAGGATGTTGATGGGTCGTCTCTTCATGCGCGACGCAATCGTTGATCACGAAAACCCCATGCCTAGCTCCCAACCACCCATCAGAAAGCCGGCGCCAGAACAATCTGTTGGTAACGTCGGTGATAAACTGAGGCCGAAATCGGAGTTATCACAATATAGCTGTTGAAAATTCAGAGCATTGCCGTCGCCCAATTGTACTGCCGTACCGGCCTCCGGTGTGGTGCCAGATCTGGGAGACAGCTTTCGAGTGATATGGGTAATACGCTCCTTGATATTTTTCATCATGTTCCAAGCGCGTTGAGCACCCTGAGAGTGAGAACTCAACGCGTCTAGTATCTGCATGCATATTTCGATATCTTCCGATAGCGCACTACCATCCCCGGAGGTGCCGTCGTGCTCCTGTCCCGCACAAGCCTGGGCGATAATCATAACGGAGCCCGCGCATATGAGACATGATATCAGCTGCCACCATGGATAGTTCATCACTACCTCGGTAGCATCACTGACATTATGTATCAAGTGTATTATTGCTTGGGCCTCTTGCTCGCACGTCTGCCCGAACTGCTTAATCTGGCTCTGTTGGTCCGGAGAAAGAGGTAAGGCGGTTTGGCCTTTGAGATGTGGATAGCATAAGTACGGCTGAAAGATAAGAGTCCGGATATGGTGATATTTGATCGCCAACATATTTCTCTATTGTAGAGTAAGCGAGTTGTGTCAAGGAAAATAGAGTAATCGGTATTACCTGTCTCCTTAACGTCACAGACTTTTCAAAAGCATGACCCAGGTCAAATCTGAGAATTCGCGGCAACTTTTGCTTCCAGTCAAAGAGCATCTTATCATGTTGTGTGATCATATTAAGCTTGGTAACCATATCGCGTCGCGGGTGGTATGCTTCTCGGAGAATTCGACCAACAATAGAAGAAAATTCAATGATGTGAGTGAAATACTGGCTGGCGCACCCGTGTTCTTTTTGGTTTGCGGGTGTAGACACTTCACCATTATCAAATTCTGATTCTAGCTCTTGGATTCTACCGGGTATTGAGATGTGGCAGTCCTCGTCGACTATGGCTGGTGGCCGACCTAGTTGAAGGGCTAGTAGTCTGTCAAGCACATAAAGTGAGTACCACACTCTCGGAATGATATTCGCTTGCCTGGCTCCTGGGGATGCATCAATACGACCTGCGTTGGAGTTCTCCGCGTTGACGTGTAACCCGATGCATTGCCCCAAACGGATCGCTATCCCAAGCAAAGTCCAACATCTGGTTCTATTATTTAGTCCCTTGTAAATCAAAATATCTCCCGTAAAACAGGGCATTACGAACCTTTCGATCTCCGACGTAGCTAGCAAATAAAAGCATTGTGCGAGCAGAGCTGAGACTTGGGTAACGGACCTCTCTGGCGTATCAAGTTCTACAAACATGGCAGATCGTTGAAAAAGTCTTTTATGTGATGACTCCGTTTGGGGTCTTCCTTGACGAAATGAATCATAGTATGAACCAATTGCCAGCAGAGCATCTGAGGATGTTAGCCTGGCGTAAGACTATGTCGGAAGCTTTGACTGACATAATAGAGAGAGCCAGGAATGTGTCAAGTCTTCAGTGAACCCTTGGGTCTGCAATATCTCGAGTTTACTCATGAAAACATACTTCCCAACGAAAGGATAGGCAATGTGAATAGTATTAAAGTAAAGATCGAGGTACTCTGCTACCATAGCCCTTGGGGGCATATGTGCCAAAGGGTTAGGTAGATGGCGCACTGGGATGAGTTCTTCGGAATCATAGTTGTCCAGGTCCTCGGTAGTGTCATGGGGATCACCGCTTTCGGGGGAAGCAATCTTCTTGACGAGATTGAAAAACCGTACATCGCTGGTCTCACCTAGGTAGCCCCGATTATGGAGGCGCTGAACAAGGGAGGGGACGGCATCTGGGGCTGGTGTAAACGTATCCGCCTGGCCATCAATTTGGGGGCACACATGAGCTTGAATGAAGGCAAGACGGTGATAGACCTCTTTCTTGGTGTCCTCTGGAAGCTGCGAGCAGACCGAGAAAACTAGCTGTTGGTACTTTTGGAATATGGACTGCCGCCTCTCTACTTCCCCAGCGGCTGCTGGTGGTGATGATTGTGGAGAGGAACTGTCGCGGTACCGCGAAGTAGAAGACCATGTGCACGAATAGGAGTAACCGGCACAGCGTCCACAAATCGGCCTATTGCCGTCACACTGTACAGCGAGCGTAAGCTTCCCCGTCCCGTTCCCGTGTCAACGGATCTCATAGGTAGACAAGATAAAGCAAGTCAAGACAAGACAAGACAAGAGTTGGAGGACAAGCCATATAAGATGGAACGGAAACCCCAAACATACAACGCACCTTTAGCTTCTTGGTGCGGCAGCTGTTACAAGCAACGGTAATGCGTTTACGCTTCAAGACAGGCTCCGCTGGCGGATCGGACATATTGTTCCATTCGGTTCGGTTACCTAGCGCGAAGATTGGCTGATCGACCGAAGGAACCACAAACAGGACAATCGCTAGGTACTTTAGATTAATAATAAGGTCGCCATCTAGACGAGAATGGGCATTGGTACAGTTGCAGATGTGGCTCCCGACTGGAATGGACTCGCGGTGTTGTTTTGAAAGACCCGCTGTTACCCGACTGTCCCGACTGTCCCGACTGTCCCGATCTACCCGACCGTTGCCGGGTCCGGCTGCACGAATGATGACATCATATCCGAGGACAGCAATACTTGAATAATGAAGTATATGATGGTGGGAAAGACGGGATAATTCACATGTTAGATAGTACAACTAAATTTATAACATGGAAACTTTTCACAATCAGGAGGGTGATCTGCGCTTCTTAATAACTCGATATCTCGTTTATCTCGTCATATCAACGTAGCTTGGCTTCAGCATAACGATCATCACCGACCCCCTTTAGATTCTTTCACCAGTATCATGCCGCCTCGTAATATGGTCCCTAGTACTATAGCTGCGTCATTAATGCTCGCGTGTATTATCGGGACGCGTGCATGGCATATTACATAGGGAAGTACCAGTTGTGGTAGGCGGCTGATAGTGGACGGCTAGGTCGGTACCGGCGGACATGGCCCGGCGCGGATCAGCCCCCTCTACGCAATTTCCCGTTGTCATAGAGGATGGAATCATTCGATTCGATTCCGGCGATGAGTTAAGTATAGTTATATATGTTGTATACAGAGAATTTGGGGCGTTCAGAGACAACGCCTGAGATAAACATGTTGCTATTATTACTACTAGACCCTCTCTCTAGGAATCTCATTTATCAGGCAGTATATTCTCCACAATGAAACTCCAAATCAAGCTACTATGTGGGCATAAGACTCGAGCATACTCGTCCGCAGACATAGCGACGGGCCTGGTATCATTAGACATACGCAGCCGCCAGTCGATATCCCGGTTGGAGTTATCGGTGGCAGGTGAGCGTCACATGAAAGCAAATTATGAATCGAGAATAGATGCACTGATAAATTTGTATTCTAGGTAGTTTTGACTCAGATGAATTTGAAGATACTGGGTTTGGATATACTCAAAGAGCACCTTACTATAGAGTGAGATAGCCTATTATGTTGTTGGAAACTGAAACCTGGCACGCAATTCTGATTCCCTTTTTCCAGATTTTTGAAATATCCAAAGTCTTATTCCCAGCACCGCCACTATCTTCGTCGACTCGATACACTTTAGCGAAAGGGCGGCACGAGTACAGTTTTGGACTCGACTTCTCACTCTTAGCACGTTGTATGAGCGCCAGACTGGCTCATTTGCCTACCCCAAAACGATGCCAAGGAGCCAACCGCGCCTATTTTGAAATAGAGGCAACAGCAAAAGGATGTGGAGTTCTCAGACATCGTGTTTATTCTAGGATATATGTTACATTGGTACAGATCGACCCCCCAAACATCCCGCCTATGCTTTACGACGGCCAACGATTATCATGCCAGGCTTATCAAGCTGTCCCCTGTACTACACTCGGCCTATCGAAAGAAGCACCGCAAGTATACGCCCATGAGTACTTGCCTGTTTACTGCCCCGCTCTCGTGCTCGGTGCGATCGTGGGAGACGATAAAGGCGGGAGTAGTAGGCTACTGTACTCCGGTGGGCCATTATCCTTGAACTTTTGGGTAACGATGCCGAGCGATTGTGCGGAAGTGGCCGACGTCTGCCTCCGAAGCATTTGCATCTCTCTGATTGACCCAACCATAATCAGTAGTGGAGGACGACAAGTTGCTCATCTTTCAAGTTTCGTCATCTGGAATGTGCAACTAGAAATGCCCTTGAAAATGACCGTCCAGATAGGGACTGTCCAAGTCGATCCATCTCTATGGCGCGACTGCATAATACCTGAAGTCGCGGGCGGGGCACGAAAGGAGAAACAACCATTCCTGCTCCGGGTACTGTGTGAGTTCTCTGCAAGTACACTTTCATGCAACCTTGTAAGTATTATTTATAGCCAAACGCCGCTTCCTGCATAGATTGACGAAAGTTCCCAGTTCGCAGCAGTCTTGGTTCCTGTTACCCTAGACAATACGTTACCCCCTCCACCTGAGTATGCAGATACAGTCAGTAATTTAGGGGACAATTTACAACTACGAAAATAGGCAGTAAAGGAAATCAAAAAAGGGTTAACCGAATATTTTACTGTAATATAAATTTATTCTACGTATTTCTGCAATTATTGCTGAAAATCAGTAATATTCCATTGAGTAGTAGCTAAAGAGTCGTGTAGACGGCTAGCTGTTGAGCTAGAGGGGTAGCTCATTCCGAGGGTGCACTGTTGTATTGAAGCGACCAGGCAACGAAACTTCCAGCAGATTCAAATCCTCAGAGAGGTCCGTCAGACAAGTCTTGTGGCCAGGCGGTACGGTGTAGGCGTCTCCCTCGCTCAAAATCTGAGAATCTTGGCCCTCTCCGTGAAGTGTACACGAGCCCGAGAGGACGACTGTGTAGGTTAAAGACATGTCAGTTACACGAATATCATTTGAGAGAGCCGGCGGCCTAGCTTTGCTTCAAACTTACAGGTGAACAAGATGTCCGAGTCATGGCTAGTCACGGATACCGCTTGCTCTTCTCCCGTGGCGGGACGGACCACCTGCACGGAGGCGACACCCTTAGTGCCAGCATCCACGCCCGTATCTCGGGCTTCAAAGCCTGGCATGCGCCAAGGCCCCCAAACAAAATCCTCCAGCCGACTACGCACGAATTTCTGGCCATCCCACTCGCGGTCCGGGCGGTAGTGCGGCGTCGGCAACTCCATCGCGTGGTCGAGAGTGGTCATGTGCTCAGCAGGCACGCCGACCTCAACAACCCTGCGGCCGTGGACGTCTCGTATTAGTAGGTCTTTCACGAATACGGGAAGTCGTTTACTTACTACAGCAGTGTTAACATGCCTCCAAATAATGCGACGATTTAACTTGCTTGGGGTATTTCGCACTTACCTGAAGACCTGCCGAGGACTCGAGCACGCGGTGCCTGATTTGCGGCGGCTGAATGACAGACTCACCTGCCCGTAGAATAAACGGTTCCCCCTGATCCTCGTACGCGAGACGCACCCAGCCGGCATGGCAGTGTATAAGCTGGAAGCCGACAGTGTGATAGTGCACATTATCTGGCACCGGTCCCGCGTCCGGTATGCAAATGTGTGAGGCGATAATAGCGCCACCTAAGCGTCCGGGAATTAGGTCACGGTAGCGCATCCCCGCTCGGCCTACAACCCACGGCGTGTTGTCTTTTAGCCGACGGACCATGAAGGCGTGCTTCGTAGGCGGCCGCGCCATAGGCTCTTCAGCAGAGACGAGATCGACGCGTGTGCCGGACGGCGAGGTCAGCTCGCGGGCCTGAAGCTCGGAGTCTGGCTCGCTGCACAGTAGGCGAATCGTCCCGGGAGCTGTACTAGTAGCTCCCTTGTCGAGACGCAACCGCAAACCATGCCCGGTCAACGTGGCGACCTGCGGATCATCGGCCGGGTAGATCTGATCCATGCGGAAGCCCAGACCCGGGGCAGCAGACGTCCAGAACTCAACATCTTCGGCGATGCCCTTAGACGGGAGCAAGATTTCGGCCGACTCGATCTTCATCGTGGGCTCCGGTTACTTACGCTGTTGAGAGATACCGGCGATAAACAGCCTCATCTCAGATAGATGCTGAACAAGAGAGGGGACAGCGGCCGGACCCGATCCGCAAAATTGTGATGCTACCTTCCGCGTTTGGCCATCGTTTTGCATGAATAGCGGAACGACTAAAAATGCATATCAGCCCCGGTAGCGTTATCAATAAGTCTCACCCATTTCATCTATCGGAAATGCGGTAGGTTATGAGCGGAGGCTACGGAGTTACGGAGGGTTTCTTTGCTCTAGCCCTTTGTCCAGAGGTTTCCTCACAATTGTCATTACTTTTTAGCGCTGGTTCTTTGCTGGTATAGCGGTAGAATCAACTCCTCGTCCTCATATATTCAAGTAAACAAATAAAGAAAGGTAGCCTAAGCTAAAGCCGCATATTTTGGGTGTCTGATAACTCCGTTTTCCTCGAGATGATAAGCCAATAAGGGGGTTGTGGAGGCCGTAAGCCCACTGCGCTGCCGAAGGTTGTCACCAGAAGCCTTTGTACTGACTTCCTGTTCCCCTAAAAGATACACCACCATCTTGAATAACCCTATCCCAAATTCTCCAGCCCAGCAGCCTGATTTCAGTATGTGTTACTGATCCTCCCATTTAATACTATTTCAAACCCTTTCTCAAGTTAGAGATGAAATCTACCATGGCAATCGACTGTCTCTTTTTAGAGGACTTGCTGGTAGCTCAACATCTCCAACAGGCAGCTCAACTATATGATCGTCGGGCTTTTCTCCAATGATATGGTCGTCTGGCTTTTCGCTCACTCCTATCCCATGTAATTCAGATGTACCACTTACGCTAGACGACGCAGTATCCCCCAATGGCTCCTGGCTCACTGTCGTGTACACCTGTGATTGTGCCATTTCCATGATTTTTAGTCGCTGTTTATAGTGAAAAACAAGCCAGATTACCGCCACGAGAACTCCAAGGACGAATACGCCAGCACCAATGCCAATGCCAGCCAATGCACCTCTAGATAACTGGGAGTTGGAACCTGCATTTGGCGCAGATGCAATACTTGGCATTGGCGTAGAATTGTCTGTCCCGTTTCCCGTGCCATTGCAAGCGAGATTGCGTATGACACCGTCCTTCCATTGGGAAACCAGTTTCGAGCAGTTGAAGTCAACATTCCAAGCTTCCACTGTAACATTTCCGCTGACGAACGTCAAGGATGGGAAAATATTGGGACCAACCGACCTATAATGCGTGTTAATGCGGTGCTTTGAGGTTTAAATTGGCGGAACTAGAACTTACGTGTCAATGATTCCCCGCATGTGGATGTTCTCGGCCCTCTGTAACTGAGGGAATAGAGGAAGCGTAGTGTTTTCATTATCTAACAGCGTTAGACTCGTAACGCTAGTCAACTTTTCGAAGTTGAAAAGGCAGTTCATGTTGTTGGTAAGTGTAATGCTTTCTCCAACATCAGTAAGGCCATCGAAATAGATGTATGCACTCGAAACCGTGCGAACTATTAGGTCTTTACCAACGGAGGCGATGCGGCTGAAATATGGCCCATCAGAAAAGGACTTTGTGGTATTGAGCACAGATGATTCAACGGTAAAAGTCCCGTTGACTTGTATAGATGGATTCCCAGACTCGAAGATGAGCCAATAAAGATCATCGGCGTTGAATAAAGAGATATTCCCAGCAGACTTTAGGCTGGACATTCCGAAGCCGCCGCAATTCGGAGTCGCGAAAAACTGCAAATCACCCACATCTTGAAGTTGACTCCAGTCGATGCAGGAATCGGTCTGTAGTATGGCTGCGGTAGACATGTATCTTGTAAAACCGCCATCTGTGAAACTAGGGGTATTGAATAGAGAAAGATTTCCGAAGGATGCTGAGTCCTTGAGTTGGAAAGTGGCTAAGTTTGGTGCATTCGAGACGTTCAATGTAAATAGGGCGCTAGAGGAAGAGCCTCGTTCAAAATACTGGAGCGACCCCCCACTTAACTCTGGAAGCGACACTGTAGCCAAGGCTGTTGCATTTGTTATTGCCAAACTACTGAGCTCGGAAACTTGAGGGAAGTTCAATACCCCTAAAAGGGGGCTATCGTGAACTGTTATTGAACCGGCTACCGTGAGATCAGTGAAGTTGAGTGTTCCAGATGCCCCCTGTATATCAATATTAGAGCAAGGAGAAGACGAAAGTTCGTCAAGATCAGCTGAGCTAGTGACTGTATATACGCAACCCGCCATCTCGGCTTATTATTCGCTGTACTTTTTGTCGCCTGGGCTATAAATCGACTAACATAATGATGTTGGTTCAACCAAAATCCATCTCTTCAATGAAAGCATGATTTTCTAGATACGCATTTACATATTAATAAAACATGAGAAAGGGCGAAACGCTGGAGCAAGGAATAGGGGGTGGAGATCTGACACATGTGTGGTTTTACATGGTCACATAATAGGATTCGACACGACAATCCTGTCTAATGCGATATAGGCCAGCGCTTATATCACATGATATGAATGCCAATGATCGAAGAAAGAATATGAGTATACACTAGGACGAAGGATTACTGACACTCTTTAGGTTGATTGGCACGCTACTCCGTGATCTCTGGGGTCTTCTCTAGCAAAACAAACTCAATCCTAGCGGCTGTTCCCTATCCAACGAATATCATGTCCCTGTCTCGGTTTATAATCAACATTAGTTCGAGTAACTTCCTCTCCTTTTGAACTTTTAGGGGTTCATCGCCTATTTTGACGCAACGCACTTACGCTGGCTTATCGGAAAATGGTAGTCTGTATATAAATGTTGAAGAGTCGGTAAAATTTAGCAACTAGTTTGGATTTACGTCGGAACTCGACAATGAAGCTAATGGCTCTTTTTTTGTTACCTTTTAAGGGCAATGGTCGATGAAAGATGGCCACGAAAGGAATTAAAATGTAGGTAAAGATAAAGTTATGGTTTATATATCGAACTTTCGGCATTATTAAAGATAGCCAAAAGCTTAAGCCAAGTTGTTGACAAGAAGCAATTGAGTATCTAAACCATTTCCCTTTTTATTCTGATGAATACTTCTTATTTACCCAGTGATAGTAGTTGAGCTTGCAAGTTAGATTGCTTTCCTAAGAGTTAACGCCTTGGTTTCCAACGGAAACAATAGAGAGTTGAACAGTATCTAGTGAACTATATATATATCGCAGCACTTATGAGCATCCATAATCGGTCTACCTTTGACTCCGCAGTCTTGACTAGCACAAATATGCAATGAGTACGCATGACCGCAAAAACGAGATGGGGTAGGACAGGGGATCAAGTCCTACCCGAAGAGATAAGATAAGTATCTATCTGTCTAGTAGGCATTCTGTTCGAGATAGCCTCGAGGAGACTAATGGATTCTGTATACGGTAATACAAGATTTCCTGCATTACAATGAATGACTGTGTTCAGTTCTGCAATTACTGCCATAAACCAATCAGCGGTGGTACGATCAATGAGCACTCTACCCGCTTCAAGGTCGTCGTAACGAAGGTACTAACTCGAAGGCATTTCTATTAGCAACCGCATACGATCGCCATGTAGCGTATTGTAGGCGATCAAGCGAACGGCCAAGGAAGAGGAAGCGTGCATGCACTTCATGTCATTCGGCAAAAGTTCGATGTTCCTTTGGCCGGCCATGCACAAGATGTAACACCAAAGGCCTAGGTTGTCTATATACTGGACCGGGCATGCGGCGAATTGATGTAGAGGACACAACCTCGAGCGCTATATATGAGCCTAAAACCGTGGAAGGAGCTAACCTTTTAACGGCAATTGAGACCTGGAACTCGAATAACGGGCAGCAAGTTACGGCAATGCAACCGGAGGCAAATTTGGCGGAGCTTGATAACTCCTCAAACGTTCCGGAATGGGGTTCTTTATTTACTCCTGAGTCATCACTACCTTCTGATTATATAGGCATGCAATCGGCATTTATACCTGCAGATTGAAAGCTTCGGAGCCGAGCGGTCACCCTTAGTGATCGATAGCTTAGATCACAGTTCAAGTGGGTTTTATGCAAACGTACCTCACGCATTCCATAGCTTCTACTCTACGGAATACCACCAAGAGGACCAACGCTGTATATATGGGGTTCCCAACGCCATGGATTCGGGATTTGCGACGGAGACCATACCACCATCCTTGCGTCTTCTACAACCAAGTGTGCTCTCTCGGCAGAATGCCATGTGCATTCTTGAGGTCTTACGGACCTACCCAACACGCATGACGTCTAGAGAGACGTTCCCTCCATTTATCCATTGTTGTTGGGGAAAGCGTCCCCCAGATGCCGGACCCGGAGAGCTGCCGCAGCCTCTAACATCGTGCATGAGTGTTTCTCAACTCTTTGCTGCTAGGAACCCAGAGACGCTGGGTTTCTTATGGAGAGCGATTGAGGTGGAACAAAAGGCGTTCTTCGAGAATGGATACCGATACACTACATAAGATCTTATCGCTGCTATCCAAGCACTCATGATCTACTTCCTCATGCGAGCTGCCCATGACGGCTTCACGGATTGTGAAGTTGAATACCAAATGCTTATGACCTTTGAAGTAAGGGAGACTACCCAATAAAGAGGACTGACGGACTAACAATGCGAAAAGTTCTTAGTATTAAAGTTTCAAGCGCAGATGGGTGATCAAAGCTACGAGTTTGCTGTGCGTGAGACTGCCAACTCATGTTCATCTTGGGAGGACTGGATTTCTACAGAGAGTAGGCGAAGGTATAGCCCCAATATTCAAGAGAACTACCTTTAGTTACAAGCTAAATCATTCGCAGAATTGCGTGTTACTGGTTCCTAATAAGCCACGTATTTGACTTAAAGATCGTCAACAAGTGTCAATTACTTAAATCTTTCCAGACGCTACCCGTACCATCCCCGCAAGTGTTATGGGAGGCCAAGAGTCGTTCTAAATGGGAAGAAGCGTTCAGTACAATAAGGCATGAGCGCTTTGGGACAATTAAGGATTTAGCCAATTCTATCCAGCCCGAGGCAGCCCGCTCAGCCAGTTGCACAATTTTGGATACCTGGAACTCGGAAACCGACCAACTTGGCTTTTTGTTGGCAATGCAGCTATGCTTAGCGACTAAATGACAGACTGGTGATTGGAAATGTGGGAATCATCGCCATCTGCGATGCGGAAATACCGGTTCTATCATTAAACTTTTTAGTTAGTCCATTTTCCCCTATAGTCGCCATGTTTACAGTTAACTCTTGATGCGCAAATCTCTGGGGCAACTTTTGTGTGCTGTTGGCGATGAGAATTGAAAGAGACGTGAATTGAACAACTAGTAGCTACGTTTACCTCTTTCACAGGGAGCTAAGCACTTATAGAGCCATACCCTCATATTCTTGAGCCGCAACCGTAACTTGCGCCATGATTCATTATATTCATGTCCCCACGATGTTCCACCCTATGATAGTCTTTTGTCTCAGCGATGCCTTTTGGATTCAACGTCTTGGTATGGCCTCTCGCCGGCGCATGTGGGGTGGCTCCGGGGAGATCAGCCGGGATTTACAGGGTCTATTTTATGAGCCTATCTAGATTGGGTCTTAGTCCCCTTGAAGGATCAATGCTGATTCCCACTCTGGGTGATCAGTGGGGAAGATCGCGGCGAAATAAAAATAGTCTACAAGATCCCCGGTGTCTGCCCGGTTTTGCCATCCACGTACATCCCATTGTTCGCAAAAAGTAACGACTACGCCAAAATGTGAAGTAAAACGAAGCTCCATGGAGCTCAACATTCTAATAGAGTCGAGGTGTGAACCGCTATGGTAAGCACCCAACTTGCAACAGGGGAAATTCGCCGACACAAATACCCTACCTACTATTACTGGCAGGTTTACATTTCCTACCATTCGCATAGAGTTACTACGATCTGGAGCCGTCAATCTCAATCATAGCTGGGCCTAAGGCTCTAGTCTAAGTGTATTATTAGAGACGCTATAAACAAGTCATACTGACACTTAGATTACAGTATATAAGAGTTGCGTGTTCATCAAGCCACCGAACTGATTAGATCAAGCAGCTTACAGACACCCTAAGAGAAGCTAGATACCCATCTACCAACTCCGATTCTGTTTTACTTTGATTTCTATCGTTACTAATAATAATACGGTCGGCTACGATGCAAATACCAAAGACTATGCTTGCAGCGCAATTTACTGCGTACAACAATCCGTACGAGATTCACACTATTCCCGTCCCACAAGAGCTCGAGCCCTTCGATGTTCTTATTAAGGTCGCAGTCGCATCACACTGCCATACCGACTTCAATGTGTGCCGCGGGAACTGGAGCTCGCCACTACCATGCACTGGCTCTCATGAAGGCGCCGGTACTGTCGTTGCCATTGGCAGCGCCGTCAAGCCAGAAGATCTCAAGGTTGGAGATCGCGTGATGGGCGGCATGCTTCTGCGGCCCTGTGGAACCTGCTACGACTGCACTGGCCCCGAGACGAACCGCCAGTACTGCATGGGGAAGAAAGGCTTCGCCGGTGTCACGGCCGACGGTTTCTACGCCGAATTTGTGCGCGTTGACGCTCGGCACACTGGCAAGCTGCCTGAGGGTGTAGACATGATATCGGCAAGTCCACTCGCCTGCGCCGGCCGCACCGTCTGGAGAGCCCTCAAGATCGCTGCTCTCGAAGCCGGCCAAACGGTGGCCGTGGTCGGAGCCGGGGGCGGCCTGGGACACTTGGCTATCCAGTTTGCCAAGGCGTGGGGTCTACGGGTCATCGCCATCGACGTGCGAGATGAGGCACTGACACTTTGTCGCGATGCTGGGGCAGATGTAGTGGTCGACGCACGAAAGAGTGACGCGGAGGTGGTTTCTGCCGTTCAGGCCGCTACTGGCGGCCTTGGAGCTCACAGCACGATCAATATGAGCTTCGCGCGAGAATCTGTGGCGTTGTCCTGTGCGATTACGCGGATGCATTGCACTGTGATTCAGGTAGCTGAGCCAGATATGGTAGAGATTCCCCCGGATGAGTTGGTTTTCAGAGACATCCGCATCAGAAGCACTCTCATTTCCTCAGGGGACGAGTCCAAGGAGATGCTGAAAGACGTGGGGAAGTACGGCATCCATGTGAAGACGGAGTTGTTTCATGGGCTTGATAAGCTCCCGGAGCTATTGAAGATGGCCAAAAGCTCAAGCCGATGCGGCAGGCTTTGCCTTGTCATTGACGAAGAGCAATTGAATATCTAAATCCTAGATTAAAAAGTCCATTGCTACAAGAGTTGATTATAGAGGCTTCAGATAGGTATATTCAGATGGCAATAACTATATAAGGTATCAAAGCCCGTTGCCCCTTTCCCCATTTCAGCAAGGTCGACAGTTGTAAGCAATTTTAGCTACGATATCATAGGGCCCTCTACAAGAGCGGTACTAGTACTAGCAAAAGTAATGTACTCCAATGGTTATGCTTTCGCTGTTCTCAGACCATTCTCAAACTTCGACTCCAGTGTCTTAAACATCGGTATCAAAGGCCTAACAGGCTACACCGTCCTCACCATAGTGTCTTCCGAGCTTTCTCATGAGGACCGCGAGCCGTGAGGATAGTGTACCCTTCAGGGTTTAGGATCTAGTTACGCAAATGGATCCATTACGATCAATCGGGCAATCTATGCTCATATTATCAAGTATCAAATCTGGGTCGATCACATAAGCTGCCTCAATCTCAGGGTCGTAGTCGATACCGCGGACAATATGCGAGCCATCATTCCGCGAAACATCCCAAGAAAAGCAGTAGTCCAAAACAAGAGTGACAACAAGGCCATTGATAATCAGTTGCTTTAACATAAAGGCAAGTTCATTTCCTTGGAGATAGCGAACCGGGGATGCATCAGGCCTAATTACTTAAGTAACGTGCTATTCGCACGCATACGGATACAAGGGCTAGAAATTATTACAATTGGCACTTGAACTAGGCTCCTTGACTCTGTGAATGAAATTAATTTAACCCCTATACACTAATAGCCTTCTAGAATCTAGAAACTCATGAGTGAGCGATAGAGCCGAGACAAAGATAGAAAGATACATAGCAAGGAGTAGGAATGCGCTGGACTCATAGGTATTAGTTACCTATTGTATAGGAATATTTCTCTACTTCTGTATAATTTCCCTTGACTTCATTATCTACAGTTGATACTGCCTTCAGCAAGGATTGTCAACACCACTAGGTAATCTTAACCTTACGTCAGCAATATAAAGTAGGACATCCCTATCCACAAAATATCCAATAGGTTGTCTCAGATCTCATCTCATCCCGGGGAATCATCGTTTTATGTACTTAACAGTAGGCGGGCTAATTTCAAGACCCGGTCAACCTAGTCACCACATCACAGCCTACCAATAGACTTGGTTCTTGCGGGGACTCGACTACTGCCCGACTGATAAGAGCAGCGGTCATGGATCAGACCAGTCAGCAACTCCCACTATCGCCCCCAGGTTGTTTGGTGTTTCATGTTGTCGGGGTCACCCGCCGATCGACCCCGGCAGATTCCAATGAGACCCATGAGATTTATGTTGCACCATTCGTGTGCGCGTGCGGGAAGCCCGCCGATCCGCCGCACATGCTCCGATCGCAGCCAAGGTGATGGAAACGACGGGCGTCGAGAGCCAGGTAGTGAGTACCCGCTCTGAGTTATGCTCGGTTGTTTAAATGAGCGATAGCGTCTCTATGCATACGTAGACAACTCGTAATAAGTAGCTCACTATTAACTGTGAATGCACTCTGCATAGGAAGCCAGGTGCAAAGATGAGCATAACTGAGACTAATCGCACATGAAAACTACAGTACAGCTCAGATAGACTCAAATCAATAGTACTCTTGTTATCGTCGCTATAGATGTGTTATTGTTGTAGGTATCAGTGGGGATTTGAAAGGTTCACGATTGATCGTGTAATTAAGCATACACATAAACATAAGGTCTGCGTTGAACTTAGCATTACGCAAGCCATTTCTCATCACCAATCACGTCTCCATCCTCCTCTAACTGCCATGCACACCTCTAAGCCCTAAACTTTCCGGAGAGGGGAAAGTGTCACACAAGCCCGCAAACAAGCGGCTGTGTCTCCAGTCCAATAGACATGCATAATCCTCCTAAGAAGAAAAGAAAAGAGAGCTGTTTGCTCTTCAAAAAGGCTTCTCAGCTGTAAAGAGCCGAGCCAAAGATGCCACTCTGTTGGGTATATCCATCACTTCTCAACGGGCGACTAAGTCCCGGAAACTCCATAAATAAAGAAGAGAGTCAAGAAAATGAAAATAAACGGGTGTTGATTCTAATAAAGTGATGCAGCGTGCGAGCACGCCCTCCGCCCCAGTTGAAAAGGGGACGGAGGAGAAGAAAGTTAAAAGGCCCCATCTCGCGATGCCGGCTTAGCGTGTATAACTCTATCTACCCTTTCGCGCCGCAACCAGGCGAAAAATTCGAAGAGCGTGGTATGAAGAAAAAAGGCCGGCATACATGTCCGAAAAATAGCGTGTTCGCATGCGAAGTCGTAAAAGTTAGAGGATAGTGAAACCGAGGAGAACGTCTAGTTTCGCCGAATCTAGAATAATAGCGTCGGTGGGTATGAAACAGATGGACCCGGCCCACCTCGATGTCGAGCCTAGCCCAGCCAGGACTGCCACGTCACAGCGTGGAGTAGAAGCCAGCGACGGATGATAGTCTAGCCCAGGGCTTGCCCGATGACATCGTTTCGTCGTCGAGAAGGTGGCGGTGATAGGCCTGCTAACATCTCTTTTTCGCTACTGGAAGAGATCTTCGGCGGTATCGAAGACGACGAGTAAATCCGTGAGTGTCCGCCCCGAGGTGATGACTCCGCGCTGCCGTGCCCACTCTCCGGCTGACTGTTGCTCCGCGCCGCCCTCGTCCGGCTGCTTGCGCGGCTGGGGTTCTTAGGCGTATTCGGGGGCAACTTCTGTAACCGTGATGGCTGGCGCTTTAACACGGGGACGAACGGGTCATCGCCCGGGACTGTCTCATCCGTCAACCCTGTACGAGCATTTGGCGCCCGCGCGAAAGCGGCCGGTTCTGGTGCCCGAGGCAAGTCGATGCTGAAGCTGTTATTAATAAACGACCTCGTAGATAGTGCAGCGTCTGTGGACGGTCGGTTCAATCCCTTCTGGTATTGTATCTTCGCCGAACTTGTCGAGTCCTTGGACGCATGGCCCGGCTGTGTTCTGTACGCCTCCGCTTCCTTCTCCTCCCTTCTGCTCACTTTCCATGTCTCTATTTCATCGTCACCGATGGGAGTTAGGCCCCTATTGAATAGCCTGTGCCTCCGCCGGTGTCGCAGAAACCAAAGTCCCACCAATGCTATTAGTACAACCCCAATAATGCCGAATACGGTACTCAGCACGATCACTAGTGTATCGTGGCTCACAGTGCCGTTATCACGCTTATACATGGCGGATGTGATATGGTGATTTAGCCTCAAAGCGATATATAAGTTTTAACACTTCGCTAGCCTCAGAGTTAGCTGAGAGGTTAATCCAGGCCAAGGTGCGCGAAGCAGTTTGGAGATGGTAGATATTCAGGAAGGCGCCAACGCTGATGAAGTATTCGCTGAAGGTATTCGTAAGTCGTCGTGCCAGTGTTAAGAGCGTATCGGGATCTTCTGAGGGAGTTGACGTGGTATCACAAATGGCATATCCATCAGGCCTGACGAAGAGAACGGGTAACGCAAGGTCCACGGCTTCTTCCCTCCCGAATAGCTAGTCGGGCGCCAAATTGAGCTAATGTAAGGCCCAATCCTCTCAGATCCCAACAATTACCCCAATGCTGAAAAGGTTCTGCGTGTACAAATGGTTAGTCTATGGGCCAACTGCGAATCATGTTTATATGAATGTAAGACTGGCTAATATTCAAAATGTAGCTATATAGCCTGCGTCTAGCTAAGTAGCTTGTTTGAATCTGTGGCCGTTTGTCGATATTGCACGGCCAGATCCTAGTTCAACTTATCGACGACAAGTTGGTAGCTAGATAGGCTTGATGACCAGATATATTTGTCTAGGTGCCGGAAGATCAAAGGAAACGCAGCATAACTAACACTTCAAAGGTCTGAACTAGACAAGTTTAGACTAGAATTATCCGCTTTTAAGGGGAAACGGTTGAGGGGAGAAGGTCGTATAACGAGCGACAGGAAGGTTGAATACGGGGTGTGATTATAAGAGCCCGCTCATCGGCGCAAGAGCATAGGCTCTACGGGACCACGGGTGAGAAAGACCAAGCACACCAGAGAGGTCAATGGGCCAGCTAAGCAATTATGCAACGCTGGATTCCCCCTCACCTAGTAAGAGAAGAGAGAAAGGGAGAGGGGAGGCTCGCAGCAGTTATGGAGCAGAGCCTAGATAAGTGAATGTTGAAGGGAGGGGCGGATGAAATGGCAAGGTAGTAATAAGCTTGGTGAGAAAGCTCCCGCTTGCTTCATCAGGACAAGGACATCCGCAGGCCAGCTGGCTGGCCATGAGCTAGTTTTATGAGGGGCGAGCAACCGAACCCGCCACCACCGACGCTGCAGTCTGTACTACTGTAGTGTATGCAGTCCACGCACCCACCACCTACCTACTCCGCAGCCGTCAACAGCAGCGAGTAGTATGTATGACAGCTAATGGATGGGTAAATAGCGTGGTACTACTCAGAAAGTTCGGTCAGTGTGGTGGGCCTTACTTGGGCTGGGCGTGCAGATGTGAGATGCAGGCCAGGTATCTTGTGCACGAGATTTGCGCTGTACACTACGAGAAGAAACAAGTGCACAATGCTACTGATCCTACTCCACAAACAAGGACTCGTTTGGCTAGAAACCTGCAGCCAGCAAACTTAGTAACGAAGGGAGACGGTCAGGAAGAAAGAGAAACGAGAGAAATTGACGAAGAGTTACGATCCAAGCAAAGAGGTTGACAACCGGCGGTCAGAGGGTGTATACTATTAATTGGTTTCCACAATGTATATAATTAGCCCCCGACGATACAAAAAAAGTCACGATTCCCTGCGTTTGTTTCCCAGGCGGATAATCCTTCACTTTCCTTTCTCACCGTCTGCACTACGTACACAGTAGACGTCGGCATTTAGCTTGGCTCGTGTACCTTACCTACTTACCTAGTCTATTTACACTAGGATCCAACCCCTTCATATCTGGTAAAAGAAGGTATCCACGAGTTCACCCATGTTCTGATACAGCATGGATCAAGGGCAAGTCGTACATACACTACAGTAGGTACACTAAAGTTATGGGGCCACAAACCACCGTTGGCGGTGCCACACTATGACGGGCACGGGCGGGCGATCGCTGTGGTGTGATCGGGCATGGGACCGAAAAAGAAACTAGACTGGTATCTAGCCTAGGGACAAGGGTCTGTATTTGCATCTCCGCTGCATTTCTTGTAATAGGCATAGGTAATGCGTAATGTAGGACTTGGTGGCCAGAACTACCTATCTGCAATTGCACTCATATATACATGTGTATGTATGCAGTAGAAATAGAAGCTTGCTTGATTTTGCACATCGAGGCCCCAATATGCAGTTTGGGGTCCAGTACATTGTTTATCATTGGTATTCGGCCGCCGTGTCTTACAAGGTCGCAATCCATGGGTCGAAAGCGCAAGGAAATGGCCCCCAATTTGTTTCTCTGTTTCTTCTCGGCACCGCAAATCGCAGGTTATGCTAGGTAGATCTGGTTGAAGAGATGGAAGCGAAATGACAACTACTTACTTACCTATCTACCGCCTGTCTACCATAACAGTAGATTACATAGTCACACACGACGATTTTGAGGCTTGCAATAGCTGAGGCATACCGCCTACTTTGACGCCCTGTGTTACCAAATATCTCTTCTTTCGACTCTTATCCATTTCTTTGGGTTATATGGAAATATCACTAGTTCGCCAAGGTCCGGGTCACGACCAGTTCATAAAAAAACAGGCGCGGGAGGTGCCATGTGTTCGGTCTAGTTCGTGGACGCTTACCTCTATCTACTGTTCATGTATGTACATATTATACATAGATAGTACACATCGTATATCATGATCCAGATCTGACACTGAATTGTTCTAGCTCGATCTGATTACCTAGGTATTCATTCGCTCATATAATAGAACGCATAAGTATGTATGGGGACAGAACTCTGGACCAGTATGCTGCTCTACAGTATCTAGTGTTAGATACCTAGTGTAATAGGTAAGTATTCTAGCGTGGTTTGGTGTTGGGATGGCCCAGCCTAGTTGAGTCCACAATCCAGGTACGAGCGAATGAGCATCGCGAAGCCTGCTTTTACCTACCCAGTCCCTTCAATCCATGCTTGTGCTTGCAGTTGTGCCTGGCAATGTGGGTTCTAGGCAGGGATAAGTAATCTCGTGGACCCAAAATCATTAAAATGCCTCCTCCTTATTACACACATGGTGGCGCAAACGACTGAATTGCCTACCTACCTATCTTGTGCCGGTCGCCTACTTAGGTATCTGGCTCGTTTCGCATCGTGCAGGTATTTGAGAATAATACCAACAGGACGTAAAGGAGGCGCAATATGCACTGTAAATATGCATCTTCTGTAAAGGCTACGGAGTCCGAGCCTTGATTATAGCGAGTAATTCGGGCTTACATCTCGTGCAGACAGCTAACAAATCAGCATTATACAATGATCCGTATAGACAACAATAGTCTGATATATACCTGGGATATCCGTGGCGTGCGACCACTTGGCCCATGAACTTAGATCAACCCAGTTAGATAACAAGAGCCGAGCCGATCGAGTTTCTGTATCAATCAGGATTTGAAGCGGAGCAAATATGGCGGTCCTACCAATTTGGGCACATACATATGTAGAATCCCGTATTCCGTATAGAATACATACATACCTACACACTTCCAGCCTTGAATTGAGTCACTCGAGATCTTATTTCCCTATTGGCCACCTCGATAATCGATGACAATTACCCCTTGTTCGGGAACGGAGCACAGCAGTTAGCTACCGAGAACAAGAGGCTGACAAGGTGCATCGCACAAGGCCATGAAACATGCGACATCTTCGTGTACGACTTCCATTGGCCCTGGTTTGCTTGCGCCCCTCTCGGATTTTCTAGAAGGACCACAACGCACAGCTCTCAACCAACAACTACTCCTCTGCGTTCCAGCTGATCAATCCTCTTCCTCCGCCAGGCAGTCAATCAAAAAGTCCTATTGCGGTCTGCATCAGAGATTTTAATAGGCAGGCGATCAAGTCAGCCATCCGCAGAAGTTCCGTGGACCGCAAAAGTACACACGTAGGTGTGCGTGCGTGTTCGCAGCCCGCCCGCGTCTCACCACTCCGTTCCTCATCGACCCGATTGCCGAGTTCCCACAGTGTATAGTAAGGTAGGCGTACGCTGTATGTTAGGTAGGTGGTGGGATGGCTTGGGGGTGATGCTACACTATAATCAACTTGATACCCTTTCTACCTATTTTGCCAGCCCCAATCTCTATACCTCGAATGGCGGTGTAGCTACAGTAGCGCAGCGCAGCTGAAATATAGACTGGAGCGATGTGACGCTCCCAGCTACCTAGACTAAATGGATTTACAGTCCGCACTAAGTAACAATCAGTATAGTATTGTAAGTATAGTATGTGCCAGCCCCCATTTTCCATTGTAACAGCATTCATATATCGATCTAAACAGCATACTTATGTGTACCTAGTATAACCTATTCGGGGTAGCTCTATAGATAAACGCTTGACGCGGCAGGGAAACGTACCCCTTCAAGCTTCCCGACCCCCAAATTCTCGAGCACGTGCATGTGGGCACTTTTCATTATGAGTCTGTTTTATTGCCCCTTCAAATGCAATGTAACTTACATACATAGACGCCCGGATGAAGCCGTTGCGATATGCGAGGAAGCGGAAGTGTTCGCATGATCCTCATTCACTCGCATACGCGCTACTAGTCTGGACGAGGACTGGTGTTTATAGAACCAGGGACGCGTGGCATTTGTAGAGTACTCTGCTCATGAATCCGTTCCTAAGCGCAATGACGGGATAATTACCATCCCTTGGCGCTAACAATGGGCACTTTTATTACTTAGCAAGAATTCATGAAACGGAACAATATTGTCCAATGTTTCGGAGGTTTTTTCTTACAACGGTTCCTTCAATCTTACTGGGTCGTTGTTAGCGGCGACAGGCATATATCCTAGCCCCGGTCACTATTGACCGGGATGCTATCTCGACTACCATCTAGGTATACCCCTGACTAGCCGCTGACTGGCAGTCCCAAGTCGGTAACTCGGATTATGTACAGCAGTAGGTACTAAGGCTACATACATATTAGTAGTAGAAGCACGCATAAGCAGTGTCACAAGAATCAACGCAGGATTGTAAGTGTTGCTATCACCCTATCTTACCTACTTACAGCCATGCAAATAGCACTCGAGCAGCCTGGCTACTTCCTTTTTCCTGATGTCCCCTAGTTCTATATAACCATTGAACGATATCTTTCGGTTTGAAATCTGGTATCAGTAAATTAGGAGCCAAGAACAAACTTGCAGCGTGAAACGCAGCAATTTACAGCTCTGCGCTTCCATTAGAAATAAATGTCTATAGGTAGACGTTTTATCAATCTTACTTGTAAGCTCGCTACCAAGAGGTATCTCAACCGTGGCGTTATCGCGGATTGAGAGTCAGGTGATGGATGCACTTGAATGCAAGATGCTGCGGCTGTAGAGCCAACTGAGTCTCTCATCCTATAACCGGACGATGGGAGCGTGACCGGTCACATTTTGGCCTCGTTTCTTGTCATCCTAGCAGACTATTTCTAGGGGCAAGGAGGAAGCAGAGCGGCTATCCACAGACTCGGTAGTAGTAATCACCGTATGAGCACAGGAGCACGGGAGCGAAAAAGAGCCGTTTTCAACTATCACAGTATCGCACAACTAATATATGTAATACCAAATGGCAAAAGCGAGCTCGCTAGTTGTGAACCCGGCGTTCCGACGTTGTGATCGATGACCGAAGAAACAATTTGTCTTCATGCATGCACTGCGTCTACATGCTGCAGGTCGGCAGTGCCTACATATCTTTCGAACCATCAGCGCCTATCCGAAAATACCGACCATCCAGCAATCTCTCGGAGCCGCTGATTGCCCTCGCTTCAGCAGTGCAACCTCACCCCATTGCAACTCTTTTGCCCGTGCACTCGCAGCAAATCAATCTGTCATATATTCAACATATTCTTGGCCGTAAACACTATGCGGGGTATGCTTGGTAGTTTGACCAAAAGCAGAACGCGGACAAAAGACTAACAGACCCCAAGTGAAGCCCTCTTCCTTCGCTCCGCAAGATGGCATTCCTCCCCTCGTCTATTATTATCGAGACGATCCCTACCACAACAGGGAAATAGGCATTTATTCATGTCTCATTAGCCACTCGGTTTAGGTGCTTATGAACTTGGTCTATGCAAGACAACTGAGAGATTGTTGAGCGCCACAATGTGGGCAGCGAAATAGCGGGAGTTGGTCAATCATCCTTCAAAGCTACAGAGGCTCAGCACAATTTTAAATAACGTCGATTCTCGGCGTCTCTAAGACGAATATTCAGAAATAAGTTATTCGAATTACTCTCATAGGTAACTATGAATATTAGGAATAACATCTTCATCTATCTAGACAGGCATTATACTCTATAGGTAGCCTTATCTTAGTATACGTAACCCATCGCCCATCGGTCTTCTGCTAGCCCCGCCTATCCGAGACCACGTTCTGTTCCTGGCAGATCTCAGCGATCGTAGCACTGTAGCGTGTCAAACTACCTAGCCTTGGGCGGAGCTGTTCGGTCGGAGCTACTATGCTAGCTTTGACTAGCAGCGTATCTTGTACAATGATGTAGATCTTTGGGACTCTAGCGTGGACTGCCTACCTAAGTCCCTTTCGTCAGCATCCTTCAACTGCATGTAATAGGCCGCCCGTGTCTCACCCACAAGCCCGTTCGCCGGCGACCGTTATGATAGCGGGAGACTAAGACAAAAACTATGTAAATTAGTAGACGGTATTTTCCGGTCACCCGTGCCTTTCCCGCCTCTAAATCTCGATCGTCAAGCTTCTCTCGCTGCCAGCCATGCCAATAATCATTGTCCAATTGTTTAGTTCGTGTTCTAGATTATCAAATGCTTCGTGTCTCGCTCTCACCCAGTCGTGTCAATAAGCTTAGCAAATTTGAAACCGCGCCACCAAGTCGTCGATTGATCATAAATACCTACCCTTTGCATGAGACTTATGCACGAAATAGTTAGGGCGCCGCACCTCGTCTAGCTTTCTCAGCCTCTCGTTAATTATCACCCCGCTTCAATGATTCTCCCCTCAGCGTCTTGCCGTCAAGCCGGGCGGGGAGCCACAAGTTCAAAGGGAATCTGGCGCGTGCGGCACGCCACCGTGTTTCACGACAGAGTACGACACCCCCGACAACGGAGGGTAGTAAGTTGTAAACTCTGCAAGTATCTCAGGGTACCTTAAGATTGATAAGGCTCCGAGTACACGTGTGAAGTAAGACGATATCGCAGATGCCCCACGAATAGAGTTGCCGCATCAGAGGATCCAGACGCCTCTTTATTCACCCCAATGCGAAAAAAGCCACGAACTCCTCCGAGCCGTTCGCCCTGTCTCGGTAGCAATATGTAGGAATGCATATCGACACACGCAGGAGGTTGCATGATATGCGCGCAGATCCCTCAAGACAGGCATGAACGAGGCTATTGCTTCGGAACTATAGAGGATGGTTCGGATACAGGTGCTGGGCTGAATGTGTAACCACACCAGCTCTCGATTCATTCGAAACGAGTATCTAGCTACGAAAAGCAAATTATGCAGTCACCCTTATAAGAAGGCATAGCCAAAAGTCCCAACATCCATAAAAGAATACAGGGAGCTATATAAGTAGAATCCCACTCTCATAATGCACCTTGAACGCTCTAACGTTTGCTATATGACCGCTAAGCGAACTCTAGCATGAATAAAATCTTAGTTCAAACCTGAAGCACTTCTATACGTAAGCAATGTTAAAGCTCGGGGCTGAGAATCTTCGACGGGCCATGGGGCACATCAAACTCAGCTGAGAGAGCTACCAAGGTCGTCACGCCTAGCTCAAAGGGGAATCCACCAAGCCTTAGGCGTGTCTTTAAGTTCAAACACCGATATCTATATCGACGATCTTATGCTTTTCAACAGCTGTCGCTAATGAGACATACACAGTAGAGCGCCATTATTGAACGTGACTTGGTATTCATAGAGATAAGAGATGTCACGGCATGTGCTATTGCCCCTTCATCTAGCCGAGCTCGTCGCGCCACGTAGGGATACCCCTATAGACTCGTATGGATCATCGCCCTTCGCACCTATTCTCCCAAGTGTAGCTCATTCAGTGCTCGTGGACTGAGCTGAATCACTCTACCGTACAACTTCGATATCACACTCAACTATTTTATATTTATATTGGTCTAACATAGTCAATGCCCAGTCAATACCAACTTCCTTTATTCTCTGTTAGGGTGTATAAGCCGTCAAGAAAACGAGGTCCTCATCGAAAAGGTCATCGGCACAGTCTCGTGGAGACGCACGACGGCCGCATCGCATCAAACTCATAAAATACCTAGGGTAAAGCTGAGTGTCTAGAACTGATTTCGAAATTGACCGGTTTATGAGCGGGATGTTATCTCCGTAACAAATAGTAAAGACCTTCATTATGCTAGCGCACTCGTTGAGCCCATGGGCTGGCACGTCGTATTTCTGATCCATTACACATCTGGTGAGAGCCAAACCTGATTTTGAACGACGACATTGCCACAGCCTCTAATACGACGTGACAGCAAACGCCAAGTAGTGACGCGATGCGCCTAATATATTAGATAGTTACCTACCTACCTAGTCATATCAAGAATGTTACTCGAGCACGATAGTTTCTACAACATCTACACCTACTAATAGCTAAGTACATAGTTAAAACACATGTAGTCACTCGTCCCGTGACTCCGAAAATAATCCCAAACTTTGGTTTTGTGGTTTTCGGGGGCGCCGACCCAATAACGCGTCAACGCTAGCGTAGTAGATAGTCATAGTTTAGAGCTATCCGTCTATCAGTAATCAGAATGCGCGAGGCTCCGCTTTCACGACTACGCTTATGGCGCGGACTATAACACAGAAAGCGTTCCTATATAGGGCCTAATATAGCCATTCTACCAAGTTATAGCAAGTGATAGTGAGTGATATGGATGCAGCCACATCGGTCGAGCAGGTCATACGTAGGGAGGGCCATTACCACATTATCCGAACTACCTTATTTTTCTATTTTCTATTTCGCTATTCTATAATTTCTATTACCCCTCCTTCTTTTTTTGGACATAGAATACCCCACTTTTTGCTTGGTACTAACCTAAATAGGATAGCGCTGCGCACAGACCACATAATTAGAGTATATTAAAGTCAATTATAACGCGAACGCGAACGCATAAAGCAAAATTTTTCCTTCTTCAACCAAATCAGTCAGGTCAGTCAGGTCAACCAAATCAGTCAGGTCAACCAAATCATTCAGGTCAACCAAATCAGTCAGGTCAGTCAATTCAACCAGATCAGTCAGGTCAGGTCAGCCAGGTCAGGTCAGTCAGGTCAGTTAATTCAACCAGGTCAGTCAATTCAGCCAGGTCAACCAGGTCAGTCAGGTCAGTCAGGTCAGTCAATTCAACCAGGTCAGTCAGGTCAGTCAGGTCAGTCAGGTCAGTCAGGTCAGTCAGGTCAGTCAGGTCAGTCAGGTCAGTTAGGTCAGTCAGGTCAACCAGGTCAGTTAGGTCAGTTAGGTCAATTAAGTAAAAGATACGCTATATATAACGTATCGTACGTATTATATACGAATAAAATAAAATTTCGCACGTCTAGCAGACCTATATTTCACGTCCAAAAGCAGAAAGAGGGGTAATAAAAATTAGAAAATAGGTAGTTCGGATAATATGGTAATGGCCCACCGTCCATACGCCCTCCTAGGTCCGAAGTAATTTACCTAAGTGCCTTATATTATCTATCCATCGTTATATGCCATCGGAGATTAAATATAACGGCGCGACATATTCATTTGTAACCGATGTGATCCAGATAGTATTCTTATCCGATATGAGAGTCTAGTACTAAAATTTCATCACAGTGGCGAGGTAGCAGTTAGAGACAAAAAAGAGATACATACCCTAACCACTCTAGAACACGGGGGAAGTCGAAGTTAGATTGGGGTGAGTTGGACATCAGCTTAAGCCTTCGATAATGAAATGAGTGGGTTATATAGCGCATCTTAAACCCCATACATGAACTAACCGCCCCTAATAGGCCTGCTTACATTAAAAGCATCTGACATGAGCCTAAATCTATACTCCAGAGAAGTTGCTTCATATTGGTGAATAAACAGGGTTACGAAGCGAGTGACTACTTCGAAGAACTAGCCTTCACTAAGTCCAGCAAGAGGTGAACTTGAATGTTGAAACAAGCAATAGAGGTGCTTAGAACGCATAGTCATGAGTGACTATACAATTGCGTTAGGCATTTTATTTGCCCATCTTTTCACTCTTTAAAGGAGCGGCTTCTTGGGCTAGAAGAAAAGCAAGCAGAACTTCTGCTGACTAACGCGATTTATAAGATTCATGATGCCACCAAGAAACTAAGAAAGACACTAATGACGTTGACCGTGGTTACGATCAGTATACTTTTAGTTGCTTCTGACCAACTTTCGCTTCGAGCTTTCTCCCTCGTTTATAGCTAGCTTTCTAGCTCTTAATTTCGCGTAATTCCCTTAGATCGAAGATAGTCTACCACTCAACTGTCGAGATTCTACGTAAGTTTTTCATATTCGACAGTCTTATCCACTCGTCCCCTATCCTCCACTTCTCCCTATATGGGCGTAAGCTAACTTTGGGTTTGCCGTTTGAGTCGATCGTGTCGGTTGCACTGCCTATAAGCGTCGCCTTGCTCATTAATGCTTTCAGCTTTGACAAGTCGCTACGAGAAAATCACGTCAAACGTGTTATGAAGTGGATATCAAGCACAAAATTGAGCGCTGAATTAGATGAGGAACCGGTTACGAAAGTTGCAGCAAAAGGTCAAGCAGCGCCCGTGCAATCTGTGAGAAAGTTAACTTGTCTATGGCAACGAAACTATAACTTCTAACGGGATATCGAAGGAGGCATTAACGTGGCTCTTGCTCTTTAGAATGGGGAAGATAATGACCGTCGTTTTCTACTTCTTATATTTTGACCATGTTAAGATCAACCATTGATGGGTTCGCCCCTCTATCGTTATAGAAAGAACGGAGCATAGGATTCTAGTTTTTGTCGTCGTCGTCTTTTAACTGTTAGGCATTTTCATCTTATCATTTGTAACGTGTAACTTAATTTCCCGGACGATTAGCTTTCAAGCTTGGCGATGTGAATATTTTAAATTCTTGTAGGAACTGATTTGATGAAGTACGTTCCTTGTTATGGATAGTCGTTTAAATCACAGAAAGAGTTTCAGACATAAAGTCTCTATGTCCCTAGAGCAAGTTGTCTCCCATAAGAAACAGTCATCCTGTTCGCCTCCGGTGTATGGAAGGAGGAAAGTGTGTATGGGGAAAAGATATCTATACGTATCTAACTATTTATTCACTCGCTATCCTCAATGGATTCATGGAACTAGATATTAAAGAAAGAGTCCCCCGAGATCCCCGAACGAACGTTTTATTGATATCCTGTGTCGGGTCTAGTCTATATTTACCTGCAAAATAGGAATCTCTTGTACGTGACTAAG
The DNA here is from genome assembly GCA_022432375.1 of Nemania sp. FL0031. Taxonomy (NCBI): domain Eukaryota; kingdom Fungi; phylum Ascomycota; class Sordariomycetes; order Xylariales; family Xylariaceae; genus Nemania; species Nemania sp. FL0031. The sequence continues at coordinate 225,405 of JAJKKK010000074.1, read as the reverse complement.
CCGTAAAGTGAGAATAGAGCTATTAGGGGGTTCGTAACAGACCCTTTAATATGTTCAGCCATATATGCTGGTAGCCGTATTAGAAATTACTGCACACAATCTATGGCTGGTTCCTCAGCCCCGGGAGGGAGCTTTAGAGAATAATTTCTTGTGAATTACCGCAGGGCCGACTAATACGAAAAGAGAGAAAAAAGATCATGTCACAATAACTAAGTAGTTTAAAGAAATGGATCTGCATCGGTTTATATAATAATCATGAATTCAATTTCAAGGTAGAGGGCGGTAGTAAGGCCACTCCATTGGTATTCTCTTACCTCTTCGCTGGTCATTAATCATATGGCTTCCCACTGCTGCTTGCCGTGAATACGAAGTTGTGACACACCGAGAACTTAGGTCGCTACTAGGTGACGTACAATGTATATTAGTATCACTCTTACGTCTAGACATCCCTTATGTTTACGGTACAGGTATATGTAGCATAGTAGCTCTAGTAGTATGGGTTATAGATTAGATCTCTCTTTAAGAGTCTAATATAATATATAGAGTTGAAGTTTAGGGGTAGGGCGCACACCAAACCTTTTATTCCGGCGTTCTCGGTATTTAATCTTCGTGTGGCACTGCATGTGAAAATCGTTTCCTATCTTTTGATTTTTACCCCGCTATCCCCGCCTTTCAACCCCCTCTTCCCCCTTTTCAATCAGCGTGTCCCTCTTTCCTCTCATTTTCGATACTCTCTGCCTGAAGCCTCATCGAAGCCCCTTATATATCTGATAAGCCCCACTTAACATACTCAGTATGAGACTCGGATTTCCAAGCTGGACATATGGCCCGTCACGTCCTCTGTCAAAGTCGAGCAACAACCCCACGCTACGGTTCCTTCAAGATGGCACCTTTCAAATTACCGTATTCTCGGATCTTCACTTCGCCGAGGGTAAGTTGACTACTTCAAAGGTCGCGCAATGCGGCTTCTAATACAAAAGAATCGTCCCAGACGAAGACAGTACAAAGGGCCCGATGCAAGACGCGCGGACGGCGGAAGTTGTAAAGAAAGTGCTTGAACGCGAGAATTCACAGTTGGTCGTGCTCAATGGGGATCTGATATCGGGCTATGGCACGAGGGCCGACAACGCGACACTTTACTTAGATCAGATTGTCACACCAATTGTCGAATTAGGTCTGCCATGGGCCACGACATACGGAAATCACGACAATCAAGATTATGCGAGGTCTACGGATCTTCTAAGACGAGAACGGGATTACGAAGGTAGTTTAACTCAGAACATGCTCCCGGATAATCCCCAGGCGGGGGTCTCCAATTACTTCTTACAGGTATATTCGGCGTCCGGGAATGAAGATGTACCGGAGCTTATTCTATGGTTCTTCGATAGTCGTGGAGGAGATGAGCCGCATGACTGGGTTGACGATTCGGTAACCTCCGCTTTAGTTTTCTAGTTTGATCGAACCTCCTAACGCTGATTAGGTTGTCAATTGGTTTAAGGAAACTAGTACGGGTCTCGTCCAACAATACAACAAGATCATTCCCTCGCTCGCCTTTTTTCATATACCTATCACTGCAGCCTACGAATTTCAAGAAGACCCAGGTGTCGATCCAAGTAGGGAGCCAGGGATCAACGGGGAGACGGTCTGGTGGCAAGGCCGAGGGTTTGATAACAAGACCGGCCACGACATGTCGTTCATGACCGCACTGTCTAACACAGATGGGTTATTAGCAACCTTCAGCGGCCATGACCATGATAATGACTGGTAGGAGCAATTCTTCTTAGCAGTGAGAGTATTTAGCCGCTAATGTTCGTTTTGGAAGGTGTTACAAGTGGAAATCCACACCTACCAATGAAGCCGTAGCTAGAGATGGTATCAACGTGTGCTATGGTCGCCACACGGGGTATGGAGGCTATGGAAACTTGGCTCGTGGCGGCAGACAGATCTTACTGAGGCAGGAAACCCTCGCTAAGGAAGTAGTTACGTGGGTCCGACTGGAAGACGGGTTCGTTCCCGAGAATGTGACGTTAAATGCGACCTACGGCCAAGATGAGTATCATCCCCTTCCACAGCACATTGAGCTCAAGAGAGGTGAGGTTGAAGGGGCGGGTGACAGCCTTCAAATTATTCCGGTGTTTTACTCGGCGGCGCTTTCCCTATTCTTAATTGTTTATTTGCCTTTGGGGTTATGGTGCTAATGGACACGCGGACGAGAGCAATGATTTGGTGAAGTAAATAGTTGTGACGTCATAGAGTCACTTACTACCCAACAGTGACTCGACTTCCCACACCTGCACAAGTACACTACCTACCAGTCCCCCTATTTAGGTGAACATCAAGGTCATATTTCCGGTCCATTTGTTTTGCGCTTAGTGTATGTTGTGACCGTATTCGATGCCTAATCGCTTTTCGCAGCTTCTGCTAGTTCAATAGGGATTAAATATTTTGGTGAGACTAGTCACGAGTTTAATAGGGCTTCCATATGACACGGGACAGCGTATATTACAGGCTTATAAAAGAACTATTATATAAGCTAAGCATTATCAACTCACTGTATCTAAGCCCTGAATCAATAGTTTTATACTATAATCTAAGGAACCCGTTTCATATTAGTTTCAATCTGTAGTTCCTGCCTCCCTCCTTCTCCCTCCTCCTACCTCACCCTTCCCAATATTGACTGTGTCCGTAACAGGTACGAACTTACAATCGACTACGTCGGTAAGTGTATCAAGTCTCTAATCCCCGAAATATATACTAGAGTATGCCTACGGGTTGGCCTGCCCCTCTTCAACATATCGACGCATCGATACAAGTTCCTTCTCAATGTGTTACGGTCTCCAGAAAGATAGATGTGTCTTCAAGTTCATATATTTCGTCTTGCGTGACGGTAATCTAGTTTTCCGTTATTATGTAGAACAAGCCATATCATGGACGTTCCCACAGCTACTAAATATCAGCCTAGAATAAGGATGACATACTGGTACTAATAACGACCTATCAGTATCCCTAGGGAAGTTTGCCTCTATGTCTGTGGGCGGTCTAGGGAGCGTGCCTTGTACCGTATATTGGCCTTGGGCAGTGCTGTTGATCTGGCCGGCGCTGGCGCGTAAGTAGCGCTGTGTGATCCAGCAACTGAAGTATTTAGATATGAAAGGGACAACAAGGACTGCTGCAACTAAAGCCACTATTCCAATGATAGCCTCGGCGCTGAGATGCTGGCTCATAGTTGATGGCCCCTGATCTACCTCGTGGGTTAGTTTCTAGGTATTTATGCCCTCGTTGTATTACGGGACTAAATATATTCCTTACCGTCTCGTTCAATGAACATTCGAGAACTCTCAGGACTCTTACAGGACTGGACCTGAGCCGTCTTGTGGCATGAAGGGATTGGACTCGCATACGCCTGTAACATTTGGTCATATATCCGAGCGTAACCCTTACTTCAGCTACTAGTTATACTAACAAACTGGAATTCAGAGACCGAAAAGTATACCTAAGTTTTGGTAATCGGGTTATGGATGGCGTTTCTATTTATGTAGGATACCATAAGGATTATGTTGGGTTCGATGGGGAAGATCACAGGGAATCATGATGCTATGTTGGAATGCTCAGACTGTTCTATGATAGCCTTTCATCTTTGATTCACAATATTATCATCTGTACCTTAGTACAAGTGAAGTCATGGCTGAGTGAGATCTATTCCATTGAAAGGAAACCAAAATAGAAATGGCCTCTCGCCTGCATGAACATTTCGTTCTTAGCCAATAGGCCTCCTCAGTTTCAGCTAAGCTATCAATATACCAATATACGTAAGAGTAGAGTCCCAAGGCTTCTTCAAAAATGTCAAAAGGAGAGCTGCCTATCTAGTATTCATGCCTAACGCCCCCTGCTGTAGCTATGGTCGCCGGATAGGGCGCCAGTGAGATAAATGAACAACAGCTACATCCCTACTCTTGTATGGCTGCGGTGGCGCGATGCCCGTTTGTTAGAGTCGCTCTACACTTGGCAGACAATTCGTCGACGACCAATCGGAGTTCATATCAACCCATATCTTACAGAGCCTCCAGCCCCCAACGATTATGCATATTTCGGTCAACTTGCTGCATGATTCTGGTCTGTGGAATTGCCACCCTGTAGGGTGTTATTATAACTACTTTGCCTATATATGGGTGATTTGGCGCAGCTTATAGATCCGAAAGTCTTCCAGCTCAGTAATCCTCGTGATTCAGCCTTATCCCCTCAACCCGCCATTCCACTGCGATTATTCCGGTATTGCACCACGCTACCCCCCTCTCTCGCCCAAGGGACAAAATGCCTTCAAATTCAATAATTAGGAAACGGAACGGTAGTGTGCTGGATGGCTATGAGGAGAGAATCAAGGAGCTATATAATTGCTCAACTCTAGCTCAACTCAAGGCAACAATTGATGAGGAAGCTAAGCAGGAAATTCCGTAAGTTACACCATTAAATCATCATGCATCACTCTCTAACAAGCTCTAGAGTGTCTCAATATAGAGGAAAGATCACACAACTAGGTCTGCGCAAGTATCGCGTAGCTAGTGAAACCGAGAAGCTCGCTAGTATCCTCGCACGGAGGCCAGCGGGGAGCAAGGTGTTTCTCCGAGGCAAGCAGTTGTCCCAGGATGAGGTTAGGCGGATCCAATCGCGAAGCAGACCAGATATCTTCAAGCAACTCAATCCAGGCCAACCACCCAAGGATTACACGATCCGCTCGCCAACACCCGAGCAGGCGGAGAATTATGCAGCCAACATACCCTTCATGGAATTCGAAAAAGCCCTAAATTGGCTGTTTGGAGGTTCTAGATACCACCAACACTTACGTGGGAATATAGGGATTGCTCCCCAATTACTCCGAGATCAAAGAAATCCTCCAGCTAGTCACCTGGCTATGGTAGAAACGTGGGATCCAGTCACCCTCGACCTTAACAATCCACACGCCCTCGCCCGCCTTGGAGCGATTATGCCTCCCATCGATTTCCCCTCACGCCATGATGTCAACATAGCCAACCTCTCTCTACGTCGCCAGTTTTTGTTCTCAATAGCGAACAACTTCGCAGGTATTGACGGACTCCCGTCTTGGCGGCAATTAGATTTGCTTCGAGACGTGAGCAGTGAAATGATCTATCAGCTATTCCAACTCACAAAGGGGCCTACGGCGCGTTCCATTGCCCAGAGTCTTTTCAGAGCCTCTATCGAGAGCGGTAACCACACAATAATCCACGCTCTCCTTTCAGTTGAACCAGCAGGTATTGATGTCAACAAAGAAAAAATAGTCATAGGCGCATCTACCTACACTCCCGTGGGGCGTGCTTCGTTTTTACGACGTCGCGAAACCATTCGAGTGCTGATACAACATGGCGCTGATGTCAACATGGCATATCCAGAAGAAGCAAAGGGATGGGCTCCGAAAGAATATAATGCTGCACTTTCCTACGCAGTCAGGAGTACATCTCGCACCGACACCCACCGCGGGAGCCCTCTCGACATCGAAACGTTCAAATTACTGAGCAACGCAACACGCGTCATCCCCAATAATGTGATCCGGTCCTTAATAAATACTAGGGAAGAAGACTTACTTCTTTATCTGATGCAAGAACAATTCGAAAAGTTTGAAAAAAAGTTCGAATTTCCCCTCTCTTACCTCTCTTACGAATTTGTGCACAAATATATGGTCATGGTCCTTAAAACGCTATCGGAAGAAAACGCATTGACAATAATACCCGCCCTGATACATATTATGGGACGGCCCGGCCTACTTGACGCCGCTGCATACAGGGGCTACCTGGTATTAGCTGATACGTTGGTATCAAACTTCGATTTTTACCCCGACGGTCCTACACTTCTTTTAGCATTCTCTGGAGGCCATGAATCTATTGTTCGAAAATTTCTGCCTCTCGCTAGCCCGTCAATCCACGTAGATTATGATTTCTTCACCCCTTTGTCCAGCGCTATTATGGTAGGGGACAGAGATCTTATTAATTTCGTGCGAGATTCGGGCGCCTTCGAGTATTTAGATTCGAAGTCTGCTTTCGAGCTTGCCTGGAATGCAGCAGTAAGGCAAGATAATACTGAAGTTATCGACGAGCTGCTTCAACTACGCCACGACCCTCCCGGATCATATCCACTATATCTACTAAGAGTGGCGTTAAGAGAAGACAACTATCAGTCCGCTGAAGAGTTACTTGCCCGCGGCGCGATAGGTCCTTATAAAGCCATTTGGCCCACTTGGGATGGAAGCCTGAATCCCAAAGGCGAAGCGTGGAAGCAATTTCGTCGACGCTTTAAGGATCTAGGCCTCGAATTACATATTTCTAGGGGGCGCCTAGAAATCCACGAGTTTAGAGAGTTTGGAGGCTATTTAGAGCACGTAGAGCCGCTAGAGCCCATTGAGTCCGTAAGATCGCCAGAGCTCTTCGAACTACTTTTAGATTTCTCGCTTGATGTCGTCCCCTGCCTGGCTGATGTTTTTCGCATAGCTACTTCAAGGACCGATTACTCATTGGTACATAGGGCACTTGCAGAAGGCGGTTGGTCTCCCGACAACGATAGGCTTTCTAACTACGCACTAAGGATTGCTCTGGAGCAAAGGGACAAGAAGCTAATCGATATCATTATAGAAGCTGGGGCTAGTGTAAATTTGCGTGAGGAAAGGCCTATTTTGGGGTCCCGATGGCCGAGAGATAGTGTGCTCGTAAAAGCAGCGACTATGGGAGATGACGACTTAACAAAACATCTACTTCGCCGAGGAGCTGACCCGAACGACTCCTACGCCCTCGAAACCGCATTTAGAACAAACCAAGCAGTGTTCGAAACCATACTAACTACCTACAAAAAGACGCACGAGTTTAGTATGAATAGCTTTGGATCTCGACTACTTATATCAGCAGTTAAGGACAAAGATACGGCGTTGATCGAGAAGCTTTTAGAGAATAACGCAGACCCCCATGGCTTCGACATTAACGAACTCGACCGACAAGTCACTCCTTTTGGACATGCCATTGAAATGGACGACGGCTGCAACTTCACGATGGTGACACAATTCCTCAATCATCGTTGTTGCGCTAGTGATGTGGTATCTCGCCTACGGTGGCGTACTATAGGCAGTTCGATGGGAACTAGTCTACGAAGTGAACAGATTCCCGGCAATTTGGGGCCTAGAACAACAGCATTTCTTGCGGCGATTGCAACGGGGAATGTCGAACTAGTTGAGCTTCTAGTCCGAAGTAACGAGGGTATTGTGCACGCACCGGCTCGGGGGGGTATCAAACGCACAGCACTACAGCGAGCGGCCGAAATCGGAAGCCTTAAGATGGTGAAGTTCATCCATAACCTCGGCGCTGATATCAACGAACCTCCTAATAGGCTTGGTGGAGCAACGGCTCTTCAATTAGCTGCTGCTGGCGGTTTCGGCCAAATAGTGTGTTATCTGATTGACCATGGGGCAGATATCAATGCACCAGCGGCCCTGAGAGATGGTATGACAGCTCTTGTTGGTGCCGCGGCTAAAGGGCGTATAGACATAGTGGCAATCCTTTTGAACAAGGGCGCGGCCTGTGGCGAAGGTGGTGCTGAGCAGTTTGAGCTGGCTATGAAGAAAGCCGAGCATTATGGCTACTACGCAACAGCTGATTATCTAAAAGAACGGTGGGATGCTCAACAGCAAGGCGCTCTACAATTGCCTGATCCGATGGATGAGTTTATCGTGGATCTTTCCGACGAAGGTTAAGCCGGCGCAGGAGTTCCTTGAGTACGGGTTTCTCTTATCGTTTGCTACGACTACACTAACGGGAGGGGCGTCGAAGGACTGGTTCTGTTGCAGGGGAGTTGGGTGATGGTTTCATAGTGTTCTGCGTATTTGTACTCGCGTCTCATGAACTTCGTAATGCAGTATCTCTTCAAATTTTCGATCAAAACTATGCTTCTAGGCATAGCCATGTTTGATGTAGTAAGATAAACCTGTCTGACTAAAGGCTTAAGGTACACGAGCGACTGAAAAAGTCGTCAAATCGAAATGAATCTAAGAGAGTGCTTGTCGCTCGTCTCACGAGCATCCTAGAAGAACTACGGTAGACCGCTAGTTTATATCGATTACGCCGCTCGTCGGGGAGCCCTCACATTGGCAACCCCCTTTCCCGTCTTTACACTAAAGACGCACTCGTATCTAGTATAGACAATTGAGTAGAGCACACAGGGCATCAAAGGGCCATTAATATACCTTAGTGAGGAGTAATTACATAATTATTCATATACTTGATAGCGCAAGCCCAACACGATCTGCGTATCGCATGCCTCATCAATTAATGTACGCCCACTCGTCCTCGTACCACCTGCACCTCAAGCTCAACCCTAACCTAGCCACTAGAGGTAAGCATGAACAACTACGCAGCAAAAAAGACAAAAACAAAACAAAGTAAATCGACAGTTTAGAGTCCCAGAAATAACACGGTCGCCCAGAGTCGAACGAAAGTTGATCTCCGAGACGATGAATGCAAGACTCCGTCGCTGATGCAGCCCCGATAATTAGCTCCTCGCAAGACCAGTCAGTCTTCCTTTCGTGATATACATTCCCCGTCGTATTCGCTTGTTTTCCCGGAAGCCAGAGCGATACGAAGTAGGTAGTCTGGCAATGGCCCGTGAGCTTTCCTCACGACCGAATCCGACACGCCACATTTAGATCCATTAAGGTTGGCTGTTGGAGGAGCTAGGCCCGAATTCGAGTTCCAAGATGTCCCTAGGTTCCAGTCGCATCCCGCTCGAATGAGCTGCCGATTCGGACTCAGCCCTCCGTCTCCTGGCAACAGATTCTCTAGCTTCTGCTCTCCTAACTGACTCCTGCGCCGCATGCATTTTCTCAAGCAGTTGTGTAGCATCAGTTGATCCTCTAAAGCGCCTCATCATGGAATTAGGTAATGTATGGGCCTCGCCTTGATTGCTATTGAGAGAAAGCGAGGGAAATGCGATCGAATCTTCATTGATTGGTGTGATAGGAAGGGTGAGCAATGCTTCTGACGGCGAGTACCCCTAATAAAAGCCGTCAGCTGCAGAGCTTGTTCTGCTTCCTGCTGAGTTGGGATGTGGTGTGTTCTGAGCAGATCCACTGCTATCGCTTGGTGTTGGTGGCTCGACGACCTGATTACGAATGCACATGATCCATTCATGCTGGAGAAGCTCAACTGCACTCGCCCGCTTTGTCGGATCGCGGATAAAGCAACGCTTTAGAAAGTCGATGCCCTGCGGACTCAATTGGTCGGGTCCTGGTAGTTGTGGCGGATTGCCTTGTGCAATGTTGTACATGATAGCCCATTCGTTATCCAGGTTAGACCATGGTCGTCGTCCTGTGACCATCTCCAGGATGACACATCCCAATGACCATATATCGCCCGCGGCATCATGTGTTGGCTTCTCGCCGATAATGACCTCGGGTGACATGTACATGGGCGTGCCTGTCATCGACTTATGGGGTCTGCTGGCGGGCACTTTCTGGACTAATGTACGTCCTTGGCGTGCAATAATCTTAGCGGCCCCAAAATCGACATATTTAATAACGCCATTATGATCGAGTAGAATATCTGTAAATATTAGCACTAAACTGAGAAAGCGAGCAGAAGAATACTCACTCTCTGGCTTGATATCGCGGTGTGCAATAAGACTTTCGTGCAGATAAGCTAAACCCTCCAAAAGCTGTAGAGCATACACCATGACAACCTGTTCATCCTCAATACGGCCATGCTCCAATAGCCCGGCTAGAGAACCGCCGGAACAAAACTCCATAAAGATATACACACGATCACGGTGTACCTCAATACCATAGTAAGAGACCACGTTAGGGTGATCCAGAACTTCAAGAACCCCCATTTCCTCTCTGATTTGCGATGAAATATGCGGGACGAGTTTGGGGTCTTGAAGCCGTATTTCTTTAACGGCCATGAGATGTCCAGTGTCTAGGTTCATAGCGGCGTATACGCTTCCAAAGGTGCCACCACCGACGAAATGGCCTTGTTGCCACCTTATCGTGACGTTTGTGGCCGACGAAGAGAGATAAGCTAGAGAGCGATCGACTTCGTTGGATACTTCTAACACTCGGCCCAGGCCCTGCCGTTCGGCAACGACCTCTCTTTGCATCTCGTCCACCTCATCCAGTCTCTTTAAGCGTTGCTCCTGGATCAAGTTGGCAGCCTCTTCATCGTCAATATTCCTATTCCTATCATATTTTCGAAATTGCCCGGCAAGAGCCTCGAGACGCTCTTGTTCAGACCGCACTGCTTGGTTCATTTTGGCACCCAGAATATCAAAGTGGGAGATGAGGAGGGACATGCAGCCGGATACCTTGGAGCGCAGTCTATTATACTCGTCATCACCTAAGCCTAATATATGCCGACCTGTCGTCATGCTCATCGTAAACTCTAAAGCGGGTACCGCCCATCGAAATGATTTACGGTCCGTAACCTTGCAATCATCACAGATAAAACTCACCCAGTCTAAACCGAGCTTTGTGAGTTTGATATTGTTCATTTGCCGACGATTGCTATCCATGTAGAGAAGCGAGCGCCTCCCAAATTCAGTGGCGAATACGAAGCAGGTCTGAATCAAATCATGGCAGTCCATGCCCTGCGTCTGCTTTCTGATAATAGCTACGCTGTCCATAAATGTATTCGATAGCTTGAAGCCGACTTTCCTGATTTCGAACAGTCTTGCGTTGACCTTGTGCAGATTCGAGCGCGCCTCCACAACGAGGTCCAGGTGCATATCTATTCTATCCAAGAATACGTTTCTCACATGCGCGAGGCGGGCCTGAGAGCCATCCGCTATCAAGCGCATCTGGCCAAGCTTCAAGTCAGTGGACTCCAGGTTGAGTGACTGGCTACCCCGATTACCGAACCAGGTAAGGGAAGCTTCAGGGCGCAGTATGAGTATATACGGATCAGTTGGGTCTTCTGACACCTGGTCGTGTAAGCAAGTCCGTAGGATGGATTGGACTTCCTCATCACGACCAGCTAAGGAGGGCGACGCTATGATCTGTATGCCATCAAACTCATCAACGAGAAAATGGCCCGTGACAGAAAGACGTTCATACAAGTATTGCAAGTCCTCGGCGGCTAGGGCAATACTCATGTCTGATGCGTTCTCGTAATGCTCGCTTAAGAGCCTCGAAAATCGTTGCAGCATTCTTTGCCGGATACGAACCGAGTCTAACATTTGCATGTACCTCTTGGTCATGTCATCCGTGCTCTCCTTGGGCTTTCTTTGAAGCTCACGTTCGAATGTCTGACTCAGCCGGCTGAGTACTTTATACGTGAGATTACTAAATTGTTCAGCTACTTCAATGTCGCCTCTTTGGAGATACCGACCAATCTCGTTGGCGAAGGACCATTCCTGCGTTAGGATTTCGGCTTCCTTGAAAGTATTCTTGTTCCTACTCAATTTCCAGTTGAGCAGCTTGAAATAGTATTTCAACGCATCGAGCACGACTTGATCGAAGGACTCGTCAATGCACGGCGGTAGCTGCCATCCCGCTTGGGGTTGTGAGACGGTTAAAGTCTCTTGTTTAATACGAATGGCCAGCTTTAGGAGTAGTTCAAACTGTGAGAGCATCTGATCCTGGAGAATAGGGGTCTGTTGGGTTGTCTCTCTCATCTTTCGCGCGTATGCCACCCTTACGCTTATAATTTCTTCAATGAGACGGGAAGGGAAACTAATCAGAGTGAGAATTTCTTCAATATAGGGCGGTAGGTGTCGTTTCTGGAAAGCGGCCGAGTTCATGATCAGAGTCTCTTTGGCTTTCGCTATTGTGCTTGAAATGGGGGAGAGCATGCTCCGCCGTATCAGTGTTTTCGTCTTTAAGGAATGTTCGTGCTTCGATACTTCATCGGTCTCGTCGTGTAGTGACGTGAGGCCATCTTCCTTTAACAGACGGTCCAAGAAAGTGGTCTCGTCGCTAAGGCCGTTGGTACTCGGAGATCGCGCCTCTCTTTGGTGGAAATCAAGTTCATCGTTGCCCACCCACTTTTTGAGGATAGAAAGCTCCGTGTTGATCATTTCGTTTGTATTATACCACGAGAGGACGGCGTCACAGGCATCCTGGAAAGCCGGAGACGCTGCTGCAGGATGGGCTTGTCCCAAAGCCTTCCAAGATGGGTACAGACTCTCGCACTTCCCAATCTTGTTCAAAACATCTGTGATCTGCTCTATAGCTGGTTTGCCTGCCTCGATCTCGCCTTGGACTTCGAAGCGGGTAATTTCGTCAATTACTCGATCAAGGTGGCTGCGAGCCTCGTCGACCATCTTCCGTTGCAGCGTAAAGGAGCGGCCAGTCCTCTTTGACCGGATGCCCAACCACAAATCAGCCTTGTGGGCGGTCTTTGCTCCTTGAAACTCCGAGGTTCCCAGCAATCGTCGTTTCTCTTGCTTCACAACATCTCCGGTTAAGACCGCGGCCAGCATACCATGCCATTCCAGGCGCTCGCGGTTGGCGGGGTCCATGATATCCTCCTCTGTGGGCTGCGTGTCGTCTATGAGATTCTGGAACATGATGGTCTCATCGTTGAAACGATCCTCGAAGACACCCTCAGACGAAGGGGTCTCCCCTTCCGACTCTTCATCGGAATAGTCAACGCTGGGTGTCTGTGGGTCAAAGTAGCTGTTCGGGAGGGGCTCCTGGCGCATCATGCGCAAGTAGGCGGGCTCTTGGTCGCGAAACTTGTCGACGGGGTCACGGCGCCGGGAGGCAGATCGGGTGGAGGTGGAGATGAAGCCCGGCTGGGGCACTCGTTGCGGGGCATAGGCATTGGAGGGCGTACGAGCGACGTGTGGGCGCTGTACTGGCCGCGGGTTGGCTCCGTTGGCGGTAGGGTTGGGAGTTGGGGCATCGGCGCCCGACGGTCGCTGGCGGCCAGTGTTATTGGCGACGGAGTTGGGCGCCGAAGAGGCCATCGACGTAGACAGGGCCCCTTCCCCGTAGGGCCCCAAGGCGGTCACTTCATCGTCACGCTCGAGCTCGGCGGGATCGGGCACGGAGAACTCAGATGAGCCCGACCCAGAACCTGAGCCATCAGAGTCGGTGGGAATAGCGCTAAGCCGTGGGTTCTTGGCCTTCTCGGGAACGATGTCGGCGTCGGTCGAGAAGAATCGCACGGCGCGGGGGGACGTCTCGGTCGACATGGTGACGAGAGTCTAGCTAGAGCCTGGGCTGGGGTTGGGGTTGGGGTTGGAGCTGGAGCAGAGTCCAGTGGCTGCAGAGGCCCCAAGTGTCATCCGGAGGTTCGAGTGCGGCACTACAGCCAGAAGACGTGTGCGTGTGCAATGGTCGTAGTCGTAGTCGTAGTCGTGGTCGTGGTCGTGGTCGTTAGCGTTGGTGGTTACTTAGGTATTAATGAGCGCGGGCGGGCTCAAGGGCTTTTTTTGTGCGGGATACCTAAGCAGCATACGCATACCTACGCACGCATACGTCGCTATATACTGTAGGTGTATGCCCATATATGTATGGCGTGCAGTAGCTCCGGGATGTTATATGTTGTCTCAGAAAGCCTTATTGACTCGAGCACATATGGGACACATGCGGAGAAGCGAGACGGCCTGTCTCGGTTTCTGGTCCATTGGGTAGAGATGGACAGAGGACGGATGGAGAGATGGAGAGACCCTAAAACCTAAAGCAGGCGGGCAGTCTTAGACTCTGAGATGCACTAAGAGAGCCGCCTATCGTCTCTATCTTGGGGCAGACTTGGGGCAGGCTTGACTTGGGGATGTAGGTTGATTGTCGATGGGAAATCAGTCGATAATGAGCCTCTATCTAGCTCTTAGCGGAAAGCTAGGTCTATGATTGGGCAGCATTAGCTATAAATCTAGATTGTTGGGCAACCTGCCTATCATATTAGTCGCCTATTAGTCCACTACAGAATACCGTCCAGGGTCATCATGCAGGTAGATGGGTTAGGTACTATATACAAACATCCACCATAGCTTCTCCCCATCTGTCCCAATAACTAAGCTGTGGCAAATTGCATAGATACCCAGCTACGGCGTGCCTGATGCCCGCTCTAACCCAACTTCCAGGCAGAGTGGAAGCCCCTGAAATTATTATGAGAAGGAGATCTCATGAAACGCGATGCAATCGATCTTTTGGATGAACTGCTGTTAATCGTTAGGTAGGTATTCTATACCTAGGCAGGCATTGATGCCGGACCAATACCTCCGCTCTGCCGTAACACAAAGTAATTCTGTTTAGCGGGGATAGGTGGCCTGTGCGGAAGGAACGCAAGAGGTCAAGGTAAAGGAAAGCACGGAATACCTACGCAATCTTTTTAGGTATAACGTAGGTACTAGGTTGGGTACCTACGTAGGTATGTACCTGCCTATCTACAGCGTACATGACATGTATCGCGGACGCAAGCAGTACCTACCTGTAAAAGCAAGTATACTCCGTATACCTACATACATATGTACCTCATATGTACATTGTAGAATAGAAGCCTTAATCCCCAGCCCGAGCAGCATATATACATCATGTGTATGGGTCTAACTTTCAATTGAACACCCAAATTCCAGCATCGGTTGAACATCGAATATAAATGTGACGTAGCAAGGGGAAAGCAACCATAAAACCTTATCAACTCGGCTCCGAACCAGCAAAAAAGGTTGGCCGTCCCTCACCCCGGCATCAAGTAATAGGCTGCCTGCACCGGCGCAACCACGCTATCATAGAATTGTCTCCTGAACTCTGGCATATCAAACTTCTTGTTCATGTCTCTGCCCGAGAACGAGAACTTGACGCTCCGCTCTGCAGCATCCCCATAGGCGCAGCCCGCGATCCTGCGCACGTCATCGAGCCTGCCCACAGCCGCGCAGTAGTCCTCGAACAGCGACCCCGACATCGCGGCCTTCATAAACAACTGTTAAAATTAGGTCATAGCGTAGTAATGCAAGTACATTATTAATTTAACAATTGAAGTAAAAGTAAATATACAATAGAAAACCTAGTACTAAGCAATACTTAAAATACTTAACTTATACTTTAGGTTATATACTATTTTTGTACTAAAATTAGCAGTTAAATAAATATTAACATTTTATTTTAAATAAAATTTTAATATTATTAATATAAGCTTTATTTTTTTTATTTTTATATAAAAACTTTTAAAGTTTTTTTTTATTTAAATTTAAGTTAAATAAAAGTTTAAAATAAAAAAACAATAAAGTTATGCTATTTTTTTAAGCTTTTTATTAAAAGCTTAACTATAATTTTTATTTTTTTTTAAAATAAATTTTTATTAAAACATTTAATATTTATAATATTTTTTTATTTTTTAAAGTTAACTTTAAATAATGTTTTAATTTTTATATTTATTAAATTTATAATATAAAAAACTTAATAAATATTAATTATATTTTTATATATAAGTTTTTTTATTTTATAAAATTTAATTTTAATATATTTAATTTATTTATAATATATAAAATTATTAATAAATTATTTAGCTTTATTATTATTAATTATTATATTTATAAACTTTTTATTATTTAGTTAAACTTATAATTTATTTATTAATTATTATAAATAAATTATTTTAAGCTTTTTTAAAAATAAAGCTAAATATTTAGTTTTATAATTAAAAACTATAATAAAAAATTGTTTTTAAAATTTTTAGCTTATAATATTTTTTATTATAATAAATATATAATATTTAATAAAAATATTATTAAATTTGTTATATTTATATTTAATATTAATATATGTTTTTGTTTTTAATAAATAAAATATAAAATAAATAAAACAAAAGTTATTTTAATAGTTAATTTTTAAGTTTATTGCTGCCTAAAGCAGTACATAGAAAGAAAACTATATTATAAAAAGCTTTAGCAGCATATTTATAGGCTATATATAGTAAAAACTATTTAAACCTAGGCCTTTTTTAAGTTTTTAAAAAGGGTAGTAAATACTGAATTGCTTTGTTGCAACGTTGTATATACAGCATATAGATAGTTAGAAATGCTTTTTTGCGCTCTGCAGATTAACTAACATATTAATATTTTGCTAGCTGTTAGCAGCCTATATTTTTGCATTAGCGGCCTGTTTGCAGCTATATTGCGCCTAGCAAAACAATTAACAAAACAGTAAAATAGCTAATATATAATAATTTAGTTGTTAGCAGTTATATATATTACTAAAAGCTATACTAATAGCTGTTAGTAGCTATTTGCAGCTACTAGTATACAGTTGTAAGTAATTGGTTATATAAGCAAAGGGCTTAGCTATATATAGCTTATGTGTAGCTTGCTTTTTTACTTTTATACAAAAAAGTTGTTGTTTATTTTTCTGTTTATGTGCCAAGCTTGGCTTAGCTATTTAGTTGTAGTTTATTTACTTGCTTAAGTAAAAAACAAAAGTTATTTATAGTTTTTAATTTTTTATTATTATTATTATAATTTAATTAAAAAATATTTTTTTTATTTAAAAATAATATATTAAAACTTTTTACTTTTTTGTTTATTTATTTTTTTTTTTACTTATTTATTTACTTTTTTATTTGTTTATTTGTTTAATAGCAAATAAATAAATAAATCGAAAACTATTAATATTTTTTTTATTTTAAATTATATTAAAAAACTATTTGTTTAAACTATTAATATAAAAAAATTTTTTTTTTTTTTTGTTTAAACTTTTATTTTTTATAATATTTATTATTTTAATGCTATAAATATTTTAAAAAAATATATTAATTTAAACTAAAAAAAAACTAAATATTAAAAATAATATTTATTTTTATTTTTATATTTGCTAAATTTTAAACTAATAAAATAAATTGCTTTATTTTTTTTTAATATTGTTTATAGTAAAGCTTTAATAAAATATTAAAAAATTTTTACTAATATATTTTTAATAGTTAAACTTTAGGTTTATTGTTGCTTAAAGCGGTATATAAAAAAAAAACTATATTATAAAAAGCTTTATAGCATATTTATAAGCTATATATAGTAAAAACTATTTAAACCTAGGCCTTTTTTAAGTTTTTAAAAAGGGTGGTAAATATTGATTACTTTATTATAGCGCTATATATATATAATATATAGGTAGTTAAAAGTGCTTTTTTGCGCTTTGCAGGTTAACTAATATATTAATATTTTGCTAGCTGTTAGCAGCCTATATTTTTGCGTTAGCGGCCTGTTTGCAGCTGTATTATGCCCGGCAAAGCAATTAATAAAGCGGTAAAATGGCTAATATATAATAATTTAGTTATTAGCAGCTATATATACTGCTAAAAGCTATACTAATAGCTGTTAGCAGCTGTATATAGCTGCTAGTATATAATAATAGGTAATTAGTTATATAAGCAAAAGGCTTAGCTATATATAGCTTATATATAGTTTGCTTTTTTACTTCTGTATAAAAAGGTTGTTATTTACTTTTTTGTTTGCTTGCTAAGCTTTAGTTTAGCTATTTGGTTATAATTTATTTATTTGCTTAAGTGGATTTACTAATATATTTTTTTTTATAATTAATTTTGCTACTATTATTTTTATATTTTTTATTATTATAATATAAAATTAAAAAAAAATTTATTATTATTATAATTTTTTTATTAGTATTATTATTTATATTTAAAACTTAAACTTTTATTTTAATAAAAGCTATTAAAATTTTTTAGCTTAATAATATATTTTATAATACTAATAATGCTATATATAATTTTTAATAAACAAAATTATAAGTTAAATTAGTTTACAATATAAATTATATAACTATATTATTTTAATTGCTATATTTTATTATAAATTAATTAAAACAACTTAATTTATATATATTAAATTAAAGTTTTGTTTTTTTTTTAACTTAATTAAAAAATTAAAAAATTTTATAAACTATTTAAATATTATATTAAATAAAACTAAAAGTTTTTATATATAATATTTAAATAAAGTTATAATATAAAATAAATTATGCTTTTATTAGCTTTTGTTTTATGCTTTATAAATATATTTAAAATAAAAGCTTAATTATTTATTTTTGTTTTTATTTTATATATAGTTATTAATTTTAATATTTAAATTATAAATATAATTAAACTATTTAAACATTATATATATTAGTTTATTATATTAAATATTTTTGCTAATATATAATATTGTTGTTTTTTTTATTTATAAAAGAATTTTTAAAATATAGCAACCGTAAATTTTTACTAGTATAATTAAAATTTTATTGCTTTATTATAAATAGTTGCTTAAAGTTAAATATATTATTAAGTTATTAAAATAAGGTTTTTTAAGTATAGCTATTGCTAAAAAAAAAAAAGTTTATATTTTAGCTATATTTTAACTATATTTTAATAATATTTTAGCTATATTTTAGTTTATTTTAGTATATTTTAATATATAATTTACTATTATTTTAATATTTAATTTATTATTATTTTAATTTTTTTTAATATATAGTTTTATATTATTTTAATATATTTAAATAAAAATTTTAAATTTATTATAAATTTATAATAAAACTTAATAATAAAAGCTTAAATATTTAGTTATATTAAACGTTATAAACTAATAAAAAATATATATTTAGTTTGTTTATTTGCAAATAATATTATTAATAAGCGCATTTATAAATTATAATATAAAAAAGCAAAAAAAATTAAAGCTATAATAATTAAAAAAAAAAAACTAAAGTTATTATTTAATAAAAAAAAATATTAGCTAAAGCTATTAAAACTATTAAAGATTACTTGCTACTAAAACTAAAAAAGGAAAAAAAAAAATAAAAAAAGTAAAAAAACATAAAAATAAAAGCTTTTTTGCTTTTAATCGTAAAAGCTTTTAGTTTTATAAATATTTTATTATTATTATTAAATTTAAATTTATAGTTAAATATTTTAATTATATATTAAAAAATATATTTTATAGTTTTTAAATATTATTAAATAAAATTTATTAAAAAATAACTAAATTTAAAAATAAAATATACTATATTAAATTAAGTTTTTATTATAATATATATTAATAATTTAATAATTTTTTAATATTTTTTTTATATAATTATATTATAAAAGTTTTTTAAAGCTAGTTTTAATAATTAAACTTTAAGTTTATTATTGTTTAAAGCAATATATAAAAAAAAAACTATATTATAAAAAGTTTTAATAGTATATTTATAAGCTATATATAGTAAAAACTATTTAAACTAAGCTTTTTTTAAGTTTTTTTAAAAAAATAGTAAAGTTTAATTGCTTTATTATAGCGTTTTATATAAAAAATAAATAATTAAAAAGTTTTTTTTTGCGCTTTATATATTAAATAACGTACTAATTTATATTAGCTGTTAATAGTTTATATTTTTATATTAGCGGCTTATTTTATGTTAATATTATAGCTTAGCAAAATAATTAACAAAGCGACAAAATAGCTATATATAATAAATTTAGTTATTAATAGCTATATATATTATTAAACAGCTATATTAATTATTTGCTAATAGTTATATATAGCTACTAATATATAGTTATTAATAATTAGTTATATAAGCAAAAAGCTTAGCTATATATAACTTATATATAGCTTGCTTTTTACTTTTATATAAAAAAGTTGTTATTTATTTTTTTGTTTACTTGTTAAGCTTTAGTTTAGCTATTTAATTATAGTTTATTTATTTGTTTAAGTAAATTTTAAAGCCGGTTTTAATATTTTTTTAAAGTTTATAAATATTATTTTTAGTTTAATATTGTTTAAAAAAAAATTTTTTTAATATTTTTATTAAATAAAACATTTAAATAAACTAAAGCTTTTATTTAATTTTATTTTAATAAACTTTTATTTTTAAAAAATATTTACAAAAATTTAAATTAATAATTTAAAATTTTTTAGCTAAATTAACTTTTATTATAAAAATTTTATTAGTATTTTTTTAAAAAATAAAAATATTATTAATATAAACTATTATAATAAGTTTATTTTTATAAAATAATGCTTTGTTTAGCTTTAAACAAGTTTAGCTTATTTTTAATAAAGCAGCTAATAATATATTATATTAAATTTTAATAAATTGTTTTAATTTATATAAAGTTTTTTATAGTTTATAAATTTTATTTAAAATTTTAAAACTAAAAAATAAATATATATAAATATTACTATTTATATTGCTATAAAAAAAAAACCGTTTTAATATTTAATTGTTTTATATTTTAATTTTTTTTAGCTATTAAAGCAAAAAAAGCTTTATAAGTTTTTTATTATATTATAAAAATAAAAGTTTTTTAAAAATTAATTTTATATTTTTATTTAAAGCTATAAATAATTTAATATATTTTAAACTTAAAAACTTTATTATTAAAGCTTAGTTTAACTTTATAAACTTATTTTTTAAATAAAACATTTAAGCTTTTAAAATTATTAATTATATTTTAAAATTAATTATTTATAATCGATTATATTTTTTTATTTATATTTTTTAACTAATTATTTATATATAATAATTATAAAGCTTTTTTATAAGCTATTTAAACAAGTAAATAAACTATAACTAAATAGTTAAATTAAAGTTTAACAAATAAACAAAAAAGTAAACAATATTTTTTTTATATAAAAAAAAAGCAAGCTATATAAGCTATATATAGTTTAGCTTTTTTTATATAACCAATTTTTAATAACTATATATTAGTAGCTATAAATAGCTATTAATAGTTATTAATATAGCTTTTAGTAATATATATAACTATTAATAACTAACTTATTATATTTAGCTACTTTATTGTTTTGCTAATTGTTTTGTTAAGTATAATATTGCTATAAACAAACTATTAATATAAAAATATAAACTACTAACAGCTAGCATAAATTAACATATTATTTAATATATAAAATATAAAAAAAACTTTTTAATTATTTAAAAAAGCTATATAGCTATTATAATAAAATAATTAAACTTTACTACTTTTTTTAAAAAACTTAAAAAAAGCTTAAGTTTAAATAGTTTTTATTATATATAGTTTATAAATATGCTATAAAGCTTTTTATAATATAGTTTTTTTTTTATATATTGTTTTAAGCAATAATAAACTTAAAATTTAACTATTAAAGCTTTTTTATAAGTTTTTAATTTTAAAATAGCTATTAAATATTATGTTTTTTTATATAAAAAAATATTATAATAAACAATATTATTTAATATTTTAATATTTTTTAGTTTTAGTTTAAACTATATAATAATTAAATAATTATTATTATAAAACTTTAATTTTTAAAATATTATTTTAAATTAATTATTATTAATAGCTTATTATAAAGCTTTTTTAATATTAAAATTAATTAAAAAACGCTATTTTTTATTACTATTAATATTTATAAAAAATATTTTATTTAACTTTTTTTTATTAATAAATAAATTATTTTAAAATAATAAATTATAAAAAAGTTTTAAAGTAAATTTTTTTTTTTTTTTTTTGCTTAAATTTATAAAATAAATTATTTTAATATTAATAATTAATTTGCAAAAAATAAAAAATATTTTAATAGTTAAAAATATTAAAATATTATTTTAGTTAATAAAAAAACAAATAAATTAAAATTTAATATAAAAAATATAAAGTTTTTAAAATATTTTAATATTATATTTTTATTAAAAATAGTTTTTTTAACTTTTTTTATTATTTTTATAAAAATATTTTAAAGTTAATATATATTATTAATATTATACTTTATAAAAATTAATAGTTTAGCTTTATTATTTAGTTTAATAAAATAAGTTTTTTTTAAAACTAGTTTATAAACTTTATAGTTTAAATATTTTTAATATTTTATATTAAGCTTATATTTAATTTAAGCTTTATATAAAAATATTTTATTAAATATACTATTAAAAGTTTTAGCTTAAATTTAAATAAAAGCTTTAAATATTTTATTTTAAAGCTTAAAAAATAATTTTAAGTTTAAAATTATTAATTATATTAAACTTTAAAATATTTTATAAAGTTTTTTAATTAAACTTAGTTATTTATATTAATAAAATATTATAAATTTTAATTGTATATTTTTGCTAGTTAAAAATTTAATAGTTATATAGTTTTTAAATTTTTTTTTATTATTAATTTTAAAAAATTATACTTTTATTTTTATTTAAGTTTTTATTTATTAAATATTTAACTATATAAAGTATTAAACATTTAATTTATACTTTAATAAATAAACTTTAAAAAAAAAATAAATTATATTATTTATTATTAAAAAATAATATTATTTTATAATAATTATAAAAAAAATTATAAAACTTTTTAAATTAGTATATTAGCAAGCTTTTTATTTTATTAACTATAATATTATAATATAATTATTTTAAATAAAACTTTTATTTAAAATATAAGCTTTATATATAATATTATTATAGTTATTAATAACTTAAATATTATATACTTTTCCACCTAAGCAAATAAATAAACTACAACCAAATAGCTAAGCTAAAGCTTAACAAACAAACAAAAAAATAAGCAATAATCTTTTTGTATAAAAAAAAAAGCAAACTATACATAAGCTATATATAGCTTAGCTTTTTTTTATATAACTAATTTTTAATAATTATATATTAGCAGCTATAAATAGCTGCTAATAGTTATTAATATAGCTTTTAATAATATATATAGCTGCTAACAACTAACTTATTATATTTAACTACTTTACTGTTTTGCTAATTGCTTTGCTAAGTATAATACTAATATAAACAAGCTATTAATATAAAAATATAAGCCGCTAATAGCTAGCATAAATTAATATATTATTTAACATATAAAGTATAAAAAAAACTTTTTAACTATTTATTTTTTATATAAAGCGCTATAATAAAACAATTAAACTTTACTATTTTTTTTAAAAAACTTAAAAAAGGCCTAAGTTTAAATAGTTTTTACTATATACAGTTTTATAAATATGCTATTAAAGCTTTTTATAATATAGTTTTTTTTTTATATATTGTTTTAAGCAGCAATAAACCTAAAGTTTAACTATTAAATATTATATATTTTAGTTATTTTTTAATAAATATTAAAATTTATATATTTTAATTATTAATAAAACAATATTAATAATATAAATAAAGCATTTTTTTTTATAATATAAATTATTAGTAAGCTTTATATTTTAAGTAAATTTTATTGCTATAAATAGTTTTTAATAAAGTAATTAAGTAAATAAAATTTATTATAAAAACATTTATATAAAATAAAAGTTTTTTTATTTATATTAAAAAGCATAAAAATAATTTAAACGTTATATTAGTTTTATTTAAATTTAAAGCTTTATTATATAATAAAATAACTAATAAAAATTAAATTTAACTTTATATAAAAAATATAAAATATATTAATTAAAGTTAATTTTTTAATATTATTGTTTTGTTAAATAATAAGTTTAACGTTTTTAATGCTTAATATAAAAACTTTAATACTAATTTTTTTTATTTTAAAAAAGTTAAAAAATAGTTTATAATTAATAAATATTTAAAGTTTATAACTTATATAATATAAAGCTTTTATATTAAAAAGCTAATTTAAAAATTTAATAATATATAGTTTAATTAATATTTTAAAAATTATAATTATAATATTTTTAAAAAATATTGTTAAATTAATATTATAAACATATAAGTTTTATTTAAAAGCTTTTAATTATTAATTAGCTAAATATATTATAGTTTTTTTTTATTTTATATAATAACTTTTAAAGTTTATTATAATAAATAAATTATTAAGCTTAAATTGTTTAATAGCTATAGTTTTAACATTTAAGTTTTAATAATAAGCTTTGTTGCTTTTTTTAGCTTTTTTAGCTATTAAAATATAACAAATTAAATTATCGTAATTTTTATTAACAATATTAAACTATTTATAAATAAAGCAAACTTTTTAATAAAAGCTAATATAATTAGCCGATTTTTTTTTAATAAAATATTTTTATTTATTATTATTTTTATTATTTAATTATTTTTGTTTTACATTAAATAAAAAATATATTTTATTATTAAAGTTAGCTTTATTTAAATAAAAAGCTATTATTATAAAAACATTTTTTTTATATTACTAACTAGTTTAGTTTAATAATTATAAGCTATAAATATAAAGTTTTTTAAAAATATAAATATACTTGTTTTAATATTTGCTATAATATAGCTAATAATTATAAAAATTTTTTAAATATTAAAAGCATTTTTTAAATTAGCTATATATTATAATTGCTTTAATTAATTAAAAATTTGCTATTTTAGTTATAATAAGTTTATAACTTAACAAATATTAATTTAATGTTTATTATATTTATTAATATTTTTTATTTAAAAAAAGTTTTTTTTTATTAAGCTATATATTAAGTTAAATAAATAATTAACACTTTATTATTAATAATATATAATTAGTTAATAATATATTATATAAATGTTTATTTTATTAAAAATATTTTATTTTTAATAAATAATAATATTTAATTTTTTTTTAATATATTTGTTTTATTTTAAATTTATATAATTTTTAAATAAAACTATAAGCTTTTTAAAAATATTAAATAAAATATTTATAATACTTTTGCTAAAAACAATATTATATAATATAATATTAAAATTGTTTTAATTAAAACTTTTATTTTTTAGTTTAAAAATATTATTAAAACTAAAACTTAATTTAATAAGCTTTAATAATATTTAAACTTTAAGTTTATTATTATTTAAAACAATATTTAAAAAAAAAACTATATTATAAAAAGCTTTATAACATATTTATAAGCTATATATAATAAAAATTATTTAAACTAAGCTTTTTTTAAGTTTTTTAAAAAAAAATAATAAATACTAATTGCTTTATTATAATATTTTATATAAAAAACAAATAGTTAAAAAGTTTTTTTTATATTTTATATATTAAATAATATGCTAATTTATATTAGTTATTAATAGCTTATATTTTTGCGTTAACAGCTTGTTTATAATAATATTATGCTTAATAAAACAATTAATAAAACAATAAAATAACTATATATAATAAGTTAGTTATTAGCAGCTATATACACTGCTAAAAGCTATATTAATAGCTATTAATAGCTATTTGCAGCTGCTAATATATAGTTATAAGTATGTAATAGTAAAATCAAAAAACAAAAATAGATAATAAGCTATATATAGCTTATATAGCTTGCTTTTTTTTGCAGTAGGGTTATTTTTCACTATTTTAGTTTGCGTACTAAGCTTAAGCTTAGCTATTTAGTTGCAGTTTATTTATTTGCCTAGGTAGATAATTTAATAAGCTTTAAAGCTTATATTTTAATATTATAGTTATTTTTATTAAAGCAGTTAACTAAAATATATTATAATAATATAATAATAAAATAATTAATAATAAAAGTTATAATAAAACATTATATAATATTTTTAATATTATTAATATTATTTAATTTTTTAGCTAATTAACTTTTTAGTTTATTTTTTTTAAAATATTAAAAAGTATTAAAATTAAAAGCTTTTATTTTTGTTTATAATAGCTATTTTTTAAAATTTTCTATAGTAAAAAAATTATTAAACTTATTATTTTTAAAATAAAATTGCTTTTTTTTTAAAAAAAAAATATTAATATTAATTATAATATTAAAAATAAATTAAATAATATTTATAAAATTAAAATTAATAATTAAATTAAAAAAGTAGTTTATATAATTAAATAGCTATAAAAGTTTAAAAAAATTAAAAAAATAATAAAAATTAAAAAAATTAAAGTTTTATTTATATTTAATAAAAAATAAATTAAATTTTTTATTTTTTTAATATATATATAAATAAAATATTTTTAAATAATAATATTGTTTAATAAAAATTATTTTTTTTTATAATATTTTATAATAGTTAAATAAAAAAATTTTTAAGTTTTAATTAAATTTAAATTAAATTATCGTTTAAACTTTAAAGTATTTAGCGTTTAAGCTAGTTTATTATTTATAATATATATTGTTTTATTAAATATTTTAAATTTTTTAATTTTTTTTATAATAAAAGTTTACAATATTTAATTTTTAGCAATTATTAAGCTTAACTTAATAAAAATAAATAAAAAGCTTTAAAAATACTAAATTTTTTATAAAACTTAAGCTTATAACTTATTAAAATTAAGTTATAACATAGTAATATAAATACATTGTTAATTTAACAATTAAAATAAAAGTAAATATATAGTAAAAAACCTAGTACTAAGCAACACCTAAAATACCCAACCTATACTTTAAGTTACATACTATCCTTATACCAGAATTAGCAGTTGGATAAATATTAACAACAACTGCACCAAGATCACCCCGAGCGCGAAAATAACCTTATTAGGTATCACATCATCAAATTCGGAAGAGGCCCGCTTTTCAAGGGGAGCCGGCGTGGGCGAAAAGATGTAGGAGAGGTAAGGTTTTGGTGCATCCGGCCTTCCGGTCTCTCTGTTCTTCTCGAGGAACAGATTCGCTTGTCTTTCACTCCAGAATTCTCCGAGCCAGGGTGTATCGCCTAGATGCAGGACTGACCAAGCTATGGCTGCGGCAATCCCGTATCTCTGCTTCCTGGATAAAGAGCGCATTGGGTTCAGTTTTCCAGCAGTTGAGTAGCTTAACGAGATGAGACTCTTGAGCTGGAAGGCTTCGATGATCTTGAACGGGTCCGGTTGTTCGGGGTCCAGGAAAAAACGTCGGTATTCGTCCTGGTTCGGGTCCTTAGTAGGATCTTTGAAATAGCCAGTTAGGCTATGAGGAGTCTTGTCCGTACAAAGTGCATTACATAGGTTTGTGACCTCATTGCTCGAAGTCATAACTATAGTGTTTGATGAATTCGCGACGGCGCTTAAGGGGCTCGATGATAGCGGAGAGTGAGCCGGTGAGAGTGACGACGAATTCGGTTGTTTATTGGATAATGAAGCAAGGCGCACCACCTTGGCTTTAATCGATGAGATCGGAGAAGGAGTACGTGACGGGGTGGGTAGTGCTAGTAGATTGGGATCTGATGGGCCAGTTTTAGGGGCGAGGTGAGGAACAATGTGAAGCTTCTTCCAGGAATCAGCGTGTGGTGGAGGTTGGCTAATTTTCTTGTAGGAGACAGCCACTTTATAGACTTGTTTGTCATTGGATTCGTAGGCTGTCCAATCGAGGTCAACGGCAGCTTGGTGCGGTGATGCGCAGGCGCAGCGGAAACCGGCCCCGAGTGCACGGTGGAGAGAGCTTAGGCACTCGCGTATGGAAGTGCACCTTTTATGGTTGAAGCTCCGCTTAAGCTCTTTGATCTTGCTGCTGTCGGCTTGTTCAGGCAGTTCAGTTTTTTCAGCAACTCGTCTGAGGGCTTCATTGCAGTATCTCAGGTCGTCGAGTACTTTGTTCCGCTTTTTCGTGTTAAAGCTGTGTTTCACACGAGACCAAGTCCACTGAGCCTTGTCTGAGGGCGAATCTAAGCTTACGTCTAAGCTCCTCGTGAGCTCCATTGCGACGTCGTTCATTTGTTGTATGGCGAGTACGAGCTCATCGCATATCTGCGGAAACTTGTCCTGGAAGCAGTCTTGAAGCTCTTGCTTTGAAGCATTCTTTTCAAGCCCGAGACTCGAGAGTGTTTCCTCTAACTGATACCTTTCTATTACAAGCTGTGCCCGGAAGGTCTGTATAGTCGTGCGGTATCTATGAAGAATGTCTAATGGCTCTGAGTATTTCTCGAGAGCCCAGATCGCAATTGGCAAGGCACCTAAGACTAGGCCGGCAAGTTCTGCCATGGTTGTGTTTGGCGATGTACAGGCCGAGGAGTTGATGGAAATTAAGTGAACCGAATTAACTGTGACTTCAGCTGGGCTCGGGGATAGTGAGGAGAAACCTGGCGCCCTGCAGCGTAGCATCGTCGGAGAAATTCGCGCCGCCACATTTTTAGCATCTCGCCTTACGGATAGAAAAGAGAAATCATTGGCGAGAGAGAGAGAGAGAGAGAGAGGCGCAACCCCTCCGATCTCAAGTAATCATGGTTTAAGCCATCAATGCCATTTCCCAAGAAGAGAATCATTCCATTTTCTATCCTTCTGAACTCAAAGTTGAACCTTGGAGCTTATGATTTACGCGAGAGTCAATATGGCGGAGGTCATCCGGTCGAGTAGTCCGTCTCCTGTGGAATTGTACTCGGAGTGCATCACCTCTTTTGCGGAGTTTGTTGGAGCTCTTACTGAGCCCGACTGCGATGTCATATCCCGCGATGAGATACAGCTTCCCCGAGTATTTGAGGAGTATGGAAGAACTAAAATATGGGGTGACCAAAGTAAAGCGGACCTGCCAGCGAGTGCTCGGGGTTCACTAGATGATACATTAAGGGACAACGTTGACCTTAAATCATTAGTTGGCGGTATCCTGGAGTGTCAGGGACCCTGTACTTGAGGTGGGTGAAAAACTCTTGTTGTTGCGCGAAGCCTTTTTAACTACTTTAAGTGCTAACTACTGCTTATATATAAGAATAGCTTTTTTGTTTATATAGGTGTTTATACAAGTGTTTATATAGGTTTATACAGTCTTCTAATGGTCCGTATGAACGTCTGGTATGAACGCCTAGCAGTCCGTAACATGGAGCGACTCGGAGGCCTCCTCCACCAGGGCAAGTAACTCTCTTTTCACACTCTAGAACTTTAGATAGGAGCTAACGCCGTGACAGCAATGCATATTGCTTATAGGAAATATGATCCTGATCAAAGCATGGATCAAGAATCCATCAGTAGCGTGAGCGATTCAGATTACAGCACCGATAACGAGGATCAGCCTCAGAACCGTAAAATGCCAAAGGTTTGTCTATTTTTCAAACAGATTACGGACCAAGTTCGATCGCTACACGAAATCTCATCTCTGCTTCGACGGCCAACGGTTACGGACAAGTTTCTGCGCTCCAGAAACGCAGGGCCAGGAGCACCCATTCCTTAAGACCCAGACAATATTCATCTTAGTGTCGCCTTCCGGCCATTCGACGAGTATCACGTATCGGAAAAGGTGATTCAATGGAGAGGGTTTCGCAAAAGCCTACAGACTGTTGGCCTACCCGACGAAGCCGCAGCTCCCGTCTATGATGCACCTCTATACCAGGAGATCGAAGAGGTTCGATGGTTCTGTCAGCGACTTGCGAGAGCTAACACGAGGCGTCGAGAGCAAATTTGGTATTGGAAAAGTCACCCTTACGTGTCAAAACAACCTATCGCCCGTGTCATTTTAACTCAGGAAGCTAGAATAAGACGAGACACCGTCCTATCAGAAGACCAGGGAGAAGATTCACGAAGCCAAGTGTCTACTCTCACACCGCCCGATCCGATTAATGCCCATGGGGAGGAGAGGCCACTGTCAGTCTTCTCAAGGTTGAGTTTCTCTACCGTATCTTTTTCTGATGTTTACGACACGAAGACGAACATCCGGCCCCGGACAATCTACGCACCTACGGCATTGGGTACGGACCGTGCCATTTATATACCCGCGCCCCCTGAGATGATAGCTGGTCAGACAACATTTTCGTGTCCATATTGTGGAATGGCACTCGACTTTCGAGATAGAAGAAGGGATTTATGGAAGTAAGTTTATGCTTCGTTCGAGACTTCTCAACGTACTTGCGTTGATGTATTTCTTAGGCGCCATGTTTTTCGTGACCTTCGCCCTTACATCTGCATGTTTGAGGATTGCCAAAGTGGAGAAAAACTTTTCTCTAGTCGCCATGAATGGAAACACCACAAGTTTCAGATCCACCGCCGCGAATATGTGTGTCGACGATGCTGGAGCAAATGTACCAGTAGAACAGAGATGTCGATACACTTAAAAGAACATTACAACGAGGCGGTTTCGCCAGACCAGATGAGTATTCTTCTAGATCTTTGTGATCGCCAGGTTGATCCTTCTAGTAATAATACGGAGTTATGCGTCTTGTGCGGAGACGAAGTCTTCTTATCGGCATGGCATGATCATGTGGGTGCCCATATGGAAACTCTTTCACTCTTTGTCTTACCGGTTCCCGAAGCCGACGAAGACGAAAATGAAGGCTCTATGAATTCTGGGAAGGCAGTTGATCTAAATAACGCCCATAATTCAGCCGTATCGGGGGTTAGCAGTCTCGGCTTCTCAGGGACTCAAGATCCCAGTCGAATGCCAGCTGAAATTGCTCAAATGTCTGATTCCCTAGACTTGGAAACGATAAAAAGTGAGAGCGACGAAAGCAAACTAGTCACAAGCCACTTTAGAGCGTTTAAATCGAAGGACGCACAAGGTACTCTACAGCAAAGAATCAATCCCGATGGGAGGGCGTCAGTCACCTACAACCACCGCGCGAGGGCCTACGAACCAAATGCCCCAAGCCCAGGATAGTGCGTTGCCCGCCCCAAGATAACATCCGCTATTCGTCTTCCCATCAGAGTGGTGCTAACTATTCCTTATGTTTAGTACCGATTCATCCTATAAGCTAAAGAAGACTAAATAGAGGATCAACCCCGAATAAAACTAATATGGAGTGAGGCTCAGACAAGCGAGGAGGCGTGCCGAAGCCAAGAAGACAAAGTCCCATGCCGTCGTAAGGAGAGAACTTGGAAGAGAACCAGACGATTGGAAGCTACCTTCGATGATTGATAATAGAAGAGTGAGGTGGGATTCGATCGATTTAGAATTGCTTGAGAATGAGAAACAAAAACCAAGAAAGGAACTCAGAATTGATTAGACAGATGATGGGAAATCCCGAAAATAGAAGAGAGCTGTTTGAGAGAGGGAATTCGGGACCAGGTGTCTTGATGAGATATCGCTCTTGCTAACTGATATAAATAACCTCGATGTAGAACTTCGAAGCCGACATCCGGATCGTTTCTGGAAAGAAATGCCCTGAGCACCTGATAGATACCTCTTAAGTAGAGATGGGGAAGCTACATATGTTAAATTTGCCCGTGAGTGCTGAACCTCGTTCATCTGAATGCTCTCCTGATGCTATTCAAATACTTAATTACCTTAAGGAGCCATTACATATGTAGTCACCTCTTTAATGTAATATTCTCAGTTAGCTACCTACTAAGTAACTAGGAAGATGGTTGATATTCTCTGTTGCTTCTCTCCTTGATAAAAAATGGGTAGGGAAACTCACGCTTATGCATGACTGGAGAAATGTTGTACATCAAAATAAAGAAAAAGTTATCTAATAAATAGGGGCTACTTAAATATATGCAGAGTATGCCATCTCTACTGTTATCTAGACCTACAGAGTTTTATAGTGATACATAAGATACCTAGTAAGAAGTGGTGTAAAGATGACGCTAAGCCTGCTTTGTATGTACCCACACTTTAATAATGTTCTGCCCCTCAACGCGCTTTGGACAATGGGAGACGCGTATAGATACCTTAAGTTAAGTACCTACTTAATTTACTGCAATATGGATACCACCCACCTTACCTAGTCGAGGTACCTTACTTCATTAATACTTACCTACCTCTCACCAAGGATTGGTACTTTCGAGTTATTGAAGTTGGTGAGCATGATTTAACGGTGTCTTCAATCCAGCTCCTTTTTCAATTTGTGTAGTGTCTATATACATGGAGCATCCTTTTATCCTGTTCATATGTCTACAATAGTGCAGGATCCAGACGCGTCGCGTCCTTCGCGACCGGTCTTGTCCTGCACTGATTCTCCCTTTCGTCATGGCCACGACACATTGACAAGTCCGGCGAAAGGTGGTGATTCCTCGGCCCTGGAAGAGCTCCTTCGGCCTTTGATTGTCATCAAGGCTAGTAGAACATTTGTCCTCCGTGTGTTCATTTGAGCCAATCCCGCTAACTGCCCTCTAGGCGCATCCCCCAAAACTCACCGTCAAACCCCGTAGCCTCCAACCTTTAATGCTCCTATCGCGCGAGCACCTTCGTTTGTCGTTGCTAGATCTCTCTTCGCCTTATGGAACCTTTGAGTCTTCGGCATATTTCGAAGCCAACATCAGAATCCTCGACCTCGAAAGTCGCATGGGCAACCGCCCCGTCGTTTTGATCGCTCGACTTGAAAGCAACAGGAGTATTTACGCCATCGAAAGGCAGGCCAATGCCCTATATGTTTTGTGTCACTTGGGCTCCTGGGTTGATCTTGGGCAGCTTTGCGATCTAGCTATCGTCTCCTATACCGCCTTGATACACAAGCAATCGGCACCTCCCGCTGAGCCCACCAGACATGTGCCCTTGACAACACCGCAGATATCGCATACGAACAAGAAGAGACGACTTGCCATTGAAGCAATACAATCCCTGGTCAAGAAGCCGACAAGATCACGGTCCATATCGGTACTATCGCAACCTAGCGATGGCGCTAGACCGCCCACCTCAGGAAGCCAAGCGCCAGGCAGTGCACTCGATCCAGGAAGCGTAGCTATAGCTCAACCAACATTGTCTCCCGACAGTTCCACTCTAGCACCGGGACTGAGCGCACAGTCCCAGGCGGACCTGGTACAGGAACAAGATGACGCTTTGACTATACCCACAGCTGAAGGCATATTTGATAATATTCGGAATCAGTATTTTGAAGCTTTGTATCATTCAATGGTATGCTTCCGCCCATGTGTCCCCTTTCCTTCACTAACACAATTAAGGGGTCCCTAGCATATTTCGCCAAAGGTCCGCTTTCTCGAGCGCGTGCCGCTTTTCATCTTGACTGTGATTCCACGTTAGAAATGAGCGATCTCGTAGAATTTTTGAAAAGTTTGGTTATGACTACAGTTCAAATTGACAAGAAATATCGTGAGACGATCCCGAGGATTCAGTCGGAGATGATGAAGACTTTTATCGAGGACTCTGATGCCGAACAGCGGCCGGGAAAGGCAAACCCGAAAAAACGAAAACCCAAGAAGGTGAAACTTGGCAAAGACGGCTTATATCCCGATGAGGATGACCATGTCCGAAGATGGTGGGCTAGCCATAAGCCCTCCCCTCAGGATGATGAGGAGTCGACTACAAAATCAACCGAACAGCAGGAGACCAAACTACAAGTATCCCTATTGCGGTCTCGGGAAACCCAGCTGCAAATGATCCTTATTTTAGAAATCCTGTCTCTGGAGCCTCTAGTCGTGCGTGAAGCCGCGAATGATCCACAGCTCCCGGGCCTGCCTTTCCCTGAAGAATCTTTAGAATCATCTAAAGAAATTCCCGCCAGAAAGCGAAACAAGCACAACTTCCCATTCCTCCTCGATGTACACGCGGATCGATTGTGTATCTGGCAGTCTACCGCCTTGGACGAATTTAACGTCATGAACGAGTCCCAAACCGGCCTCGCGCTAGAATCGCAAAAGCCTTCAAAATTCACCTCGGACCCTCTAAAAGACTTTTGTGTCGATATCATTGTACCATTGTGAGTAGGCCGAATATCCATTTATGACATCTAATAGCTGACGCTGTCTTCAAAGTTTCTCAGCGAGACTTCCTGAGCATTGTGACTCCATCAACAGGAAACTCGGCGGCCCCGTCATGCTGGCCCCCGCAAAACCAAATCGAAAGAAACCCGAAACAACGTCTAAATCAAAACCTAAGCCTGGTGCAGCAGCAAAGCGACCCGCACCTTTGAAGTCTTCTAGAACTCTCGAAAAAGTCTTATCTAAGGAAACGGAGAGGAACCGTCGAAGCATGTCTCGTGGTCCAAGTGGAATGATCGCATTGATGCGATCCGCAAGTACGCCAACTATACCTTTATTAAAGCGAGAAGCAAGCGAGCCGCTCTCTTTGATGAGCATACCAAAGGCGGACTCAAACACATATCAAGAGAAACATCTTTCTTCCATCGGCCCTGGCTCTTCTAGGCGTAGGGCTGAGACCAAAGAGAAAAGAGACGCTTTCGTAAAAGCAGAGCTACAAGATGCTATTTCCACGCTCCGGCGGCCTAACAGGGATGTCGTTGGCAAAGCTATGGCCGAGGCAGATGAAAGGCGAGCTGTTACTAGTCTTTCACAGCTTAGAAGTAGGTCTAAGTGCTTAACAAGAAACGTTCGCCAGCTAATCAGTTCTCAGAATCGAGGAAACCGACTCAACACCGAGTTCCAAGTGTTGTTAAAGCAACCCCTGTTGGATCACGATTTCACGATGTTTTCGCAAAGAGCCATAACTCTCAATCTACATCTTTGCAACGTTTCAACGCCATATCAGAGGAACAAGCCATACCATCATCATCAATGGTTCCATCATCAGCACCTAGGAAACGAAATCGGGAAGCAGCTTTTGGAAGCGAGCCGGCAGCACACCCAACAATTAGCACTTCAACAGTAGACCAGATTATAGCCACGCCCGCGAAATCGTCAGCTACAAACCGCAATTTTCTCTCAGCCCCTCAGCCTGACGAAGGGGTAGTGTTGGCATCATCGCCAGTCATGTCTAGAAAGATCTCCCAACCCAATTTTGTAGCCAAAGCCCGGCCTGCTACACTAGGGCATCGGGACAGCGGTATCAAAATGCCCTCATCACCAGTAGGGCCCAATATCCTGGAAGAAACTCCCATGAAGTCACGGCAAAACAACGTCATCGCCTCCATGGACCACTACGTAACAGTGACCCCCGTCAAGAAAGGGATGTCTAGCAATGGCGCTACTGCACCTGCAGGTGGGGCCGGGGTAAACGGCGACGCCGGGCACGACAACGAAAATAACCCTAGAAGGAAAATGACCATCTTCGAAAGACTAGGGTGGGATAATGATTACGACGATTAAGCATTATTAATCATGGGCGTCTGGGTAACGTGATGAAGACACGAGCGAAAAGGGAATAATACAATCGGGAAAGATGGAAACAAAGCACGGATTAGAAAAGACGGAACGACACGAGTGACGAAGCGTTACGAATTGAGCATTTACAGCACAGCGTGCCACGCAGGCGGGTAGGCGCGCAAGAAAGCATTGCATCGCATTGCATTGTATGGAGTTCGGGCCCTGGGGTTTTCGACATGAATATAGTTGCATCGCATCTCTCCGTATATCGGTAGTGAAGTATCGCATGGCACATGTATCATTTCGTAGAGACACGCATACGAGAAGAGAAGGGAAGGAGTACGTCGGTTGTGTTAGGCTAAGTGAGCTTGGGGGTTAGATAATGGATGGCTAGCTAGGTACTTACTCGCAACTCGATATAGATCCTACGTAAGGAAATAATGAATTGCTTCCATGATAAGGGACTTTATGATGTGATTCATCGGCTTTTTATGCAGTCATTCATTCTTCTATGCTTTGTAGTGTCCACAATTCTAAGAGTATCGTGAGCCCTCTCTTGTATTAGGATCGCACGTCTCTTATTGCAGCTTCATCAATGATCAGAGCCCTGAGTTTCTGTATATTTCCTATCTTTTGAGTAGCCTATCTATCACCACGTAGACCACAAATGCCCTCAACTTTTATCCCTAGTGGCAGCCTATTACAACATCCCAATACCTCCAAGCTGAACCTTACCCAGCACGTACAAGCTCCATCTTCGCGCCACGCTTCCCAGTCGCCTCATCCCGCACATCACGAATGCGCACACGGACCTTCTGGAAGAGCTCCACAACGCCCTCATAAGACCCCGAGAGCTTTAGCACATAATTCTCCGCGTCAAAGACACTATCAGGCTCTGTGTCCGCGAGGTCACGCAGTCGAATGAGCCCCTCAATACCGAATCGCGGCACTAGAACAACAAAGCCATTGCTAAAAATGCGCATGACAAACGCGTCTTCCTCCGCAACCCTTCCCTTCAACGACTGGCCCACATAATACGCGACCGACGCGCGGCCGGCGAGCTGCGCATTGCGGTGCCGCATGTTGATGTTCTTGCACACGGCCTCGAGGCGGCCGCGCGCGCGCACGGCGGGGTGCATGGCCTCGTAGTCGATGGCGGCCGCGAGCTGGCGGTGGGCGACGAGGTCGGCGTAGCGGCGGATGGGGCTGGTGAAGTGCGTGTAGATCTCCGAGGCGAGGCCGTAGTGGCGGAACTCGGGGAACGACTGCGTCCCCGCGCAGAAGTACTCGGCGCTCATCATGCAGCGGGTGGCCATGATGCGGACCAGGGTGTTGAAGAAGGGCTCTACCGCGTCCGTGCACGCGTCCAGCGAGTCCGCGAGGGCCTTTGAGGAGTCGAAGCGCAGCTCCGCCCCGCGCTTGACTTTCAGCTGGTTCGCGAGCTCGTCGAAGTTGGTCTTGGGGGGCGCGGCGTGGCGACGCAGGATGGCGGTCTGGGGGAATGCGTCGTAGATCTTGCGCGCGACGCTGATGTTGGCGAGGAGCATGAACTCTTCTACGAGGGAGTTGGTGTCGAGGAGTTCTTTCGTCTTGACGTCGATGGGGTCTGATGTCTCGGATTCCATCTGTACTTTGACCTCGGGAGAGGATAGGCTTAGCGCACCGGCGTCCATGCGCTTCTGCTTTAGCTTTTTAGATAGCATGAGGAGGGTCCGCATGCCGTTCGTGAGGTCATCTTGCTGCGACGCATCGTCGATGCGGAGTTGTGCCTGTTCGTAGCTGAATGCCTCGCGGGACTTGATGACGGATTTGGTGAACCTTACGTTCACGATATCCGCAGAGGGATCCAACTCCCAAAGAACAGAGAAGGCGTAGCGCTCCACATAAGGTTTGAGGGAGCACAGGTCAGTACCCAGGAGCATTGGAAGCATGTCAATGCGTTTGTCGACCAGGTAGACGGTTGTGCCTCTGATACTAGCTTCAGTGTCCATGGCATTCGCCGGCTTGACGAAATGGGACACGTCGGCAATATGCACTCCGACCTCATAATTGCCGTTTGGTAATGATCTAGCATGTAGCGCGTCGTCAATATCCTGGCAACCGACGGGATCGATACTGCAAATCAAAAGGCCTCTTAGATCTTCTCTATCCTTCCAGCCTGGGTCGTCTGTGCTCGCAGGAACTTTCCAGTCGTGGCCCTCCTTGGGTAAGCAATCCAAAACAGTCTTTGGAAAAGGTCGGTATTGCACGTCATACTCAAGTAGCAGGGCTTCGGTCTCTGCAGCCTTAGTCTCCAGTTCGCCCAGCGAGCGGACAAAGTGGCCCACAGGATGCCTAGATTCACGGTCCCAGGAATCAATGGTGACTAGGATTCGCTTTCCGAGAAGTTCGCCTGCCTGCCGTGTGCGTATCCGAATCTTGGGGACTTTCTTGTCCATCGGTATCAGGAATACACTTTCCTGCTTTCTGCCTTGCCTTGCCGTCTGGCTGACCGAAGATGGATCTACATGACCCACATACTGGCGCCAGTTTCGTTTGATAACGCCAACGACCTTGGCAGTCGGCTGCGGCCTCCCTTCTGTAGTCAAGCCTTGCGTCTTCTTCACTTGCTCTTGAAGAGCTCTCCTTTCTCTCTCAGTAACAACATCGACCGCGTTGTCGTCATTATCAGCGTTCTCATTCTTCGTAATAGCTTCTTCCTCAATAATCTTAGTAGACGGCTCTTTCCACTGATCTTGCGGTAGGACTTCAACCACCACCACATCTCCATCTACGGAGCGGTTGATGTTATCTCTTCCCAGAACGATAAGAGGCTTTGGGAAAGCGGGCACCTTGATTGAGCCCTCCAGGTAGTTGTATGGTGACACGTTGAATATGCCTTGATGTAACATGCCGTTTTTCACGCCTGTCATCATCTTGGATAGGCTAAAGTACTCGGGATAAAGAAATTCGACCATCTTCTCCCTAGAAGCAACGCGTTCCTGTGACTCGGCGATCATATCTAGCAATCGTTCGGCATCCTTTAAGCCCGAGACATAGTCACGTAGTTTAATTGCAGGGACCTTCTCTTGTTTTGCTTTCTCTAGATTTCCCCTATCATCAGATAGCATGACTGTGACTGGCAGAGCTTTCGACTTGGTCTGGCCTAAGTGGTCATTGTACCACTTGACTGCATGGCGGACAGCGCGGTCGTTGCGGTCATTAATACTCTCTTCTGGCTCGCGTTTTACGTATGTCTCCAACCGAAATTCGTTGAAGAAGACATAAAATCGCTTTTCCTGGCTCTTTGTTAGGCCAATAAGTCGGTTGTATAGCGGCAGAGATCTATTGCGCAGTTCCTCTAGAACAGTCTGTAGAATGACAACGTCAAAAAAGGCCGAGCTCTGCTCAAACAGGTCCATGGCATTCAGCAGCACATTCGTGTCTGGAACGAGATAGTGGCCTTGTGGGTATGCCTTGGTACCCGCCGGTTTATCCGAGAGTACAAACGGGCTCACTACGATAAAAGTTAGCTCTAGTAAGCCTCTAAGTAAGTGAGGTTAAATGAGATGAGGGGGCTCACCAATGCCCGAGGCATTTCTAGGTGCGGTAGCAAGACATCTCGAGCAGAGGCGTGAAGAGCACGGGATATCTTGTCGCAAGTAAACTTCACGAACGATTTTCTGGACCTTGCCACTTTTGGTTGATCTCACATAAACCTTGCTGGAGAGGTTGGATGCAAATGGATCCGATCTCTTGAGACTCGTCATCGTGGTCGTCTCGGCTGTCTACTTCATTAATTTGATCTTCTTGTTTTGTGTTGTATTCCGAAATTCAGTGGCCGTCGAGGTAGAATTTTGGGTGCTGGGTAATTGAACCAGCCTGACGATGCCTTCTTCGTTGGTTAAGTGACCTCAGCTTACCTACTTAGTACGATAAGAGTTTTGACGTAGGCAGGTAGTTGGTATCAGCAGAATTGATAGCGGTAAATTGGACAAATCAGCAGTGCTACAGCGCGTCTGTCTGTTGTCTGCCAGTCGGCTGTTTGGGTTTTGCCGCCCCGCGCTCTCATTTGCCCACCCCGCAATCAGATTATCGGTACGTAGCGCCAGCCGCCAACGGCCCGCATGAGTCCGTGCGCTCTCATGGGTACAATGTATCATGTATGTAGGCATGCCTGTAACCTGGAAGTTCCAATTCGCCGGATCACGACCCTGTCTCTCTCTCTCTGACTTCAAGAAAATAAATCTCCGCCACCCCGGATTGGCGAAATGCACGAATGGCATGCTACCTACCTAGTTCATGGCTACATTATACATACATTACATACATTACACACATACATGCCTACTTACATTACCATGTGTATATGTACTCGATATATGTTAGGTACTTACCTAACTTACATATGCGTACATACATACAAAAACATCTATAAGCAATGTAACACATAACACATGCATATACTTACATCCATAGGTACTACTTATATGCAGAGTCTGTGCAGAGGTATGTATTATGTAGGTAATGCACACTGTCTGTCATCATGAATTGAACCATTCAAACTCATTCGTTAACGAAAGATAGCTTGCGGCGGATACAGTGTAATTGTCTCACCAAATCAAGGAAGCCGTCTCTTCCTCCTCTCATCTCTCACACCACTCTCCACATCATCCATCTATAATTATACCCAACTTGTTTAAAGATGAGGTAAACAGGGCGACTTTGCAGCGGCACCATCAATTTTGTTGTTGTTAGTTGATGTGGCGTATATTCCGTCATCGATACAATTACCTACCTATTTAGAATCATATCATGCGCATGCCCCAAGCCTAGAAACCATCTGCCACCTATCTAGGGATACAATACGCATACACTCCTATGCAGTCAGTCCTAAGCGGAAGTGGAAGTGCAAGTGCAAGTGCAAGTACAAGTGCAAGTACAAGTGAGAGTGGAAGTGGAAGAAGCCTGCTCTCCTCGCAGACACAGATACAGGTATTTGGAAGAGGCGATAGGCAGGTTCTGATTCTGGCTCTGGTTCTGGTTCCGCTGTGAGTCGACTGCGCCGATCCCCATCGCGCGGGCAGTGCCGGCTGCTGGCCGCGACGCGTGCAACACCACGAGACCACCCCTCCATATGCATCATCATCTGCATCTTATCTGGAGAGTCCACCATGTGCGCGCGTCGTCGCAGTGCCCTTCGCCCAAAACGTGGCTTGGCTCCTCCTGATAGACGATAGGCAGTCTTCCACCACCAACCTCCTGCCTGCTCCACGCTCCCACGCTCCGGCCTGCTAAAACTCGCGTCCGGTCTGGTCTACTTGTACCCAGTCGTATCTGTGAGTCCCTCACCCTCACTCCTGATAGTACAATGTAACAGCGGATGCTGCAAACGTACCTCCCTCGCCACCAACGCTGGTTACAACACCATGCCATTGCAGATGGTACACTTATCTCTCCCTTGGTGGAGGCGAGCACAAACCCATCCACCCTCTGGGAAACCTTTTGTCATATGATGGACGCCATTCAACCGGACATTTCTGCCAGATTAGACTCTTGCGAGAGCATGCAGAACGTTACGATCGCCTGTGGCGGTGGCATAATGCAGCCACCCCCAAACTGTTAGCCAAGCGAAATCTGCAACGCTCTGCGTGTGTTTAGCTGGGAAGCACGAGCTGCTGTAGCTACTGCACATCGTTACGTTTGACAGACCAGACCAGACCAGAGCTTTCGCAAGCCATGCCAGACTCATCCCCACGCAGCATAAGCATGATCGATCTTTGTGTGATGTGATGCGAAGGCCCTCTGAACTACATGTCCTACACCAGCCATACACACAACAGCTTCACAAGCAACAAGTTGTGCCACCGAGATCGGCCGTGTTCTATGTAGCAGAAGTGGCCCCAGTGAACCCCGGCCACCTTAAATCGACAATACCTAAATTTGACCTCAACCGTACACAGGAAACCCTTCAAGTGGTCGGGTCGACGACGCTCTAGTCCCCATTTCTGTGTAATAGCCTAGAGCGCGTGACCTGCTAGATTGGCGACATGGCCTGATCTAGCCCAGGTGAACTTGAGGTATTTGCTATGGGGCGATGGGGCAAGGTGAGCTCTGCCATTGTGTACTGAAGCGCTAAGACTATCGTAACAGCCATCAAAGAGGTATCAATTGGAATTATGAACAGGGTGTCATCTCTAGCCCGCGGTCTCTGGGGCAGCGACCTTATGGAGCATGACCCATGTCGTCGGCGATCATACGATAGCCTTCGGTATAGAGAATGTACCATACCGTGTAATATGGATCATACAGACAGGATCACGTCGATCCTCTGGTAATCCTGAAGACTGTGGCGTTCATCTGAAAAATGTGGAATATCCCCCAATCATGCCAGCCCATATCATAAACGTCAGTCTCGACGGGGCAAGGCAGGGGCCAGGCACGGGGAACATCGCTCGGTCAAGCGAGTCTATGGACGTGCGGGAGAAAAATGCGCAACCCGGTCTACCATTACATTGAAACATCGGAACTTGCCATTCACGGCCAGGAGTGTTTCTCTACGACCAGGCTTCTGGAAAGTGATCCGAGAATGCTGTGGCACATTGCGCTCTATGCGCTGCCGATGGGCATGCTGATGCGTCGCCAAAGTAAATCGGCGATCATCACTAAATATCTCGCACCCAGCTTGAGCAGAAGAGATCAACTGGAGGGGGGGGGGGGGGGGGGGAGATTCAGTTAAGCTCCCGAGATCTCACCACCCACCAGGTCTGTACAGTAGGCGTTTTCGGTGTACTTGGGCACTCTGTTCGAAGGTCTGTAGTCTTCGCTAATGCGCAAGCACTACGCGACTCCCTACTATTACGTCACCTCTGCAGCGCGGCCGCCTCTGTTAAGACATGCACGGTATATCATGACCTAGGGCTGTCAGGGTCAAGCGTACGAGCAAGGACAGGACTTGCATGCATCGGAATGGAGCGAGGCACATCGCTTGAGGATAGAACGCCTAAAAGGTAATTAATTCATGGGTTGTAGGACTGAATGGGCTAATTTGACTCACGACACATTGTACGCCGTGGGTTTGTGGAAGCCTGCAAGAGCGGGTAGCAGGGGTTCACCCGCGCTGTAGCTACATAGTATGCACAGGCAACGGGCGAACAGGTCTACCTAAACCTCAGTGTATCTATCCTGGGTGTGTGTGTGTGGGTAGGTTAGTGGGAGGAATCCCAGATCGTGGAGTGCACACCTTGCGCCTATCAATACCGTGTGCAGGCAGACGTCAACTTGAGACTGCCGAAGGAGGGCGGGTAATTGGACACCCCAAGATCGGGCGTTGGTTTCTCGCCATCGTTGGCTGTGCAGTCGGGCAAAACGCCGAGGAGGCGCTAGAGAGGCTGAGGTTCTATCGACAGACTATCTAGGTAGCTCGGTTGACTCGGCGAGAGAGAGGGCAACGGATAAGGGGAATTCTCACGACCGAGCCATACCAGAATAACACGAGCAGATAAGAGGCCCATATTTCTTGGAACGTCGCATTGCTAGGGATCGAAGCGACGCAAAGTCATACCGACTTCTGCGCAGGCCGCAGCTTCGCAAGGCCATGAGGATGCAAGACCATCTGGGAGATGCTCGACTGTGGGGACACGATTGGATGGCCTCGACGAGTTGCAGCGACGTGCATTTGACATGAAAGAGGGGTGGAACACCTAGGCCGCCAAGCTCATCGCTCATTTGTAGGCCGGTCTGGGGTTGGAGCCGGGATCCTAGTAGCAAAAGGTGTCAGCTGGTTGGATAGCAAGACCCCATTGCGAAGGCTCGGACCAATGATCGCCGCCGCAAGGGCGCATAGCCCTAGTCCCATCCCCCTCCTCCATGGTCACTTCTGATTCCACACCTTGTCCCATGGTACACACCCTCTCGTGGAAACAGCGCGGGATGGTGGTGGTTCCCTGCAAGTTCTGGGCCTTTGAGAGAAAACTAGGCCTCCGCAATATATCAGAGACCAACTGAGTCACCTGAGGAAGTCCAAAAGCGCTCATGATGCCGGCAGCTCTCACTCCCTTCGCGACCGAAGACGGCGGCGGGTAGGAGCTCAGTCTAAAGCTCCACGAAAGGGCAAGAAGAGGCTAGAGAAAAAGGCAAGTCGCAGACGGAAGCTGCCCGCGAAGTGAGGGGTAAGTGGTAAATTGGGTCGGCGCACAGGGCAGAGCAGCGAGATGGAGAACTCGATAGCACCGC
This sequence comes from Nemania sp. FL0031, assembly GCA_022432375.1. Taxonomy (NCBI): domain Eukaryota; kingdom Fungi; phylum Ascomycota; class Sordariomycetes; order Xylariales; family Xylariaceae; genus Nemania; species Nemania sp. FL0031. Next base: position 182,488 of record JAJKKK010000074.1, on the reverse strand, counting down.
TCCCATCGGGGTCTCTCGTCTGGCCATCTCTTGGTGGTACGGACCGTCACGCCCCCGAATCGGGGAAATTGCCAAGAACAACGGCCCGGCTCGTTTCACGAAGAGCGATTAGAAGTGGTGTAAGCAGACAGTCATACAGAATACATGCTAACAAAATACTGCGTAACTGAAACGACTGCGACCTAAGGCACTGCGAAACAAGGTGACATTCACGAGAGTACCAACAGGCCTACAGTTACGGTAACCACTCAGCGATTCAATCAGGCAGTTTCAACTTTCGCGCCATGTCAAGCGCTAGCGATAGCTGTTCGTGGTAGGCCAGGATGATACCAACGTCGTTGAGAGCCTTCTCCTATCAGCAGAAGCATGCCAATCGTGGCCTCATCATTATTCAGCTGTGGCGTTGCCACGATGATAGGTCCGGCATAGCTTAATCCTCTTTGGCCAATGAAGTCGGGCGATAGAGTGTAAGACACACGCATCCACTCCCAAGTCGGTACATCGAGGCTTGGCCCTGAAGTATTAGTCTTACATTACCCAACGACATCGGTACATAGTGTTCAGCGCCTCTCATAAAAAAGTTCCTCCCAACGCCGGTAGGCGAGGTTGATATAGTATATACCCTATCTATTCTATCGCATTGCTGACATTACAGCCGAAAGTAGAAGCTCAGCTATGCGGTTGGTGTGCGCCGCATATATACCGGGCTCAGTAGGTATTCCCGTTTGGAACTTTGCAATTACTCTGTATCAACGGTATTACCACCGATGAATGCTGCAGGTGTGACTTCTTGTGTATACATGGCTAGGTAGTCCCGTAACACCAATGGCGGGTGAGGGTGGACAGGTATCTCCCATGTCAAGCTGACCATCGGTATTCAGATAGCTGAAACGCGTCGACCTAGAGGCACCTACTGTAGAGGCGCAGGTTGCCAGGTGGGTAAAACGCACCCATACTTCAAAACGATGGAGCAAGCTGCAAGTCGACAAATGTGCAAAGCTCGAAATGCTTGGCTGCAGGAGCATGCAGTAGTCTGCTGTATAAATAAAAGACGGCGTTGTCTAAGTAAAGACGATAGGTTAAATAGCCGATATAATGATTTCCCAACGGTTGAATAGTCTATCTTAGGTAGTAATAATATGGTATGTACACAATGCTGTATCAGGACACTACTCTTCGGGAAGGAAGCTCTATAGATCCTGGTTTTCGTAAGTTACCTCTCGGTAGTGTAGGGCAACCTTTCTAAAGAGGGAGTTGCTTCTGTGCCGTTATTATACATGCCCCGGAAACTACCGGTGTAAAAAGACAATGTGTCGGGAAATGGAGGAGGGTGTGCTTCGCTCTACTCCTTTCATTGGAATAGGTTTCTTATTCGCGAATTCATATCGAGGCTCTTTGGAGAAACAACTGCATGAGCACAGTCTACGCAGTGATACGCAAGACGGACAACCACCTAGCAATGATATCGAGACCGCAAGTTCCATCTAAGTCAACATAATGTGTCCACAACTAGGGATCACGAGTTACCTACTAGTATCTAGTCTAGCGCGCGTATTCGCCTCCTAAAGGACGGGCATGCGTCTACCGATACCCGCTTGTTATCATCGGAAGGGCATCCCGGGATAAGCTAATGATAGAGAGACACTTCGCATAATATCACGAAAGGCAGACCGGGGGACACACAATCTACCAGAGACATCGGCGCTTGTGCTTTCAGATGACAGAAAATTATGTATTATGATAGAGATACATGGAACTACATGACGACCGACAGGACTGGACCAGTTTTGCTCCGCGCAACGTAGCATCCGCATGGCGCGGCTTATACGATTTCACGTATCAGCGATAGGAGCCCGTTTCTGCAACTCGCATCTGAAACCTATCTGTAAGAGCACGGAAAAAGACCATTCGGAACGAGCAAGATAGTAGATACGTCGCCCAGCTGCGTGGATCGGCCAGGTGCATCAGACCTGCTTATCCAACAGGCAGGTCGCAGCATGCCGCCAAAACACTCGTAGAGTCCATCTTGATCCTATTAGACCTCACCTCTGGGTAGTCAACTGACTATCTGTTGGTGAGTGGCTCTAGTTAGTAGGCCCTTCTCGACGCTTATACTCCGATATCACGAGCCGCTCCTTGGCCCGATCGGACAGGAGACTCCGTAAGCCAGAGACATAGCGGCCGATGTAACTGACGAGAAGCCGCTTAAGGGACGACAGTTGAGATCCCCTAGTCTCGGCGGAGGGCCACCGTAGAAGACGCCATCGGTATATTCTGTACTGTATGCGTATGTAACAAGCGATCAAGCTTGGGTGGCCGTGCAAGGGGTTGTAAGCGCCGAGGCGACAAGAAAGAAAGGGCTAAGCCACTTCCAAACAAAGCATGGCCTCCCAGGTTCACCTGAAAGGTCTCACAGTATTTCCAAGCTGGGAAGGTAAGTAAAAGGGTTTAGGCGTCGCGAAGATGCCGTAGCAAGCGTCAGTGCCTAGCAGTCTGGTCGAAGGTGAGGTCATCGAACAGGTCAGGTGGGATGATCAGGGTCCTCAAGCGGGGCAACACGATGCTACCGGAACCACACAGCAAGGCTGTCTCTGCCATAATCGACACCGTAAACGGATGGTCTAGGGGCAGAGCAAGGTTGGGAGAGGGAGTCAACTACCGGCCAGGGCCGCTGGGGCACAGTAGGGACTGTAAGTATGAGTCAACAACCAACGACTCTTTTGTTGTTAGTGTGTGTATGTGTGTAAGTGTGTAGGTATGTAAGTAGTGTAGCGTAAGTAGGTAGGTAGGTATCTGTATCTAGACTGCCTAGTGTGGGAAGAGGGGGTGTGGCGCTAAGATGGGGGAACCTGTGTAATTGCTGTAAGTAAGCCGTGTATAAGGAATAGGACGACGATTTCATTGTTACCATTTACTTACATAACACTGTACGCGCGTGTGTCCGTCTACTAGTATTATAGAGTGGTCCGCGAGACCCGTTCTGATACGATGTACGTACACTTTGGAGCCTTGCCTTACAAATACCCGTCGAGGATAGATGGATGCCATCTATCTAGGCATGGATGGCATGGTATGTCACCAAGAGATGAACGATGCTTGTCAACCCAAAGTCTCGAGGACCGAGCAAGGCGCATTGCGCCCAGACTAGCACGGCGGCACAACCACCGTCCGATGTCTTGATGCGTTTCATGTTATCATGAACGACGTAGTCATCGCTGTGGACTGACGCAGTCGCCGTGGCTGATGGATGTGCGTTGGTGAACCCTTGACAACCTGAGCCAGCTGAAATGCTACTACGGAGAATTAAGCGCTCCCGCTATTAAATCGCGGCACATAACCCGTATACCCAGGTAGCCAGGTATCTATCTATAGCATTTATTGTTATGTCGATGGTTATTATAACGAGCCGGGTATGCCTGCAGTGTCTTATGTAATAGCTGTAAGTAATGGCAGCGAATTGCATAATCCGGGCGCATAACATCGAGGCAGAACCAAGGGTTCAGTCTATCTACCTACACAGCAGCATTTCATCCAGACCGGGCAACAGATGGAACACACGTCATAGAACGTGAACCCGACACCTACAGCGTATCTCTCAGATCTGAAAGGCGTTGAATACGAGACGATCGAGGCACTATCACGAGCGATCTGCAGAAACGCCCACCAGTTCGTGACCACGATGCCAAGACCCTGTTCATTGTTTGTATACAAAATAGAAGCCCAACTCACACACAACCCTATCTACTCAACTCTGAGTTTCTCTTCCCTCTGGAGCCGCGATGAAGCTGGAGAATGCACAATGTCCTTTAGTGAACTGCACGGCGGTGATCTTAGTCTAGAATCTGGTTATTCAACGCGGGCCGATTCGCGATGGAGCCAGGTCGTCCGTCCACCTGGTCTAAACCCTGGTACAGTATAGTTTTTATGTAGATATTATAGGTATCTTCATCGATCGGGAGTGTATGCCATGCCAGTTGACTCCACTCGTGAGGCTAGTCTAGCATTGCAGCATCTAGATATCGCGTGACAAGAATAGCTTCCCAGTACGTAACATCGTCAAGACTCAAACGACAAGGAGGCAAAACCCTATACTTGCGGTTGACAAGTAATTAAACTGACATGTATTCAAGTTCATATGTCGCCGGATCTTACACGCAAGGAGATATGAGCAGAATATGAGATGACAGTTACACTAGGCGCCGTTCGGTCAGAAAGCGCCCGGCGAACTAGAAACCGGCAAATATGACACATGTGCTTAGAAGATTCCCTGGTCCTGGTCGGGTCTGAATAATGAACAGGTATGGTACATGCGCCCGCCGGGGCGTAATTAGAGAACAACCCCACGGCACAACTCCCGTACTGCGTTGTTGAATGCGCACAATTGTTTTATCCTCCTTCATTCAGTAACTACGCTCTTCGAAACCAATTTCGCTATCCGTGCAAGTTACGCTCGTTCGCTATTCTTCTAAGTATTCGCTCTCCTACTTCCCCGCCTATTCTAAGTATATAGGAATTTCATATCATAGTACATACATAGTAAGTGTGTTCGAAAAATAATGCTACCTATGGTCTGTTCCACATATAGGTGGTCTTCATAACCTCGTCGTGCATCGCATCGCATCGCATCGCATTGCATTCGCCGTGCAGCTTCGATGGAGAAGTGTTTCGGCTGATACAGAGTGCGTGTGCAAAACGCGTTTCGCTTTCTTTTTCCTGGGAGAACAACGTGTCCTCGGCGTAGATGTTGCCTCTCACCCTGGAGCGAAAGCGCGTCATCATCTCTGTTACGCATGTCTTGCTACACACGATATATTGCTTGGAGGGGCACGCCCAGACTTTACGCGGCCGACGCGGCTACCGTGGATGGTCTTGTGCTGTATGTGCGCCACAAATGTCATTGATGAATGATAGGCATGGGTTGACTTGTATACCTCCTCTGGTCCTATTTATTCCTCTCGGCAATCTTGTGCTCACGTCCTCGACCCATTCTCTTGTTGTTATGGATACAGACCCCTCTATGTTGCTTCTGTCAAACATTACTATCGCTGTCTTATCTCGTTTCCGATGCCTAACATGTAGGAGCTTGCTTACAACTCTGCATTAGTAGATATAGTAGTCTACTTTTTGTATGTATTCAAGTGGGCTTGAAGGGACGCAAACTGAACCCCTGTTCCTCCGTCTGGGTATTTCTTGGCCCTGGTCTCCTCTTTACCGGTTGGCGCCACAATACTAGCTGACCCCAGCTGCTCTATGTACCGTCATCATACTACCCTCGACTACCTATGTAGGTAGGTATGCTCAGAAGTAGAGTATGAAGAGGGGCGTGTTGTACTTTGGTTTAAATTAGATACTTCCATCTGTTCGCTGCCCAATGCTGCCCTGTCGGTCATTAGACAAGCAAACCTCACGTAGAGATGCTATTGTGTCTACTATCTAAGCACTTACACGGCGCAAGTATCGTACATAAGTATACAGCATCTTGTATTCCTGCCTAGTGCTGCGCCCAGCTATCTAATAGTCAGTACGCGCATACGGTTTCGCGTCCGCCCATGTGCTTTATCCCGAGGTTACCTAGTCGTCTGTAGAGCTACGTACACCCCTCTTGTCTCATGTAAGTACACCCGCTCCATTTGTACTGACACAAGCTAGAATGTTTAGTCTAGCTTATGCGTACATCCTGATTATAGCAGCGGTGCTTGGGCTGGAGAGTGGAAATAGAAACTGTTCTTTTCATGACCTTGTGACTGAAGTTGTCTAAATGTGAAAATCTTGATGGCAGCGCCAAACAGTCTACAGATTCCAACCCTTACCCACGAATACTCTAAGTCAAGGCGGTGGAAGTTTAGATAGCAATTAGAGCTATCCGGTTGGTGCCGGGTTTGGGTGTGTCTGGGTTCAACCGTAAGTATATATAGGTAGGTAGAGAGATATAAACTCTGTCAAGAGGCGCACCCACGCAAGTCTCTTGCACGGCACCCCACAAGACAAGACGCATACACTTACCTACATACATACATAAAGGCATGTATGTATGTACATGATAGAGTGCCTCCAATCATCCAACCAGCCAACCCGCCAACACCACCCATCAGCAGCAGCGAAATACCCGTCCGTCGATCCACCCACCCATCGACTAGGTAGTGATCCATCCCTCTTCGTTGCTGTGTCTGCTTTCGGCTTCTAGACCCCCCCTCCCAGGCTGCGGATCATTTCTACAGAACAATAGTAATCCTCCATAAGGGTTCGGGGTCTATTCGAATCGAAGCGCGCTCTTAGTCGCAACAGGAGACATAAGTATATAGTATAGTATTACGGCTGTGTAGCAGCGAAGGCTGGTGCTGTACAACTACTGCAGCCGCCCGTCTCCCGCAAACATCTCCCACACACACACACATCCGCCCCGATCCTGACCCGCAGCGACCCTGCCTATAACATCGTCACGCCGGGCCATATTCGAGAACTATCAAGCATCAACTCAACAGACTGAGGAACAACATTAGCAACGATAGGCAATTTACGGTAGGCCTATCGACAACGATTCCAGCTTTTCTTTTTCCGCTCGCGCGCAAGACCAAGATTATTTCGCAGGATCCTATGTAAGACGGACAGGATACTCCTCAGCTTACAACCGTTAGTCTCAGTTCTGTAATAACCGGTTCTAATAGCACGCCCCTCGCTTGTCACTCGTGCTTCTTAACCCCCCGCGCCTCTGATCTCGGCCAACGACTCGCCTGAGAATGAATACATAACTGTTTCTATTATTAAGACGCAGACCCTTGCCTTACTATTGTATTTTGTCTCTCTTCTCTGCTTTTGTCTAGCGTGAACTTGCGAATGTCCGGTTACTTGTTCGGCTGAGTTCGAAAACCGCAGCTCATCTGTGAGTTAAAGGGCTCGTACAGCTCAAAGAAGCTTGCACTGGCGGACAACTACAGCAGTGGAGGAATGAAAGAGAGGAGAGCAATTTGGATAGAGGACATCCTAAGAGCTATCTACATATATCCATATCTACCTAACACCGGATTCTTTTAAATACACGTCCACTCGTTGTTCCGCGTCGAATACCTACGCACGAAAGCCCGTTCGAGATTCTCCGGCGATCCGATACTAGGTATTCCATTCGCTCGTTGATTCGCCCACTTTATTCGAACCACCTGGGTCCTTGTTAGATTTCCCTCATAACAAACCTCACGGCATCATCGCTGTCATCATCATTATTATTATCCATCATCATCCTCCTCCTCCTCTTCCGTAGTCATCATAGGAAGTTTGATTCTTCATACATGCCGATATATCCTATCTCCGTTTAGCTACAATACTAGCATATCTTATATCTATCGCCATCCCTATCTTGATCCATACAAATACGCATACAGAAACACACGCGCGAATACAGACGGTCGTGTTGCACATACATACGGGTACACATCCACCCCTGCTCTCTTGATACCCATAAATCGATATACTTACACTACCTCTCCTAGCGTACATATGCTTGCTTTATCCACATCCCAACGCCCACATACAGTACTACCCAGGTTAGGACATTTTCGCGCGAATACCCACCCTGGAAACTATCATCTGTCACTGGCGGTTCGTTTGCCCACTCGTTCGTCAGTTCGTTGGGCTAAGCCTGCCACTGTTTCTGCCCTTGGTGCCCCGCGCTCTTCACATGATAAAACAGACGAGACACCAGGCAAGCTTATATAGTATATCTGCACGACCATAGCACAGACTGGCCTGGCTAGATAGACTAACAAACTTGTTCGTTGGCAGGCTAGCCGAGCAGCAATACGAACAAGGACGTGATTCGACGCTGCGCCAATCGACCAATTAGACACGAGAGCAGGCCTGCAGACTCTACACTAGAGACTAGGTTTACATAGGCATACCAGGGCTAGGGTCTCCCTCTCCTCTTCTTACGCATACCGGTATAGATACCTACATCAAACGACGGTACCTCGTCCGAGTGCAACGAGAGTACAACATACTTCCTTACTTAATTGTCTATCCCATCCGTCTATCAGCCTACGTACCCATCTCTCAGAAAGAACCCCCTGTTTTTTCTATCCTTGGCTTGCTCGACCTTGTCCGGGATAGCTAATAGCGGCGGAACAAGAAGAAGAAGGAGAAGAAGAAGAAAAAGAAGAAGCAGACCTGTACGATACGATCCCGTGTTAGTAGTCTACCTAGCGTATGCTGTACATACTTCCACACATGTAAGTCTATACGCAATGTACCGTATCGTACATACTGTATACCTTACATACTCACACTACTACTTACATGCTTAAACTACCTACCTAACCTACATACTTCTCTTACTTATATCATCATACTTACACTACCGCGCAATACCCACAGATACATGTATGCAGCAAACTAGACTCAGCACAATACCTCTTCCAGGGAGGAAGATCGTGACATACATACGGGGTATTAGCTAAGTGCTAAGTATCTACCTACTTGCTCCCTACATACACCTACATGTCAGTAGGTGTGTACTTGTGGTAGGGAGTATATGTACAGCATCGACTGTAATAGAGTACTTACCTACCGTACCTACTGCACGTAGTATTACTGCTGTTTTTTATGTAGGTTTTTTTCTCCATTTATTTAATCTTCCTCTTTTTTTTCTCCCTCCTTACCTACTACCTAACTCTTAACGTTCTTCCAATCGTAAGTCTCAACTTGACCAGTCCCAAGTTTTACCAGTCCCTACCCCCCCGGTCCCCAGTTAGCTAGTTCACAAGCCCAGTCCCAAGTTCCCAATCCTAGCTCGGCACACCCCTGTCGCTTCCATATCCGTCCCCACTCCCACTCCCACGCCCTCCTCTCTTCTCTCTTCTCCCACTTCTTTCCATTCCCATTCCCCTGCTCGCTCTCACATCACACCCACACACCCATACCCACATTCAACATCCCATCCACACAAATGCGTACATTTCCCTACACGCTTGCTCTCACATACCTGCATACATATACATGCGCATATACACCCCTCCCCCCGGTCCCTCGTCCCCCCCCTCCCTCCTCTACCTACTCTAACCCTACCTAACTTATATGTATGTACCAGTAGCTCACCCTCGAAGGCAAGCCAGAACGGGGGCGCATTACACACATATCCACCCCATATCCACACAGCTATCCACTCATCCACCCAAATCCCCCCAATCCACCATTGCCATCCCTCCCAAGATCTGCTACCTTGGCTACCTTGCTTCCAACTCGCGCGTCATTCTCGACAACCTCGTCCAGCGGTTTGCTCGTCCATCCAACTATATCAAGACACGTCGCTCTGCAGGCACCGCCATTCTCCACGTCTCTTCCCGCCGCCGCGACGCCGACGACCGACGCCGTTTTGACGTTTGACGCGCACCATAGCATCGTCGTCGCCCGCCCGAATGTATTCCGCCCAGCCCAACGGCGCTGAGGGTGCGACCATCAATCCCGCAACTATCAACCCTGCCGCCCTCAATCCAGGTAAGTCGTCGAACCGCCTTCATTTAAGCCTCAAATCTCCTCCCATACCACCATCGTCACCCTCACCATCGCATCGTCGCCTTGTTGCCTTGTCTTATCTCGTCTTGTCTTGTCTTGCTTGGACTAGTCCTGTTTGATCGTCCTATCTTCTATTCTCCCTTTTTTGCTTGTCTATTTTTAAATACCGCCTACTGCTGCTGTCCTCTGGGTCGAATCAAGCCCATGCAGTCCTGGTGATTTGCGCGCGCGAGCCACAGTATCTATCGTCTTCTATATGTGCGCCTTTCGTGTGCGCGCTGGGGATATCGGGATTTCCAGTTGTCAATATTGCAGTCACTCACTTATTCATTCATTCACTCGTTGATTGAGTAATAAATGAATGAATTAATTCACCCGCTCATTCATGGCGGCCGCCGCGTCGAATAAAGAGAACGATCGCCAGTGGCTTCGCAATATAACCGTCCGCCTCCCTTCCTAATATCCTTCCCCAAACAACCGTCTAGCATATCGGCTTCGGAGATGCACGAGCAACGGTCGCGGTCGCCATGGCCGCGCCTTGTCGTACGCTTCAACCGCCGTGGTGATGGTTGCGGGAATCCTCCACTTTTTTGTGTTTCTTGATTGCCATGCCATGTCTTGCCCCCGTGTCACGGCATGTCGCCGGGTACATGCTGGTCGCTGACCTACCGCTCTCTGATTGCACAGAACTGCTAAATTCAGCAAACTCCCGACGCCTGAAGCGGAGTCACTCCCCCGACGCCTATCAAGACGCGCCGACATCTGAAACCCCTGGGGACGATGGTAAGTCTCACCCTCTCTATCCAGCTTTTGTGCACCCTAACTGCGCCCCGTCGTTACTCAACTACCACCGTCGCTGTTACTACGACCACAACTATCTACACTCTCCCTCTCTCTCTCCACGTTGCATTTATACTTGGTTATCAACTACTCACCCCTCTTGACCACCGTAACCATTGCAGCAGCGTCGGTGGCCGGGACATTGGGATGGATAGTGGCTTCGTCATCATTGATTGATGAGCATGGCCTTTCTCTGCCTTGCTAACTTGTTCGTCGCATCGCAGGTGATTCGAGACAACCAAGAAAACGCGGTCGCCCCATGAAATCAAGGGCATCTGATAGTTATCCCGACACGATCAATCATACTACAACGACGATATCGCCTCCAATGCCGCAGCCTCTACCGCCACAGACTCCCCAGTCGCAAAATGCACCCCTACCGGGACAGCCGGGGGCCTACACACCCGCCCAGGTCTCCCCTCCTCCGAAAACCACGCCTACCAAAACGACACTAAAGGCCCTTCCAACAGTCCGTGACCACACGACCGATCAGCTCAATAAGACCGGGGACGAATACATGCCGCGCGAGTCGGACGACGCAGGAGAGAAGAAGGTTATGCCAAATGGCCAGTTGCTAGGTGGGCGCGAATATCGATGCCGAACTTTCCTCGTCCCGAACCGAGGGGACAAGCTTTTCATGCTTGCTACCGAATGCGCCAGAGTATTAGGATATCGAGATTCATATCTATTATTTAATAAGAACAGGTCGCTCTACAAGATCATCGCCAACCAGACAGAGAAGGATGATCTCGTTCAGCAGGAAATACTACCATTCTCCTATCGTTCTAGACAAATCGCTATCGTAACTGCTCGGTCCATGTTCCGCCAGTTTGGTAGCAGGGTCATCGTCAACGGTAGGCGGGTCCGCGATGATTACTGGGAGGGCAAAGCAAGAAAGCAGGGCTTCACCGAGGCAGACATGGCCGGCGAGAAGCGACCAGGTGCAGCGAAGGCCAGAGAAGCAGCAGCCGAGGCTAACAACAGCATGCCCCCGCTCCCGGGAGGACCCCAAGGCGAAATTGTATACGCAAATACCCACCAGTTCGGTGGTGCTCCGCAGCCGCTCGTGCAACCAGGTATGATGGGACCGATAGGATCCTCGACAAGAATGCCGATGATAACAGTTCCAGATATGAATGATACAAGGACCCGAGACTACAGCAACTTTATCAAAGGAGGCCCGCGTCAGGAAATTACTGGCTCAGCTTACCAGGACCGGTCACAAACCACCCCGGTTGGGGAGATACACCAGCAGGCCCATCACGCTGCTGAGTTTAACCGTTCCTTAAACCAGGCTCGAGAAGTTCGGTCCGATTACTTGCAAAATGTGTGGAGAAGGCCTCACGAACAACCGGCGACCTCACAACCCGTCGTCACGGAGCCCAGTTTGCCCACCACGAGACCCGGCCAATCGCCGCATACGACTCCCGCTGGCCTGACGTCGTCCGGAATCCTCCCCAACCAAAGTCCTCAGATGATGATGACTGCACCGCCGTATTCGCAACCTATTCACTCTCAGCAGCCTATGGGCCAACCTCCGATGCGAGCCATGCCGCAGCCGTCGAATCAAAAACAAACGAGAGCCCCGAGCCTACAGTCCGGTCCCGGCAGCATGCCGCAAGGCACGCCGACATACAGTTACGGCTCGTCAAATCCAATGTGGGGAGCCCAGGCACCACAGACTCCTCAGCAGTATGGCGGATATACGACACAGACTCAGGGATCACCCCACCCCCAGCAATCGCCAGCCCCTCAACTACGCCACCCCGGTGGTCCGCCACAGATGCAGCCTAGCACTATGCCGTATCCCGGCATGCAGGCCCTTGCCCACGGCTACCCAGCTCAAGGTCAAGGAATGTATCCTCCCGATCAAACTCCAAGACATTTCATGCCTCAGAATCCAGGCTCTACACCTGGCGGCACGTCGAACTGGACAACTCCGCAGAATTCAGCAAGTGGGGCTTGGTGGCCTAACCAGCCCCAGTAATTAACACGAGCTTGAAACTGGCGATAATCCTCACTCGGTTAAGACGCATCTACCAGCATAGCACTCTACATAAGCTATCACGGATTCCTTTTCGGTTTTTATTGTTGCGGCATGGTTCGCCGTTGGCTGGCCATAGAGGCGTCCAAGAGGGGCTTTCTATTATCTCAAAGTCTTGGGTGGCACCATACCCGTCCCCGTGACGGATATGCTCTGTCGACTTAGTCTTTCCGAGCCGGGGTTTCGACAAACTACGAAGTATGATTACCATTATTGGAGTTGGCAGCATTTGTCCTATGAACATGATACCACTCGGGTTTACGTTAATTCTATTAATGCTGTTATGAATGCTACTATCACTCCTTTTACAACATGATTAGCATTCCACATCTGAATTTTAGTGGTGAGTGGCCATGGTCGTTGAGTCACAGGTGGATAGCACGAACTCGCTTATACATCGATACTTTCCAATGTGGGCTAGGGTTGCGTTTAAAGAGAAAAGACAATCCATCGAAGAGAGCCCTAAACCATACCCTATCAGGTGCTTTCCTATCCTTCAAAAATCACCAAGACAGGCAGGCCTAGGAGTTTTCTTCGTAAGATCCTTGTCGTTTCACTTCTCATCGTCATTTGCGGGAATGTTCGGTTCTACGAGGCAGGCTTGTTGTTCGCTTTGGCTCTTGCATTCGAGCTCGGCTATTATACCCACTATACCTGATTTTTAAGCTGTGCCGCGGTGGGGAGTTTTCGATACACGCAAATACGGCAGCATGGAAGGAGTTCGTTACACATCGGTACCTTGTTTTTTTAGTCATTTCCTTTCGTTCGCGCGATTCCCACTGACGTTCTTTGCTTTTGGGATTTTTGGCTACACCGTGTCGGTCCCTTCTTCCGACTTGGAGCGCATTATCAATCATGATACATACGGGAGGTTATCTGTACCTGGCTCATTGATTGAGCCGGGTAGCAGCTCGGATGGGCTTTCAAGGTTTCACGGGGTTTCCACAAGGTTTTTTTCTCAGACTTAGCAGTTATTGCTTTTGTACGCGGATAATTTGCATCTCGGATACCGGAGACACAAGCCGGGGGGGTGGCAAATTTGTTTTTATTCTTCCTCCGTTTCATTTGTCTACTATTCTTGTAGGTTTCGACTGGGGGTGTCGTTGGGCCCCTCGCTTAGTTTGGTACCGTTGTCGTTGGATAGGTCTGCAGAGGAGTTGCGCCATTGGCAACGCATCAGCGCAGCAACCTTAATAGTAGTTACCAGTCTTGAACTCCTCTCCAGAGAACTTGTATTGCATGAAACTACCAACCGAGTTCACCATGAGGTATTGCTGAAACTTAATGTCCTTAATTGCATCTTTTCTTGTACTTGTATTGTGATACAACTATTTAGTAAGCTAGGGTGTTCATTCGGTCTATCAATTACTCTCTCAGTTTCGGGGCGTGTTTTTTCAATGTACATATATAGAATTATGGTTTCTAAAAATATATAAAATCTCGTACCATTACCCATTACCATGGTTATTGATCAGGTCGAGAGAGATGTAACATCCATAATTCAACTTAGCACGAGCATTTCAGCACCTATTTCCAAGCACCTCTACCTACAATATTTTGATAGAGTTACCTCCATGCATGCAACTATCCACCGGGGGGCATGGTGGGAGTCCCATCCTCACGTGTATCGTGCACGGCGCAAGTAACCCTCCCCCATCTCCCTCTCCCTCTCCATCCCCCCAGCCCCAATTCTAACTCTCCGCCTACGTCCCCGGTCCTAGTTCAGCCCCATGTCATCCTCGTGTTTTCATCTGCGTATATATATGCATAGCCATTATGCTTTCGCTTTCCTTATTATGCGTCTCATTTTTTAAGTTACACTCTACATAGCCCCGTCCCGCTCACCTTGGTGAACACCTCCTCTCTCGTGCGTATTTCTACGGAGGTTCGGCTCGTTCCCAGGGGCATGGTAAGCCGCCCTCCTTCTCATCCATAACTCTCTCTTTCCATCCCATCATGCCCCTTGGTTTGGTTTGTTTCCCCCCTGTCGCCGCCGGCCCCAGGGTTACTTTAGCGCTATTAGGTAATACTTCTCACTTCAACTATTCTACTTACCCTAGGATCCGGCTAAGGCTACAGCTCATGTACAAAGCAAACACTATTAATCCTTATGAATATACTCCTCAAGATTAGATTAACTTTCCGATGCGCCTCGCTCGTATGCTGCTGCCTGCCGGAACAACCCACTGTACATCCGCACGCACGCCTGGGAGGTGAGTAATGCATGGTTCTAGACCCAGGCATGGGATGTTCGCTGTTCAATGCTAGTGTGACATCGTGCATGACGGACAGTGCGTCAGTGAGGGTGTGGTGGGAAAAGTGAGGAAATGGGGAAAACCCGGATTGCAAGATATGGAGAGGCACTTTAGACGCGAAACCACATGGGAGACAGAAAGAGGCAGAGGGATAATGGTGGTATTTGTCTGGTCCGTCATCTTGTCATTGGTTTCGGTGAGGGTGTGTACGTCACTGTTAAATTGCCCATTCTTTTTCTATTTGGAAAAAAAGAAATAAAAAGCAAAGTCAAATGCGGGATGTCAGCACTCTAGCGAGAGTTCATGCTTCATGTAAGCGACAATGGCATGTATTGGACATAGTCGTTGTCATGAAACCTCATCTCGGTGTAGGTAATAGACTATTGCGTTTCACGATATATACAGGAACATTCTCCCTGTGTACTTGTCTGCATGGACTTGTAACAGTCCTACCTTATTGCGTAGTGTTATGTAGTCGTGTCATTATAGCGTTTGTAGAAGATATCTTTGACATCCTAGAGATAGTAGTAGAGTAGGAGCGACGGGAATTCAATAATTACAGCAATAACCACACAGTCAGCATCGAGATAGAAACGACAGCTTCAGGTAGTATATACGACACTATCAAGTGCAAGCGGATATATCAGCTAGGAATTACATGAGCTTATCTACACAACTACTTAGATATTGTGAGATATAGCATCACTAAAGAGCGAGACTCTCATACATGGCCTCGGTCTATCAAAACACATCGACTAATTCCCCAAAACTCAAAGAAACTCACATGTTATTGTTGACTATTTGCTCAGAGTCTAGATATAGTTATATGAGAAGAGACTTACCTAACTTTACGCACTCTGTGCCCCCAGAGTTCTAAATAGGTACATGTACGACATCAATTTTCTCGGTGACATCTCATAAAGGTACCGCCTGCATATATTGAAACATCATTTTTATAGATACACCCCAAATCAAAATACATTAGTTCATCTTATTATATCTGTTCACATCGAGGTACATTGAGGACCATACGTTATCCCCATTAGTCCAGGCCCGTCCCACTACGAGTCCCAAGGCCATGGCTCGAGTCCGGACATCCCGGGACCCAAATCTCAAAAACACATTCCGTATTGCATGCCCACCTACTATATTGTACGGCGTACCGTACCATGTATCTAGGCATTGCGCTCCGTTGTCTAGCATATAACGTAAAATTTAACCTTGTACTACTGTCCTTGAATCACGCGGGATCGCCGGCCTTTGTACGAGTGCCTATCCGGGCTTGTGCCTCGTCACGAGTATCGTATATGACTTACCTGGTCCACCTGGATACGACCATAGCCGAGGGGCGATCAACGCAGCTGTCAATTACCGTCTGAGCCGTCAGTTTATTCGTATGATACGTCAGTCAACTCAGCTACATACGTATACGTTCCAGTCAGACGGTCATGTTTGCGCCTTCGCTTAGCCATAATTTCACGTATTCAGTACCATGGTATCGGATCGGGCGGAACAGTGGGGTGTGAAGTGATGAACGCGAAATGGGGAGTGAACAGGCATCCATCGGGCATGGAGTGCATACACACGCAAGTCAGCAGACGCCTTCGTTCCGTCTTTTCCATTAGTGAGTGAGTGACCTTGGACTCCACTAGAGCACCGTGTTGAGAACATGCTTCTCCTCTTGGGTACTTCAATCGATGCTGTCTCTACATAGGCCGTCTTTCACCCCTTCCCTAAACGTCTTAGGTCCATCCAGAGATGACGCTAAAATTGTACAATACCTTAATTCGTCTTCGCCCAATGATATATGCTTCGTAAACACTTAAAAGAATCTAACTTTCGGTTTAATATGTTTTTGCAAATTATCTGCATCATTTATAACTACAGACTTCGAACAGAGTAGTCCGCTGTATGCAATATGCGTCCTTCATGCAATGGTTCATAGCTCTGATGTCCCGTGAGAAGACTAAACCAATAAGCAACCTAGAGATATTTCTGTGAACACAAAATTATGCCTATGTACGAATGAGGATCTCTTGATCAGTTGCGCTTTGCTGCCTATATGACCGGAGCGGATCGAAGTTTCAGTAAAGCGGCTTCGGACGAACCTTATCACCGCCGAGAACTAGCCGTCGCGGCTCGGCACAATTTGATATACATACGTTGATAGTATTCATCCTCCTTTCTAAGTTACCTCGAAAACTCAAGCGGTGAAGAACGGAGAAATAAAATAAACTCGGCTTACACTTGTATACAAGTTTCAATAATTGCTATGTGTACATACCATTATTGCCACTAGCTCAATAAACCCATATCAAACCGCAAGGCATGGTGGCAAATTTCCTCATCTGTACGTTGTTTGGCAAACTTTAGACCCCGTGCTTTGTTAAACTCTAAATCCAAGTAGTTAATGAGCCGCCTGAGCCCGTGATTCACAGTCATCATATCACCAGCGGCACTGCAATCCCACGCTCCGCCGTAATAATGGAGTATCCGGCAAGTATTGCCATGGCCTTCACGGCGAGGAAAGCTCGATACGGATGGTGCATAGACACCAAGAACTTTGACAAACTCAAAGACCTAGCGCTACCAAACACCCAATTTTCCTTCTGCGACGAGGAGGGAGAGCCGATGGTTCTAGCGGGGCGGGTGTTCCATTTCGAATCATCGGCTGCTTTCGCAGGCTGGTGCGTAAAGCCGATGAAGCCCATGCGTACGATACACATGTTCGGCCCGGGAAGCTTCGAGCAAGTCGCGCCCGATATAGTCACGGCGGTGTTCGCGATGGAGGACTAGTTTATGCACAGGATACTTGGGCATTGGGTCGAGCAGCGTGACGGCAGGTACTATTACGAGGCTTGGAAGTTAGCTGATGACAAGTGGTATATTGCGAACCTAGTGCTAAAGCTGAATTATCAGAAATACTGTCTGCTTCTGAACCTTGCTATCTTCCTACAGGAGAGATCGGGTTGTCCGATCTTTGACATATGATAGGTTTTGACGACGATACTTTTCACGCGGCCAATATCGGATATCTAATTCGAGGATTTAATCCAAAACACGTTCACGCAGAGAACCTCTTTGTCCACTTGAGGACAGTTTAGTCAAACATATGCCGATTGGGTTAATTTAGAATTTACGTAGCTCATGAACCATACGGGTTGCGTTAGGCGCTGGAATCTGTTTTATTACGGAAATTGACTCAGGACGTCTAGGTTCTATCATGCTAAGTTCTGTTGAGTTATATGTCATCAAGTCTGTTCACTGCCTACTTCGACAAGATACCTTTACGCGTGGACTCTAGACCTTGTAAATAGGCAAATTAGTAAATGCAAGGCATAATAAAACCTATGATCAGAAGAAACAGGTGTTGTGTACGTACTATTCCTTAGGTTATGCTTCTCGAGTATCTGTATACGCAGTCAAGCTGCCTAAAGCAAAGGCCGAATCTGTTGTTACGCTGGCTACGTCTACTTCAAGCATCCTAAATGCAGGTTTTTCTGTACTTCTCTGTAGCATCTATTGGGTAAGCGGTCGGCCCAAAACACGAGTCAAAAGTAAAGGCGTAGTCTTACCTCCATCCCGTTCATATTTGTATATTCATTGCGGCAAATGCCGATGAAACTCTGTAGCCCCTGATTATCAAATACCACATGACTAAATCCACCACAATCTCCAATAAGGCTCTCAATATGATATTCAACATTCAACCGCTCTACTTCGGGTTGTTTAGAGGTTGCTCCTCCACCCCTATAGAACTCAAACACTATTAACGTGTTATATCATATCATTAAACTAAGGAATATCTACGCTCTTAATATTTCTAAGGAATCAACGGTATACATTTGTACAAGTACGCCACTGTTGTGGTATTTTATATCAGTAGAAATTTCTAGCTTTAGTAGCTGTACACGGAGTTGGGGAAGTTCCTTTTATAATTCCTTATCTAAATATAATTTTTAGTCTGTTAGTGGGTTTTATCTTAACTCGTTCATTATACAACCCATTTCCCTATAAGTAATGTATTTCCGAATCTCGCCCAAGGGTTATATATCTCCTCATAACTATAAACGCTTGCCTCATGAAAGACGGGGTAATTTTTGACGCCCAAAGATTGTTTTCCTTTGTTATAGTTATTTAATACCGCAGTCCCTGGACAAGGTCGCTTTAAGTTCATAGTGCTAGATGAAGATAGGGTCTTGAGGTAGTACCAGGACTTTGTACTTTGAATTGTATAGATATCCAATGTCGAGATATTGCTGTAACTTCAATTTCACTCTCGAGCACGTCCAATTCCAGCTTCTATATCGGGTCAAACTTAAGAGGCCACGAGAATTCAAATACAGATGCTTTCCTTGCGAATATAGGCTTACTAGAAATTAAAACTCACATATGAAGTTAAGAGAGGAAACTATAGGCACTTCGAATCAAGTGGGGTAAAATATCATTCATATTGTACCAAATTACAGTGTAGTTATAGAATATTCAAAACCACGTAACGTAAGGAATATAAAAACAACTAGCCTAAAATCAACGAAGAAATATATATTCTAAAACTACTTGAAAGAACGAATGAACGAAATCTCAGCTTCTATACACTATTACCTACATAGGGAGACTGGTAAAAGCCAATATGCTGGACTGGTATCATTTAATAGAGAGAATATCCTAAATATTTGAATGACCCCCAAAATCCTACGATGGCAAGTTCCGCATTGGTGTGACTGAGTTAATATCTGGGTTGCATCCCGAGTGGCCCTTCAACGCAACACATATGCACTACACCTACACCACCTAACCTAAATACAACAATCCCAGCCGAGAGAATCCTTTCCCGTCATCTCACCCATAAGACGGAGAAATAATTCGTATTCGCCACGGACAGGCGTGTACCTAGGAATGTCAACAATTTATCTATCTAGATAGATACAAGCTCGGCCGAAACGGTACTCTGAGGATTCCAGATAACCCCACACATTGCACCCACCCCAATACCTAATCACCAGCGTCGTGTACACTACGCATAAGTTAGGCATGCCTACTGCTTGGGCACACTAGTTCTGACTCAGCCCTACTTCCTCACTTATGTAATGTAGCCATACGAGATACGGCAAGCGCAGCAACTACATACACGTCGGACAATTTGGTCTGCTATCCTACTTTCGGCTATTTAGGTACTCTTCTTGCTTTTATAGGTCGATAATACTCTGGTCTATGTTTGCTGTATAAAGCTAATTGGAGACATTATCTAGTGCGAAATAAGTGACAAGATCAACGTAAAGAAGTCTAAGGGACTAAATTAGTTACTAGAACGTGGGGCGATGCTATTGCTCGTTCTGCTGCCGCTGTAGCTATTTACTTATCTACATATGCATACCGTATGTGTAGGTTAGTACCGGAGGTATGTTACCAAAACAATGGAAATGAGAACAGAGCCTCCCGGATCTTATGTCCTACTCTAGAAAGCGTGCATGATTATTAATCACAAAATGGCCTTGTGAGGGTAAACTTAGACCTGAAATATATTTAACATCGGACATTTCTAACGGCATTTGTAGATGTTATTTCATGATGCCAAGTACAAGGCTCTAATTTAATCAGTTATGAGGATTGCCTAGTAGCTGTCATAATCGATTGACCTGCGATTAGAGAGTAACCATCTGGATCTTGCGAGGTGTCATTACGGCATATTATAGGTATTCTATCTGCGAGATGCGATACTATCTCGCCTAGCTTTAGTAAATGAACTAGATAGAACTACTATCAACCGATGCTCTACTTAGCGTATTCACTAACGGTAATTCCACTTGGCCGCTTCGCAAAGCAACGTGCTTCTGCCACCGGCTAGATCTAGCGCCGCGGCCGGACTACTCAGCTGAAAATTCACGGACCCGAGGATTCGGTACGAGCTAAATTCTCAGCGACGGGGCCTCACGTAATCACGAAAAGCAAACGCTACCTGGAAATTAGTATGATTAGGACGTCGTTCATTGTCCAGTTAAATCGATCGAGATGGCCAAGACGCCTCGAGCGTCCTACTTAGCGCAGTGCTAGAGTGTTGTATGTAGGGAACATGTCTCGATGGCGTCCGGGGGTACCCTTAGCTTTGGACTCGTTGTTTTCGATGTTTAGTGATACTGCCGTAGGTCTAGATTCAGGGACGAGGCTATCGGGGTCCGAGTGTTTGGGTGTAGCTTTATTAGCACAGCGGTAGTCTGCTCGGCAGTTTTACACCCGTTATATTGGCACTTGGATGCGAATGCCTCCCGATTGCCTGCCGATCCGAAGTTTGTGACAATAGGCGCTTATCTTTTTGGGACACTGAAGGACATTACTTTTTCGCAGTTTGGACCTATAACATGGGCGAATATGCTTGCTTTAGCTACATTAGAATTGATTGGTGAGGGAGTCGCGTGTGTCACTACTCTAAATATGAAGATCCTATGCCGGCCAGTTGCTGAGAACGCGGTGAGCTCTCCAAATGCTCAGCCTTGGCCTAAGACTCGAGATAGAACCTATACGGGAGTATTAGGAGAAGTCAACAGCAGACTGTTAAAGACCGCTTGCTATGTAGTATTAATTTCGAGCCCTCTAGAATACTGGTTTAGCATTATAGTCTAAAATTCCTAGTGCGCTTTGGAAAGGGTCTCCAATCCCGTCCTACTTCGTCGGGAACACCTTAAATTTCCTATATCGATCTTGCCATTGAATGTTGAAACTTGAGCCACGACCAGTTAGACCCCTAAACCCTCACCGAAGATCGTGACCGTTTCTAGAGAAGTGACGATAGGAGCTATGTTCCCGAACCCAGTGGACTGCTAAGTATCGATCGCTCAACGACCCCTGCATTTAGAGCCTTTATGCTTGTTGATTAGGATGCCGAGTATAGTGTTATAATTAGACCAACGATTATTACTATAGTGACTTTATTAACGCTGTTCTCAAATAGGACCCATAAGGAGGACCCTTGTTAGGGGCTCTCACCTCCACGTGGGATCCCTATATATGCCATGGTTTAAGTAAAGCAAGCTATTATGATAATGGTGTAGATGACGACGGTTAAACGTGGAAGGAGATGGATCAAGAATACCTAGACTGGCCAGACTAGTTATGAGCCCGAGAGTCCCGAGAGCTGCTAATGCACTAGGTATCTCATGCAGTCCCGCGAGTTTAATCATACTGAGGTCGAAATACTCTTGAGAATCACATTGTCAATATCATGCCCTCTATAGCTACCTAATGCCGTGACGCGATAATGCCGCTATCTCCCTCCCGGGATCCCACGAGGTGTCAAGAGACCAAGCAAGGATGAAACACGCCGCCTCCTAGACCTAAAACGAACACGTCCGCGTCAATGGCCTTGATGTTTACTACCTTGGCATGAATGGACGTCCGGGCGGCGGACTTGCTTACCTACACACGCGCAATCATGTTGACTAATATTACAATAGCCAACGCATGACGTCGTCGGTTCGTAGACGCGTTGGGGCACGATGTTACTATGCGTAGGGAACCTGTGCTAGGTGGTGATGCGTTTCAGGGGACTCACCGGGGCCGACGGGGCTATCTTCTTCGGCATCTCGGGACTCGCATTATCATTATTCATCCATCCCCATCTCCCCGACCTGCCCTTCCTTTCGCCAAGACGCGGCACATCCCATCTGTACTAGGGCATCCAAAGTGCGGAGTGAAGGCGACATTGAGGGGAAGGGATGCAGATATGTCAGCGAGTGGTAAGGCCTTCGCAGGGACGAGCGCGCCCTGAGGCGTTGTAACCTGGGGCCAGCAAGGTTGTGGATTGGGATGAGTTCGGAGCGCCGGGTCGACACGCCTTGGTGGCGTTTCCATAATTAACTCTTAGTTTGAGCAGGGCTATGTTGTACAACGTGATGAGGGTACAAATGTGCTATCGGGGAATTGTAGAGAGGATGGTGGGTAACATCGATTCGGAACGTTTGGATGGAGATGAAGGTCTGAGCCGTGGGTGAAGAAGGCATGGTGTATGAGAGCAACTGGGACGCTTAACGGGAACGAGTACACTAGCCAGAAGGGACCTAGTATTGGATATACTACGGTGGCCCACAGCTGTAACTGTGTCATAACTATATTCCTTAACACCATATACCTATTATTTAACCCATTTAACCCCTGAAAACTGACTTAATATGGCTTAGCTGTGCCGACTACTGCCCATCTGGGTTTAGCCTGTTCTGCTTAAGCTTAGTGTATTTATTAAGCTCGTGCTTTTTCGGCTTAGCGTATGTTTGAAAAGCTATTGCTTTATTGTAATATTGTTTGTTTTAATATATATTATGTACTTATCGCACTATATATGCAAACATTATGCTATATGTAAATACTAGGTACTATATTAAACCAACAGCTATTATAATATAAACTAGTTTATTAGATACGCATTTTAACATTCTATTTCTTTTATATTAATTATACCAGCTTAAATGTTGATGTTGTTAAGAAATACAGCTTAGAAGTATAGAGGTTAACCTATGTTGGGTGTTATAGTGTTTAAGGTTATAGTTATGACACAGTTTGAGCTGTGGGCCACCGTAATATACGCCTGGTAGTCGCTCGAATGATGGTTACCAAAACTTGATAGTGATTGGACATTCACATTCACATTGGGGCTACTTCGAAGTTCACAAAATCATGTAGAATTAATACAGATTTAGACATCTTAAAGCAGATGCGGCAGGATATGGTATACAATTAGCGACTTCATGTGGTGGTCCACCATTCCCTTTTGCTCTCATGGAGACCATTAAAACACCAAACCCAAAAAAGACGTATACCTCCCTCCCGTAGTCCACAACCACAATTTGTCTCGACACAAAGTAGAGAAACCCGCCTTTTATCCACGTCACATTCCCGTAAATCTCTCATCATTCAGTCGAAATTCTCGCTTGCTCCTAGCGCTAGTAACATACAAAGTCTTGAGGGGGTATTGTTCTGGATGAAACTCGCTCATACGAGTCTTTCCTTCATCATCAGCAAGAATTGGACGTGACAACCGAATTCGACAAAACTCCAACGAGCTACCCCGATCCCCGGGGTATCGGTATTGTTCCCTGTTCCCGCCACGCTTATCCTTGGGTCATTACATTATAAAAAAATGAGAAGAGACAACAAATATAGGAAATAGTGAGGTTGATGTGTGAAGATGCCAAGATTTTGGGTAGTTATATGCTAGTCCCAAACCCGTGTGAAGTCTATGAACAACTCCTATCGCCTTGAAGATGAAGGTATATGCCAGCTAGGAAACCGAAAATGCTGCGGCAATAGGGAAGGCTATTGGTACATGTGACCTTGGCGAGCTTCAGTAACCCCAGGCCAGGAGCCTGAGCACCAAGGTCTTTTGGGTGATTCCATCTAGTGGTAGTCCTGGGGTGTCATGTTTGTCGTGAACTGAATCTGCTTCGATCTCGGGTAACCGGGGGAGGATCTTGATGATACAACCGACTCGTTGGCGTCCCAGTCGTATTGCGTGTTCGCCATGGCGTTACCCGTGAACGAGGATGCATGCTCTAGATTTGATCCCATCATGCCGGCAAATACCGGTGTTGATGGGCTAGCCTGGCTTGTCTCTACGTAACCAGGTACGTTTTGCACAGATAGATCGGAGAATTCCGTGTTGAAGTATGGGGTCAGAACCGGCTGGTCAGTCGTGATATTGAAACCAGAGCCAAAAGGATTAGCGACGAATCCGTTGGTAGTGAAGTCAGCCATCATGCCAGGTGTTGTGGGTGGTGTCTTGAGATCGTGTTCCTCCTTGATTTCTTGTACAAAGTTAGAAGTAATGCCCATGCCTAGAGAGAATGAGCCATCATCGGGCGATGCCGACATGACGGCCGGTTCCTGGCTATGGTGTTGATCAAAGACAGCTGGTGTCATCGGTGTCGGGGGAGCTGCCCCGGGGAAAGTAGGCGTTCCCGAACCAATAGGTGAACGAGCGTGGTACTGTAGAAGAGCCTCATGGCGGCCGAAGAATGGCGAGCGCGGGCCAACACTGCACTTCTGGATTCTTCCAGGGCCCATGCCAGTAGCTGAGGAAATTCGGCGTAGTGAGTTGATAGGGCTTGGGATATCCATCCGCTTAGCCCCGTCTAGTGCTGTCTTCGGTATGTTAAAGGAGCGGCTTCGCAAAGCTGCAGCTTCGAGGGCGGCTGGGCGAGGAATGTTCCGTCGGGAGGCAATGTTGGCTGGCGGAGGCGGAGATTTGAAAGAGTCCGTGGGTGTGGGCATACCCTGAGATACGACATGTGACGCCTGATCATTGTGGCATTCAGGAGACGTAGTGGTGTTGAACGGGCTCTCGGACATATCGCATGAATCGCTGTTTGAAACGGGCGAGAAAAACACGGCCCTTGTAGAGGGGTTTGGGAGCGCTGTGTTATGCATGCTGGTGTAGTGCTGGGAGCCATGGCTCTCGGTACTCATGCTTCGCTCTGACCGTGGCAGGCCATCCTGGTAGTCACTAGTTCGCCCCTCCATGGCGGCGTTGTCATGGCCCATTGAGGCAAATAGCCCGAAGTCACCCACCGATCGTGACTGGGGGAAACCTCCCGAGTTATGAGGGTGTGTGAAAGCTGCTGGGTCAGACTGTTGTGAATATTCCATGGGGAGGGGGGAATGGTAAGTATCGGCGAGCTCAGCTTGGGCTGAGACTGAAGATTGCATGCAAGTGGAATTTGCATCATTGAGCATATGTTCAGCGCCCTCATCGTTCTCATTCTCATCTTCTTCCTCATCTTCCTCTTCATCGTCTTCATCTTCATGTGACGTATCAGTGATCTGAGAGGGCGAAGAAACGTTGGGGAACGCAGCCGACGAGGGCTGAGTACGTTTCTGAGACCCTTCACTTAGAGAATCCATAGCACCAGAATAAGAATCGTCATCTGGGGACGAAGGCTCCGAGTTCGACTTCTCGGCCAATCTTCGGGCCTCGTACTCCTCTTGCTTCCTCTCTTGCTTTGCCTTGGCACGTCGATTCTGAAACCAATTCTAACGTCCATGTTAGCTTATATCCAACTGACACCAGCGGGGGGCATCCTACGTTAATCCTAGGTCGTTCCAAACCAAGGCCATCTGCCAATTGAGCCTTTACGGAGCTCGAGGGTTTGGGATTTTCCTGGAAAACCTTTTCAAGCTTCTGAACCTCTTCCTTAGATAACCGTGGCTTGGATTCCGTCTTGCCGTCACATAGACTTCCTCGGTCGGCCATGATGGGTGCACGGTGTGGTTGATATCCATACATATACTGGAGAGGATATGTTGGATGAAGCGAATATTGGGGTTCTGTGTATGCCATGGTCGCCCCTTGTCCCTGAGGGAAGCCATACGGCGGCGGGGCGAAGCCCTGTGGAGGACAAAACTGCATGTTCATGGTTGCGTCGAGAATTGCCGAGTGGTTCGCTATTACGTATATATTTTATATGCAGGAATGGGATGGCGGCAACTCCTCGTAGTTGTATAATTATATTGGCCTCGTAGTTTTGGCGTTGAACTTGGGACCAGAAACAAATAGATAGATATTATGAGTGAAAGCACACTCTCGCTGGTATATATACTAGTTAGGTATCCGCCAACGTTGCCGAAGCCGAGTCCGATGGGCTGGAAAGTAAAGAACGACTGGGGGTCAGAGGTCGAGAGACCAGACTAAGAATAATATTTCTTAAGAACGAGCGTGAGAGGACTGGTCCTGACCAAGCGAGATCAGGCGCTCTGGAAGACGGAGAGACGGCGAGTATAAGAGCAAACGGCAAGGTGAGAAGCCAATGGCCACAAGCAAATTCTAGTGAGACAGAGCTCACTTAGACTCCTCAAGTTTCTCTTCGAGGCAGAGACAAGCAGGAGACGGGGTGGAACAAGAGACAACACAGGAGGGCAGGAGATCGGGAAGGGAGGGGGGTGGCAGTACAAGTAGTTCTCCAGCTAGCTAGCTAAGTACTTAGCGGTGGGTCTCCTTTTTGAAGGAAGCTTGCACGACGATATGGCCAGGCCAGAGGCTGGCCTGGTGGGTGTGTGTTGCGTTGTGTTGTTCGGCCAGGACGGTACGGTACGGCTGCAGGTACATCTGTACATGGCCGGTACGACGAAATTACCTACTCTGGGAAGAAAAGAGACAGAGCCCACTTGGGGGGAAGCGAGTAGGCCGACGGGTCGCTCACTGGGGGCCGCCAGGTACATGGGCTCGCTCGCTCATGGTACCCTGTTCGCTCTACCTACTTACATCCATCCATCCCGTACAGTATCTACCATGTGTGTACGTGTGTATTGGATGTAAGTATAGCCCTGGATGGGTAGAAAGATGTAAGTATGGATGGATGGATGTATGCTGTAGGTAGAGTAGGTATGTTTGCGGCGGAGTACCTAGACGACGCTGCTGCTGCTACTACTTGGTGTTGTTGCTGGGCCCTGGCGGTATCTGTGACCTTCATGGCTCTCTCTCCCTCTCTCTCTCTCTCTGTGACCTCATGCCGGTCCCTTTTTCTTTTTGCAACGACGACGATGACCAGCAGCAGCACGTCGCGCGCGCGCTGCTGCATTGGGGTCGCAGAGACCGCAGAGATTTGTGGGGGGTCTGGGCGCGCTACCGCATGCTGGTGAGAGTGACATGGTCCAGCCAGTCCACACACAGCCAGGCCACCCAGCACAGCACTGCAAGCACAGCACATCACTGGGCAGCGTCGTGCGTGCACTCACCCCCCGACAGCTGCAGGCAAGTCGACCATCAGGTATGGGGCCAAGAGCAGCCAAGCGCCCAGTGGGTCGTTCATCCATGCGCCCTGATGGATCATCAGGTCGCCGCCGGTGGGTATGTATGACGAGGGTTCCTGGCTGGCTTGGCTTGGGTCCTGTCCTCTACCTATTTGGTGGGCGTGCCTGTTCCAACTGTGCTTCCCACCAGAGCCACCAGAGCCAGGGGGGGTTCGGGACAAGATTGCATGCTGCTGCTGGTTGCCTCTTCCAGCCTACACACACACACACACACAGAGAGAAGAGAGACAGAGAGACAGATACCTACACACACTCGCATACTACTGTAAGTAAATGGGTACCTAAGTGCGCACTGTTTTCTGCGTAAGAACACCGGCTTCACTACTGTGCTGCTGCTGGCTGGGCCCTTGGGGCAATCCTGTCGCTACCGCTACCGTATTGTGTACTGGTCCCCTGTCATCGTCTCCAAAAGGCACCCCTGTCTTGGAGCTGAATACGGAAACACAGTGTCGTCGCCGAATCCCTCTCCACATTCGCACAGCGCCCGCAGTTAGGCCGGTAAGAGCACGATGCAGATATAGATTATCGATCGTACAGAGCAGAGTATGGAGTAAGATACGGCAGTAGTAGTCTAAGAGGTCTAAGAGGACGTCTCAAAGAAAGAGAAAGCGAGACAAGACGGTCGTCATGTCACCTCCTTCGTCCCATCGCCAAGAGAGATAGGAAGGGCAACGAGATAACGAGGGACAGATAGTGCAAGACATCGGCGAGGACGCATCCTGCCTTCACGACACATTCGTCTTGACAGGACGGACGACAGCGGATCACTAGGAGGGAAGTAAGTAAGTACAGAGACACACACTACACTACGCTACAGACACTAACCCAGATACAACGCAGGGCAGACACACACTACATATCAGTAGGTAGTAGTAAAGTGTGGCGGGTAGGTATCAAAGTTGGAGGAGAGACAGGGAGGAGGGAGGGAGTCCCAGATTGGTCCCTAACACGCACAGTACTTTCTACATACGGGCCTGAAAGGGAAAGGCAGGGGGGTTCAGATGGGCTTCAATTTTCTTCGTTCAGGTAAACCGCCAACCCCTGTCGACCGCCACAGTGTCAATCCCGCCCCGACACTCGTTGACCACTGATCAGAATGATCAGAATCCGATCAGGCAGGCCTATCGGGATTTTAGTGGTTCATCATTCCATCATCACCACTATCACCACCACCACTTATCACCAGTGGACTCTAACTAGTACATACCGACGTACCTGAGCTAGTATCTGATACCACCTATCAACCATCGTCAACCGTGGCCTGAGGAGCCTGAGAGAGATGGTTCGTCTATCGTCCAACCTGAGTTGTTTCTCACGAGCTAATGGCTCGATGCGAAACTAAGAAGATGTACATACTTTCTTACGGCTGTCCGTAGCACTTGATCCTTAGTCCTAGTTGCGCAAGCGATCTTCAGTGCCGCTTTGGGTGTAAGTGCTCCGCGATTTAAAGATTACAGCATATAGTAGAAACCTCTAAGAGACACCGACTCCAAGTCCCCGTCTCCTGTGTTCCCATGTCTCAGATCCCTCGGTTCCCGGCAGTGGTAACTTCTCCACAGCCGTATCATCATCAACCGAGTAACAGTACTTTAGAATGGCATTTGCCAATGTCTGGTCGATAATTGAATCCCTGAATCATAGACGAATGAAAGGGCATTGCGCGGTGACAGGCTGTGCATAGCCTGGTTCCTGTGCGGTTATCGCGTCTCTGAATGACATAATCTGCGCTATTTCTGTTCTCTCTCTCTCTATACTGACGATATCTAAATAACTATTTCTGGCCACATTCGAAGGGCAAAGTCAATCGTAGTTGTTATTGTCATTGTTGCTACTACTGCATTAGCACGTTTAGCCGCAGTGCATGCGTGAACATGGTGATGATGGTGTGAGTTGTACGTTCGTTCGATTGAGGCAGAGTTGTCGTGATGCATCTTTCGATTTGTAGCTGAAGACCACGCAAAAGCTCGGGTCCCCCGACCGGTACGCTTTGTCCTAGCGACGATGGCAATGCTGGCGAATAGCATCGTAGCTATGTTGCGTGTGGTGTACTAACTTTTCCTACGTGTGCCAAGCATCCCAATACACTAGAAGCAATCGGTTACTCATCATGCCATCTACGATATACGATATAGGTACATGCTGTAGAGCATCAACGGCACAGGAACACCAAGGGAACCGCTCCTGGACAATAGCCGACGTCAGATATGAGCCTCAAGCAGTCTCGACCCCGTTATCTTCTCCATGATAATATTCCCCGAGTGCTATTTTGGTATCTCTTCAACGACGTCCTCAAGCTGACCGCATACACATGCTTAGCAAAGGGCATCGGTAGGTGGTGCACAGCCGCAACAACACCCCACCAACATTGGCACCCGGCACGCAGTCTTCGTTGAGGGGGACACCGCTCTCACGCTCACCTCGGGTTCGTCAACGCGAATTTACGACCATCGGCTTTAGTGGGGATGAAAATTCGTCTTATTTCTCCGGCGCAGAGTTACATTGCTTGCACACTTGGCATGTCGGGCGCATCATAATCGCCACCTCAACCAGATATACGGCCTTGTTGGTTCTGTAGAATGCGAGTATCTCGGCACTGTGGACAGACAGACAGACAGTTGGGCTTCGAGGCGGGTAGGGAACTTTGATCACATAATACCCGGCAGCCACTCAACGGCGCCTCAGGTATCTTTCAAAGGACAACGATTATTAGGCGTTGCTGAAAAGCGATATAGGAGCGTAGAGAAGTAGATGTTTTAGCTCTTATCAAAAAAAAAACGCCAGTAATGCGCGAGGTAACGCCATCTAGGACCCGAGATCTCGGTGCCGAGAAGAACGGCGTGTGCCACAAGTGCCGTACGAACACTCGCCTTCAGTCCAACATCTAACCTTCCTTGCCTCCGTAGACTCCCATTCGCGCCGTGGGCAGACTACTAGTGAAAGTAATACTATGCGTATGTCGACGTCCTTTTCGTCTTATTGCTATTATTATCATCGCAAATTCAATATCATCTTCAAAATAACCCAATAGATATGTATTTGTTCAAGTTGCATTAGAGCACTGCCATCTAAGAGCGGGGATTATGATGCACCTTAACTCTCGCAGAAGGTCGAGCCTCTCGCCGAGAGTCGTATTGGGGGACTTTCTTTTCCGGCATCCTAGCGAAGTTCCTCAGGGCTAACCCAAAACTCTCATGTTC
The DNA here is from genome assembly GCA_022432375.1 of Nemania sp. FL0031. NCBI lineage: Eukaryota > Fungi > Ascomycota > Sordariomycetes > Xylariales > Xylariaceae > Nemania > Nemania sp. FL0031. Next base: position 151,856 of record JAJKKK010000074.1, on the reverse strand, counting down.
TGATTTGTAACAACCTGTTCCTTACATATATGCACACATACCTTTCTATCTAGGGTTAACGGATTTGAGGAATGTTGTTCTCATACATATCAATGGCTGTGCTAAATAAAGTTCACTATTATTATAAGGGCTGATATACGCCAATATACCTCGTTGGATATTATTCGGGAAGATCATAAGATGTGTAATATCGATATGATGTGCAATATAGACACGCCAGGCCAGGTAATTGGGACGGCCAGAGTGTAGGTACGGTAGCTAATGATGAGAACTGGAGGATGCATTAGTTCCCTTCTCGCTTAATGGGTACGCAAGTTACCTAGTTTTACTACACTGGCGCTACTAGGAAGTGCCTGACTAGACGAGCCCAGCGGACTGGGACGTCAGCTCGGCCAGGGACTTGAATCTAGATCCTTGCTGACTTTACTTGACAGCTACCTATACTAGGGACACTTATAGGGAACCCCTCCTGTCGTCCCTTGACCAATTGACTAACACGGAAAAAAATAAATTAACACAATCTATGCAGGGCCAATAACTTACTAGAAAACCGCGGATTATTCACTCGATTAAGATAGCGCAATGTGTGCATGCTATCATACTACATGCGAGACTATACAATTGCCGAGGAGAGCACAGCCATAGCTCTCCGTAGGGCAGTGTCAAACAACAGTATAGGGAAGCGATCGTCGATCTCTCCAGGCTGTCGGAATCGGATATCTCCTTACCTGTCCTTACCTAGGCAGGCTTATGCCGTACAATTGGGTCCCCGATGCTAGGGACGTGGTCCACTGCGATTACGTAGCTGACACTATATCCCGTGTCTCACGATTTATCTAGATAGCCACCGAAAACTTATCTGACTTATAGAATTCCCATATCTACTTGTATTGCCCTGTCTACATACGTCTACATACACCACTGACAGGCTGCCAGGCAGCGCCATCAACCCTACTTGCATAACTAAGTACCAAGCGTTCTGCAAGGCAAGTCCGAATTCACTCGGACGCTAAATGGTAAAATGCCCGATCGATGCGGAGATTGTTCGTGAACAAGATGGAATATGTACGCCGTAGGAGCCGTCCAACCAATCAGTTCGCCATTTGACTTCGAAAAATAGACGTAGCTTCTTTCCGCCGTTTCCGCGATAGGAAGTAAAAGAAATGGCCGGCGTCTAGACTCCCACATGTCCCCCCTGTGGCCTGTGGGTTGTTGTAGTGTACCGAAGTCAGCGCCAGCGCCGGCTTAAAAGTAATCTGTGTGTCATACCACGCTTGCTTGTAATTGGCAGTGGTTGAGAAGAAGTATGGCTACTCTTTTGGCAACGGCTGTGACATCCTTTTGGTCGTTCCCTATTTTAGTTAGGCAATTGAACTAATTTTCATGTCGTCGTCCGCCGCACCTATGTAGTTAACTTAAACCAGAATCAACAGAACGCGCTACAGCACGATAGGAAAGCTTCTCAACAATTGGAAAATACTACTCGCTATGTACTTGTCTACCTAAACATACAAAAGAGACGGGGACTTTGAAAATAGGGAGTATAGACCGGTGAAGGGCGCCGTCGAATCGAAGCTCGCACTTTTTACCCCTTGCTTCTTGAACCAACCAGCAGCGAGGACGGAATGGCGGTAGGCAGGTCACCATGTACACTACGCTGCACAGGTAGACCATAGAGCGCCCAATGCTACGCTGCATTCCTCTCGCCTGTCAACCACGTTGATGATGTTTAGGGACTTTCCCCAGGATCACTTAGCCCACTCCAGTAGACGCTCCAGCAGATTTATCATCATCACTTCATCAAGGGGCCGCAGCGTATCCCCACTGGCCTGGCGAATCACCGGTGATACTGCGTTTCCGTATAGCGGAGTTAAAAAAAGCGAAGCCTGTCGGAATACTTAGTTATCATAGCCTCTGATTCTAGATTGCGCAGTGAGCAGTGTAAGTGCATGACCCCCTCGGATGTGCGGGTCATCGATTAAGCCGAAGGGTGACGCATCCGTACAGCTTCATGGCGTCCCAAGTATGTACACTGTCGCTGTCGCCACCAAACTATTCTACTTTGCATTACACGAAGAATACATGCAAAGATGTTTCGCCCCACGAAATGGTGGGATGGCCGCCTATTGTAGGTTGTGGCTGTGGCTGACTACCAGCAGAAGACCCGAGGCCCTGGGGTCGCTGCCGAAGCACCGGCCGGGGAGATGATCTAAGATCTCGGGGGCCACCTTAAGTCTTGGGGGAGGGATGGGATGCTTCAGAATCCGAACGGCCTCGTCCTATTTTCACAACTCACTCTCTACGTATACTCCTACGTACGCGTATGTACAGCACATAACCTGGTAAAAAAAGTAAACTGCTTATCTCAGCGACGGCTTCAATTGGCCAAGAATTAAGCGACGACATGCCCACGGCAAGTTGAACTCGTGGCCAGCTCCACACCATCACCACTCGTGCTGTCGGGGACTCACCCGAGCGAGAACACCCTCTCCTACGCTACGGTATTAGGCAAGCGTCCGTCTCACTTCCAGACAGTGGCCCGTCGCCGGTCGCTAGCCTAGAGCCGCGCGCGACCGCCAAACCTAGCCATGGCCTTTTTTTTTTTTCAGCTGTCCTCGTGGTAGTGTAGCGTCCCGCAGGGTCATCAGCTATTTCAAGAAACGACGACGCGGGGATGCTTCCTCTTTGAGGCACCGTCGTGCCGTTGCTGGAGCCCGTTTCTGGAGTTGCCGAAGTGGCGAATAGAGAGAAGGGGTGGAAAATCAGACGGAATTGGGTGTTGCGCGCGGCAGATAGTGAGGACCAGCTGGCATGGGTGCCTAGGTAGGTAATCACAGCCAGGGTCCCGAGCTCCTAAGGATCCTGGGTTCCCTAGTTGAGAAGCCACTTATGCCTATTCAGTCACAAGCTCCAGAGCTGGGTACGGGGGAACCATCAACGGGACTCGGAATTGAAAGGGCCTTCTGCTGGCCCGAGCAGCCACGTGGAGTGAGATCTTCACAGCAGGCATCTTCCCTGCTGCCACCGCAGAAAGGGCTTACGCCACGGAGAGACAAGTGCCTGGCCACGCTCCTCATTGGCTTACCAGCTGACCGGAGCCGCTTTGGCTCCTCTTTTGCTGAAATAACATTGTCCATGTCTTGTACCGGTAGTACTTACATACATACAATATCCCCTATAGGTGTACCGTACGCCATACTGTATTTTTCAGTGAACTGTGGCCACGGCCATGGCTATGGCCTACAGCCTGTCACAGTCACTTTTGAGGTGAGGCAGCATTTCTACATGCTTCACATGCGTACAATGCACGTACATTACCATCCAATATCTTCTCCTATATACTCATTATAATAATCTACTCTCTAAAGTAGCATTATTAATGTCACCCTAAAGTTCCTCTCTATTCGCGGATGTAGAGTGCTACCATCTGGGGCTCTAAATTGACGGATATGACGGTGAGGGTCGAGATGGTCTACACATTCTCTCATGGTATTGTTCATCTGATGTTACTAAATCATCCGCAACCCACAACCGTGGATTTGGCATGGCACGCACCCTCCCGTTGTATCTAGTGTACATACAGTCTCCTCGACGAGGTATTCTATCCAACCTAGGCATTTTCCTATTGAGGAAAGGCCCTATCTCTTGCTGGATAGCTTGGTCGTCAGAAGAACGGTTACTGTATGGATCATGACGCTAGATCAACAAATGATCGGCCGTAAAAGCAGATCTCGGGTACTGACTGTGCCGTGGTCGGAACAAGTAGCTATCTTGAATTACATACAGTAGGCCTCCATTCATGTTTAATCAGGCTCAGTCATATGCAACAGTGCCGCGAGCGGATGTCACGATACGAGAATAGAGATGAGAAGAGACGAGACGACATGAGATGAGATGACTTCATTCATTGCTTCATTAGTCACCTTTTTTTTTTTTTTTTTTTTGGCTATAGGAGATAACATCGGCCACTGCAGCAGTAGCGTAAGTGAGAAACCGTGGGAACGGTCCCGTTGCTCAGCCACTGGACACTACTGTACAACCACCACACCACTACTTCACGAACGTGGTGAAACCACAAGCGGATAACGCTCAAGCCGCATTCTGGCGGCCCTATCACGTCGGTGAGCTAACCGACAGTTGTACTGGACCGTTTTTGGGCTCAAGAAGAATCTGACATTACGCTATTTGGCCGCCTTTGCAATGTCTCGCCTTCGACCGTTCCTGCAGTAGGGCGACGACACCGCCTTGATTTCATTGCATCAGAGTCTCGTCTAGCCATGCTGCGATGCACTGGAAATGCACTGCGCTGAACCCGGTGAGGGAGGGGAAGAGTGGCTAGTGTATGTCGGTGGGCAAAAATAGAGTTGGCCGGTTCCCTAACTGCCAGTCCCCTACTACCACCTACTCTGTTAGGAGATTTCATTGCCTTCGTCCCCTTATTCTTGCAGCCATTATTTAGTGAAATAGTAGTCAGCTCTGGGGCTGCAAATGGCATCAAGCGCGCACGTCGCGCGACGTTGATGACTATTGACTTACGTACTTACGGGTCCTTTGTTGAACCAAGTGCGGTCGCGAAGAGATCGATATATGCTCGGCGCGACTCATGTAATTGCATCGTGTCCTTCAGTTTCTACGATGATATTAGTGACTCCTCGCAAACTTCACGATCATGTAAGCAGAGCGCTGCAACCCTACCTACTACAGCGCCTGGGGGCACCGCCCACTGCCCCTTTCAGCGCTCACCGCTCTTGGCGCTCTCTTGTTTGGGGCGAGACTGCTTAAACCATGCCATTCCGAGCCCAGCACCGGATGTTGGCGTGCACTCGTCTCCGCAAAGAAGAGCATCTAGATCTCGCTCTTAGGCTACAATAGACGCATCAACCAGTCCATACGTACGTAAACAGATACATATTTAGATATTTAGGTTAGATGAGGGTCAAAATAGACGTTAGGGCTCGAAGCTGCATATCCATCATCTAGGTATCTACAGCGTACATACATACATACATACGCATACACTATCCTGTCGCTTACATTCGATGATGGATAGGGGAGGCTTAGCTCTCTCGCTCTCACTATCGGATCCGATGAGACCTTGTCTTTGCGGAGCTGACGTCTATTCTCTTTCCCCCCTCGCTTCTCAAATTGGGGAGATGGGGAATTGATTGCTTGATGCAGGGGAGAGAGAAAGAGGAGAGAGGGAAGCGTTGAATTCTTTCGCTATCGCCGCTTGCTTTCAGCTGGCCACCGTAACTCAGGTCGGCGACCATCCAAGATCAGCGTTGAGCAAGACCCCGATAGGGGTTCACTCAGTGCCGTCTGTCTGTCTCGCGCCCACGCATACACGCACACACACACACTCCTCGTCTCTTGTCTCTTATCTGCAGGTCTTGGACGCGAGGGCCAGGATGCCTGGGACAATCCCGAGCAGTCCTGCAACCACCCACCTGCGATGCGGTCGAGCTGCCGCGAGCTGCTGAAGGGAGTCCCATTCCACCCCGCGCACTGTAGTGTAGGATCAGTGAATCGGGACCTTGCAGCGAGATGCTCGATAGACGAGTGGCGGCGAAAAGCAAGCAACGAAAGCCCCTCGAACAACAGGAACAACCACATTGTTGGGTGAGAGAGCAAGGAATTGGCTTCATCCCCGCCAAGAACGAGGCAACGAAAACCAAACCATGGAAAAAGCTCACCCAAAAAGCATTCTCTTTCCTCATCTCCGGGCTCTCTCACGTCACACCTACCACAGCATAACGTGGCGTAGCGAGAAAGCGTGCGAGGTTGAGAGAACACATTGTTCGTCCAACGGTCCCTCATGGTTATGCCGAAGCCACGGACTTGGACCCGCGAATGGGAGAGCAGGATAGTTCATCCCCGCCCTTCGGTGTGTGCGCTGGGTATACAAGAACGCCTTCATGATGACTGAGCATACGTACATACAAGTAATACTATCTACATACAATACGAACCGCGATGCTCGCATTGTGTAATGTCTGTCGCCATCGCTCGCATTTCCCGCCTCCCGAGCTTGTAGTCACCATTCTATCTAGGTACCCTTCCACGAGGAACCCAGAGAAAGCAAGAAAGAGCCTCGTGGTTCTCCGTCGTATTCTTCAATATCCGTCGTGCGACCTGATCTCATTTTTCTCGGTTACGGACAGCGAGATAATCTCACGTCGCCCCCCTTGCTTGTGCACAGAGAAACCGAACATGTAATTTCATAGCTCGTGTTTTTTTTGACCGACATTCTAGAAGTAGCATTCGTGTGTCTATCTGTCTGTCTCTCTGTCTGCCCGTCTGTGGTGCGGTTACGCGGTCCCGTAGTAGGTAGTTGAAAAATATGAGCTATCTTTTTCACGATGCCAATCAGTCAATCACGAATCGATATCACCAATCCGGCGGGACGCGGGATGGGAACACGGGACGCAAGGGCCTTGGCCGTCACATCCCATCCCACCGTCTCGGGCTTCCCATCTCCCACGCACCCCAGACATGCACGAGGGAATGAGCGTCATTCAATTGAATCTGGTTGATGTGATCAAAGATGCACTCCCCTCTGGTTTATCCAGTCCTGTTGCTATCCGACAACGCCAGTCCGCATTGTCGGGTACACGCCATCAAGCCTTACTCGGGAACTACCCAGACTAGTAGGTAGATCAATACAGCAGATCCAGCATTATGTTTCCCCAAAGAACTCGCAAACCCGGGGTAGGGTCGGTACATACTTTCTGCACGGACGTTTAAGAGGTCACAGCGCGCGGGAAGAAAAAAGAATACGAAGGTCCTCTCTCTCGGGATTCACTGACTACCTATGTGCCTTATCCTTGGGTTTTCGATGTTCTTTCTTTCCGTGCATGCGAAGACAATAAAAGAAAAAGAAAACCAGGTGCCATGCGGATACCTACGCGAAGAGAAAAAAACGTGTGTTTTTTGTTGCATCCAATTTTACACTGGCTGGACATGTGGTGATGATGCGCCTGAATATCGCCGAGCATCGTAGATAGGAAGTAGATGTATCCGATACCTAGCCGGTGATAGTGTCAACAAGACGAGCGGGATGCGCTCCGCTCGTGTACAGTACAGACTCACGATCTAGATCGACATCAGCAGACCGGACCGATTCAGCAGATTTCCCCTCGCTCTTGCTCCCTCAGTTTTTTGCTATCTCCCGTGTATTAGTGTACGGTAGAGGTACAGTAGGTGCATGTGTTGAGTGCCTCTTTTCTTTTTCTTTTTCGTCTCCGCCCTCACCTAGGTCTGGCACCCAATCCAGTGTAGTACGGCTGCAGCTAATAGGGAGCGAGGAGCATTCGCAAAAAACAGAAACAAAAAGGACCGTACATGGGTTCCACAGCACGCGAGATAACTGTAATGTAAAAATACCACGATGCAAGCTGGCGAGATGCCTTTTTCCTGATCTCATAGGCTCGGCGACCATTATTACTCATCAAAAGATGGATGGTCGTCATTAACTACCTACATCATGGCTCTATCTACCTACCTATCTAAGTAAGTACTTACATCAAGTATCAAACTACACTAAGTACGCGAGGCTAAGGCACCGAGTAAGAAGCTTAAGAGACGGGGAATTCACTTTGGGAAAATCTGTCAGAGCGGTTAGTTGAGCCGCCCGCCCCGTGCCACTCTGGCCCCAACACTATCGACGGCGCAGTCTAAATACCACCTATAGCTGGGGCGACATATACCGATACCATAGGCGCCAACCAGGCGTGTGGCTTTACCTTAAAACAGGACATATGACCTACCAACCTACCTATACAAGCTGTACTAAGGCTGTCTGCGCTCACTAATGCCAGGTACCGTGATATAGGTAAGACTTCCTGATATCATGCCTATTGACTAGGTACCTACTTAACGTGTAAGTGATGTATGTATGGGGTCCGTAATCGCTGTTGCAAATCAGTGGATGCGGTTTGATCTTTTACCCATTACAGAGATGACGGACTTCTGTACGTACATAGGTACATAGATCTCTCACGGCGCAAACAGACTGTCGGTAACGGGAGGCCGTAGGAGACGAGCCGTGGTTACCAGCCAGAGGGTTATCGGCGAAAAAACGCGACGCAAAAGACCCTAATCCTACCTATCTATTTAACGCTACCTCCACCACGGTCGCATACCAGCATCGTGATTTGATGGTAGGCACACAGTAAGGAAGTGCGAAATAGGCATTTCAGCTATAGTGACGTGATTGTGACTAGGTAGACTTGACAACACAGAGTAGCTATACTGTATACTACTAGTCACTCTTTAGAAAGATATATACCACCTAACCTAGTTACTTATTTACAAGATCAGAGAAGGAAAACCAGGAACACGGCACACGCCGGCGCCAACGAGGCGCTTTGTCCATCCTACCCTACCAAACAACCTTAGACCACAGCAGAAACCACAGTACCTGAAAGGTTGGGTAGCGCCGAGTTCCAGCAATGCTCATGTTCGTCATATATTAGGACCTTGCCTATGCAGGCAACTTACTGTAAGTTACTGTAAAGTCTTTTCCTAGTACTTTCAATTTTTTTTTTTTTCCTGTTCCTCTTTCTCTCTTGATCCTAGCCTGGTCCAGCGGGGTCCGGGACCACGGCAGCGCGATTCCCATGTCTCGGCTCGCCGAAGATCATCGCCCGAACGAGCCAAGTTCAGGTCGCTGATAGGCTTCGGCAGATGAGTGATGTGTGTACGCATATGGATGGGATGGGCGAACGAGAGATAGATACGGTAGGTCTCTAAGAGCCTACATACAGCACTTAACTCGACTAGTAAGAGAATAAGACAGGGAGAGAGGGAAAGGGAAAAAAAAAGTTGGGGTGAGGCAGCCAAGCCTAGCCGGCTTGGTCTAGTTAGTGTGCTGTAGCGGTGGTGATCATGGCGCTTGCGCGCGCGGATGGGGAAAGGAAGCGCAAAAACGAAATGTATCCATGCGGAGCTTGTCTTGTCTGGACCTGTCTTTACGATGGATGGATACATATGCGTGACGATGTAATGGATTTGCAGCAGGGAGGTAGCGTGTAGTCTAGTGTACTATGTCGTATACCCAGAAGTATCTCTCTCCCTCTCTCGACCTTTAGCGGTTCATCTAGATACACTCTAGATAGGTAGTTGAGGCATCTAGGTCGGTCGTTCTTTTTCGCCGCGGCGGTGAGGAACGCAAACCCAGATGGGACGGGACAAGCCGCCGCGTTCCATTTCACTGGCTGTCACTTTCGCTCATGACTTTAGCGTTTATGACGAGCGAGCCGTCCCAGGTAAGTGTACCAAGATAATAGGATGGCACACTACGCCAGCATACCTACCGAGATAGCTACGGTACGGTACCACACCGAGGTAACCCGCCGTGAACGGGGGCTAGATAGACATCATGGTTTTTCGTTGCAATGTCTTGAGCAAGAAGGCCATCTGCGTGATACCGATAGTCCCGGTGATCTTCATTTTAGATACGCTATTCGTCTGAAGGGCCCTGCAGGTTTGACATCGGGGGTCCAGCGCCGGGGGTCCGGGAGAGCCCGGGCGGGTAGAAGATGCTCACATCACGCTAGGTGGTATATCACTGATGTTAAGATGGGTTTTTTTTTTTTTTTCATGTTCCATCTCGAGCAACAACACCTACCTATTAATCACGGGTTATATGTATGTATGTATGTAGGCATGCATAGAATATGTACGTTCGGTTCTATCCGCGTGGCTTGGTTTTGATGATACCGATTTTCTATACGGCACCTACAGCGGCTGCGCACAGCCGTGCATTTGATTGTATGTCTATAATGTCATGCCTGTTGTATGTATGTCTATATGTATGTATGTATGAATGGATGGTAGGTAGTCTGTAGTCGACTGCGACTTTTGTCTTTGCCCCTCTACTGGCCCCTCGTGATAGGGGGAGTTTTCTCCTCAAGGGTCTAGATTGAGAGTCCCCCACAAGTAAGGTCTTCATAGGACCAATAACTGAAGTTCTGACAACCATCGCCTAAGCGCCTTATTGTTATTAGACGAAATTACGTAGCGGTATAGGTTTCTCATATGATAATAAGTAATCACCCCGGCGTCACGCGTCGAAGTGCACCGTCCGCAGCAGGAACGGGGAGGGTAAGGCAACACGTTGCGTTCAGCAGGTCTAGAATGCGGTCTGGGGGATTGCATCGGTCTGTCTTGTCGTCTAATCTAAGCAACTCTATCGAAATCTCTATGTCCATCCCGTGCTTCCGTTCCGTGCCGTTCGCCAATGCAAAATCCCGCAATGCGCTGTCCATTATCGTCGTCGTATATAGATATATGCAGGGCCAGATCTATAAGCTTTGGGGGCCGTGGTAACGGTACTCCGTACACCCCTTAGGTATCATGAACATGGTTGGCGTCCTTTCGCCCAGGCAAAGCCCCCATTCCCGCTCCTTTATTCCTTCCGCCCCCGCCTAAACTACCGACATGAGTTTCTCCCTCAGGTTGCGCTCGCGATGGGGGATGGAACCATCAGCCGTTACGAGTGCCGCGACTATCGATGCCTCGCTTCGCTTCGCTTTTTTTTTCATAACGGGGGGATCATACGATGAGATGGGATGGAATGGGATGGGATTGCGTACGTCTCATCTTTACTCAACCTTCTGGATCAGACCGTCAGAAAATTGCAGCGTCACCCGACCATCCTCGCCGCGCGCCACCATTTTCACAGAGCTCAGGTCCTGAACGATCCAGTCCGGCTCGGCGGCAGCTACCTGCTCCCAGGTGTGGCTCGTCACGAGTCCTAGCACCTTGCAGCCCGCATCCTTGCCCGCCTTGATCCCAGCGGGGCTGTCCTCAAGCACGAGGACCTCGGCGTCGGCGGGGAGGCCGAGTCTAGACCAGCCCAGCTTGTAGCAGGTCGGGTCCGGCTTGCCGTTCTCCACCGACTCGGCGGTCACGAGGTGCTCCGGGAGCGGGAGCTTAAGCGCGCTGAGCCAGCCGTGGACGAGCGGTTCTGTGCCCGAGGTGACGATGGCCCAGGGAGCGTTTGCGTCGATCAACTGCTGCAGCAACGCCCTTGCGCCTGGGATCTCGACGGCCTCGTTGCCGTACTTTTGTGGCAGCAGGGCCTCCATGTGTCTTACATCTGCCCAAAGCGAAAGGATCGTCCTAGTCAGCCCGGTGAGACACCAAGGAAGGAGGTCGGAGAAGGGGGGGGGGGAGGGCGGAAGAGCTAAGGGAGTCTCAAAGTCAGGTGTTTTTTGTCTTCTGTTCCTGCGTTTGGCCCCCCTTGACAAGCCCGCCGCCGCCGCCCTAACGACCTATATATATAGTGTGGCTTACATTCCAACGTTGCCTTTTCAGGGGCGAGCAGCTTCAACATGTCTATCTGCACAGTTTCGCAAGTTAGTGTCTATCATTCTCCTCATCATCGCCATTGAAGCAAACAAATCGAAACAAACAGGAGCAAACATGCCCCCCCTTGATGGAGAGCGATTTAAAGATTACTTATACCACCGAGACCTGACTCAGGGCATATGATAGAAGAGATTCTGTCACAGATCGGCGGCTACTTACACTTCGACGGCCGTGCGAAGTCTGGAGGATGACTTCGGGATCAACCCCAATCTCATTACCGATCCTGTAGGTGATCACGTTCACTTTAGCCAGGGTCAAGGGATGATGGAGATTGTATGTATGTATGTAAGTATCGATCATGTAGATACCCGGATGGGACAGGGGAGTGAATCCTCACGTATGCCAATGCTTGACCACGGCGGCCGTGGAATCAATTATAGTGCCATCCATGTCGAACAAGAAGCCATGGAATGTGACCGTCTCCGGGGGTGCTTCGTAGGCCATCCTTGCTATTCGTATTCTTTCTTTTCTATCTTTTCTTCTTGACCGAGAAAATGCAGAGGGACAAATAATGGTGATTAGTAAAGAGAGTATTGTGACGATGGTGTATTGTGTGTTGTTGTGGTTGTATCTTGGCCCTTCACCGAAAGTGCAGAATCTATTTCTAAGTATATGTATATGTATATGTATGGGGAGATTATAGAGGGAATTATACAAGACTTTCTCGTGACATCGTGAAGTGAATATGGCGGCGGTGTGTTTTACCAAATGGGGAAACTCCGCTCATACTTTTGTTTTTGTTTTTTGCTTTCTGTTATATAATGCCTATAAGTATCTACCTAACCATGATACCTTAATGTTGAGGTCCGCCTTCGCCGGTTTTCAATGCCCCGGCTTATCGGGATAGAGCTTGTTGCTTAGTGCATCGTCAAGCTGCGACTCGGTTCGTGGTCTGAAATTGCAGCACATGGGACCGTTAACGGCGGCGGTTGGTTTAGATAGGTAGTTGAGTTGTAGGTGTGCTGCAGGGGGAATTGAGCCCCGCAATGGGGTTCTGTAAGAGGTACAGAAGACAGCGGGGTTCGACTGATAGCGGGCTACTTTAATGGGTCCAATGGAGCTTATCGGTGGCGGTCAAAGACGGCAGAACTACAATTTGATGGTTGAAGCGTAACTTTTTTGTGTGGTGCATTCGATCTTGCGAGAGAGTAAATAGAACTCAATATAATTATACAACAACATTATTCACATACACACTAACCTTGCCATACATTCTACCCATTGAATAGTAGGCAAGATGGGTGGTGTTAACAAACCTAAGAGTTAGTGCTGCTCATATCCAAAAACCAAATTAATTTGCTGGTTTGACCTGACTGACCGATATGTATCTGTACAGAGCCCAAGTCCAAGCGCACCCCAGTCCGGTTAAGACACAAGATCGAGAAGGCTTCAGCGGCAAAGCAACGCAAGGCGAAGAAAGAGGCGAAAAAGAACCCACAATGGAAGTCCAAGCTAAAGAAGGACCCCGGCATTCCCAACCTGTTCCCCTACAAGGAGAAGATCCTGCATGAGATCGAAGAGGCCCGCCGGAAAAAGTTAGAAGAACAGCAGAGACGCAGGGAAATGGCTAAGGCGGCTAAGACGGGGGCCACGACGGGAGACAATGAGGGCATGGAAGAGGACGAAATCGACGAGGATGGTGTGGACGGCGCTTTCGACGACAGCGACATGATGGACGAAGATGGTGACGACGACGACGCCGGCGACTCTTCAAATCCTATGGCTGCCCTGTTAGCGAGCGCAAGGGCTGCTGCAGAAAAGTACGAGCGCGATTTACAGAGCGGGGACGACATGGACGAGGACGATGACGATGAAGATTCCGACGGTGGTGCCGACTTCACCGTTGATTCGTCGAGGAAAGCTCATGACAAGGTCTTCAAGCAGGTCGTGGAACAAGCAGATGTCGTGCTTTATGTTTTAGACGCGCGTGATCCCGAGGGCACAAGGTCCAGGGAGATAGAGCGCATGGTCATGGCCGCTGCCAGTGGTGGGAAGAGGTTAATGCTGGTGCTAAACAAGATCGATCTTATCCCGCCGCATGTCCTGAAAGACTGGCTCGCCCATCTGAGACGATACTTCCCTACTCTACCTCTCCGGGCGTCCAAGCCCGCACCGAACTCCCAAACCTTCAACCATCGCGACCTCACCGTACAGAGCACATCGGCCACATTATTCAAGTCTCTAAAGTCGTTTGCTGCCTCGAAGCAGCTAAAGCGCGCCATCTCTGTTGGTGTAATAGGGTACCCGAACGTCGGAAAGTCGTCTGTTATCAACGCCCTTCTTTCCGGTCTTGGTGGTCGAGGAAGGGCGGCCTGCCCTGCTGGCGCAGAGGCTGGCGTAACAACAAGTATCCGCGCCGTCAAGATTGACAGTAAACTGACACTACTCGACTCACCGGGTATCGTCTTCCCCTCTTCAACCGAAAGCGATAACCCTAAGCGGAGCGCCATCGAAGAACACGCTCACCTCATTCTCCTCAACGCCATACCTCCTAAGCAGATCGACGACCCCATACCCGCCGTTTCGCTATTACTTAGGAAGCTGTCGTCTTCATCGGAGCTACTTCAAAAGTTAATGGACGTGTACGATCTGCCGCCACTCATGACCACTGATGGCGACGCCACCACCGATTTCTTAGTGCAAGTCGCGCGGAAGCGAGGAAGGCTAGGCCGTGGCGGCGTTCCTAATGTATCCGCCGCCGCCATGACGGTTATAACGGACTGGAGAGATGGGCGTATCCAGGGATGGACAGTACCACCGAAACTACCCGTGTCCCTCGATAGCAGCAAGGCTAGTGTGGCAAAAGAGGGCCCCAAAGTGGCGGCACCTGCGATGGCTGACCAAAAGGAGATCGTCACGGAATGGGCCAAGGAATTTAAACTTGAGGGCCTCTGGGGTGATGATGAGGATACAGCGGCGGGAGATGCTATGGAGCAGTAATAGAATTACGATGTTCATTCATTCTAGATGGCTCCTACGCTTTTATGGTTGTCTATCTATCTCTGTATGTATGTTGGCTTGCTGGCGTTCGGTGAAAAACGGGCTGGCCAGAGCGAAGCTTCTTCTGCCCCGCTGATTCTGATAGACTTGAAGGCGAAAAATTCATGGTCTTTCTCGGTATATGCTACTCTCTTTACGAGTGTCGTTATTTATCTCTCCGTCTAGTTCTCGCTTGTATGTATGCGTGCGCTTAGTCATCATAGCTCTCAACAGACAATATGTGAACTAATCTACAGTAATATGAAAGACTAGGCACGCCATTTATCTATGTATGAATGGGCTCGATGTCCTCCGAGACGGATACGCTATCAATATTGGCCTGCCACGGCATATGTAGTGATATTATGAAATATCTGTAAGGTACAGACTTAGATACGTCACCTATAACCTACTCCTCTAATTCATGAGCATGAGGAGTTCTCATCATATCGCTGAGCGAGAACGGAACCTTATTAGAATGATATATATATCATGAATAATAGGTCAACATAGACATGAAAACTGCCTGCTTCGGCCATAAGACTAATGTTAACCTTAATGTAGGGCTAAAGTTAGATGTTAAGTAAAGAACAGGCCTCGCGTGCGTGTCTCAATCAGCAGCCAGAGCAGTACATGGTTAAATGAGTGTGCTATGGATGACTCTTGGGGAAGTTTCGATAGGCATCTGGAAACTACTATTGTAGTGCGCATCTAGCAAGAATATATAGAGAATAGGTAGTAATTTCTACAAGAGGATCCTTGGTTTCTATGTAACTTTATAGTTAATTGCTTAGTGCTACCCAGGCAACCGACCAGAATGAAGGAACAAGCAGTATATTGATGTTGTAGATGAAATGGAATCGACTAGAATACAGGTCCATCAAATTACTTGTAGTCCGTACGATTAGTTCCTTCCAATACAGTGACAGTACCTTCCCCACTACCAATGTTAATGGCTCAACAAGATTTCGGACCTTAAATCTTGTAGAGGTAGGTTTAGAGTTTGTTGTGGACAGGAAAGACGTGTTTAAAAATCGTAGTCCGTAAACATATAAATACCTGTTAAAGAGCTGTAACATTCCTCCTTTGCGATAGACATAACATTCTGATCGATCAGCCATCTAACTTCACCGTGAATCCAGACAAGGCGGGTTCAATTGAGGCTAAGGATCAGATCAGCATGACGGCTGGACGTCTATGCACGACTTGTCGCTTTATAGAAGTCAAGCCCAACGCACCAGTCGTTACGGTACCTTGCCTATACACTGATCATATTTAGAAGATATTTCAGCAAGAGTGTATATGGTTCGTATTGTCTCAAGGGTCCTCTACTTACCTTCTCTCTATAATTACTAATCTTTGTAATATAGTGCAAAGATCAAGTAAGAAGCAATTCAACGATTCTTAACCCTCATAAACCCCCGCCGAATCCCCTTGAAACCCCTCAAGGTCCTCGAACACCCCGAAACAATCCGTAAGCAGCTCTAAGAGGCGCCCTTCTCGTTCTATGCGTTGAAACCCAGAAGCCTTTAGCGAAGAGAGAAAATCAATCACGTACTTTGAGAATACCTATAGACCGGAGTTATTACAAAGCTTATTACGGTATATAGTGTAGTGTTTATTGTAGGACTTATTACAATAGTTATTATAGTACTTATTACAGTAGTTACTAATTCCGAGTCTGCTAGGAAATCTCGCGAAGTCCCTTTACGAAGTCCCAGCACACCTTTATATATGACACATAGTCTTCGACCGAACCGACCTCTTGCCTCACCAATCGACCAAGCTTCCTGGCATCATAGGTTACTAAAAAGAAGCGAGGTTTGACGAAGGTCATCAGAGTAAGATGGAGAATAATCTTCAGATAATAGAACAAAAGATCAAGGCGGCGGATGCCACATTTGAAGCAGCCCAAGCATTGCTGCGAGATCTTAGGTCAGTATTCAGTGTCAACTTCCAACTCAAAGGGGCAATCACTGACTTGAACTTCTGAAAAAGAACTAGCTGGGAAGACGGTTCGCTTGAAATAACGAAAGATCAGCTCTGGATGGAGACCGAAAGATTGGAAGAAAATATTGGTAACTTGCTTGTCGTCAAGGCTGTCATGCGTACATCCAAGTTTCAGCTTGCGGGTAGGCAAGTCGACATAGGTCAGTAACTGAAGCGTATTATTTTATATTGACTACACCAAGCAAGCGGATTACCTGAGTATGCAGTCTCGGCTGGCTCGCGAAACCATAAGGTCATTATTCTAAATAGAAATGTTGACCTAATGCGGCAATAGATATATGGGATAAGCGCGCTCATGCCGACGATTGGGGCTATCTTAAGTTCTTATTTTTACGGTTGGGGGAGCCATTTGGGTCAACCGCTACAATGAAACCGCCCCGCGACCTCAACCGGCTACATCACTGGCGACACCCTTCTCGATTCGACCCTGAGGTTCAGTAGTACTTTAAGAAGATAAAGGTTATAGTCGGCGACGGAGACGAGGGCATGGAGATTTTCCAGATTGCCGGGAACATTGGTACTTATACTACTCGCCGGCTCGAGTTCTTAGTCGAACGTGTTGCTACGGCCAGATGCCTAGCCGAGGTCCCTCCGCCCGCGTCGCCCTCCCCATCGCCGAAGACAGGATTTTTGCCGCCGGCGACGCTGTCGCCGAGACGTCGTTCACATATCGGCGCCCGCGGCTATGGAGGCTTCTGCTACCGAATTGGAGCGCCGCGAGAGCCACGCCACCCCCGAGCAAGGATTTCGAAGACTCTTGCCAGGTTTTGAACTCCTTTCTCTCCCTTAGCAGCCACTCGCAGGTGCCACTCTCATGCTTGTCGCGGGCAGTTTTATACATCCCAGTGGGGTTAGCTGTACACAGCCAGTCGAGAAACCCGTCGCGCTTCTTCTCCTCCTGTGCATCTTGGACTACTTTTCTGAGGCCTGAGAGGTCGGTCTTTAAAGCCTACGGTGTCGATCGGGAGCATTCCGATATGGGTTGGTGCCCAATAGCCCGTCTTAATTTTTTGGAGCACGATATTATCGCCACGCATACTGTTAGACACAATGTGACTGAAATGGCGGCCGTACATCTGTTTGGACTTCCGGAAAAATCAACCGGTCGCCTGTGGAGCACTCGGGACGCCTTACCGATATACCGAGGATATAGGAAAATGCTGGACAACGGAGAAATGCTATAGTCCCAACGGGTGGCGGGAACCTAAAAGTTATCGTGCTCGATCAAGAGATCCGTGAAAAAGAATATCCCAATATAGCCTATCCAATGTGCCGGAATCTCCATGAGCGTATTTTAAAGTTCAATACTGATTACCGCCCTGCGACGAGGTATCTGTACTTCAACTTTGCCATAAACATACTACGACGCAAAAGGTATGCAGAGGCTGGATGGTGGAAAAGTTGCATCGAATATGTTCGTCTTCCATTATTTTTTGCTCCTAGAGGATGGACAAATAAAACCACAATAAGAAAGCTTGCTATCAGGGTAGGTCATTTGCCGGACCACGAAGCCGAACTGTTTGCGGCTTTGATTCGAGGAAACTTGGGTGGCCCGGTCCATGAGAAGACGGTAGAAGATAGCAAGGCTCAGGAGAAAGAGGAAGTAGTTGTATCGTGGATACAACATGGTTACCGAGATGTCCCAGAGAGCTGAAGACCGTGGGACAACTAAATGTCAGTATATATAGTCTATTACCTACCTAGGTCAGTCGATATCCGTCCGGGCGGTGTCGTTTAACACTTAAATGTAATTATTTATTATACGTGGGTTTATTTACTATGTTATTGTAATGAGATTTGTGAATCACCGTATTGTCGCGGCCCGCACTCTCAAGGCACGAAAACTTTCACTTGGCACTTCTAAAGATTCAAATAGGTGTAGAAAATATTGTAGTCGTAATACATGAACCAAGGAGGATACCACTATGCATATTCGTCCATGACCGTCTTTCTCTATAACTAAGTAAATCCATCCCATGATTCCGATCCAAAGCCTCAAACCCCCATTTGAAAAGCCCCCTACTTAGGTATCCCAACTGATCCAATGCCCCAAACCTACCCTTGCCCTCCCCACCCCATACCCAAGCCGCCGGGCCCCGTCGCGTTACCACCGTACCCGATACCCGTGGTATTAAGGTACATATCGATATCCGCCATACCCTCATTCTCTAGCACAGACATGAGCTCCATCTGCTGCGCATGCGTCAAGCTACCCTGGCGCTCAGGCGGGAGTCCCCGCGCGGAATCAAACGCCGCGCTATCGAGCCCGTCGAAGCCCCCGTTCATGCCGCTGCCCCCGCCCCCGCCCCCGCCCCCGCCGCCCCAGAACCCGGCGCCGATCCCGCCGAACGCGTACGGCGACATGAACGGCGGGGGCGGGTTGAACCACTCGGCGCTCGCCACCGACGGCGGCGCCTGCGGCAGCGGACGCTGGCCCTGGGGCAGCTGGCCCGGCGGGAGCGGCGGGATGGTGAAGGCGGCGGCCCGGGGCTGCGGCTGCGGGATGCCGTTCTGGATGATGGTGTCCGGGGAGCCTTGGCCTTGTCCCTGTAGCGTCGTGGTGGCTAGCAAAGGGGTCGATAACAACGGGGTGCTCATGGCTGGGGTGCCGGCCTGCATCGACGAGATGGAATCTGGTGGCGTCTGCGCGAGGAACGGCGGGGATATGGTGGACTCGGACGGTGGGGGGCTGGGGTCGATTCCCTGCACCATGCCGTCGGCCTGCGTGAAGTCGGGGGGGAAGTAGCTGAAGCGGCGCCCCGTATGGTCGTTGGAGGCCGGGTTGAGGAAGATGGAGTTCGACCGGAAGGTCGGGTGCGAGGGGAACGGGTTGTTGAGGCTGTAGGTGTCGACCGATTCTGGCGCCGAGCCGAAGACGTACCCGAATTGCGGCGGGTTGAAGGTTGGGGCCTCCGGCTTTGACGACGCCGGGTGGTCCATGGGGTTGTTGGGGGAGCTGGTTTCCGTTTTTAGGGGCGGCGGCGGTGTGTTGAGAGAGCCTGGGCTGGAGAGGTTGGGAGTGCTCGAGTCGTAGCTTTGAAGACAGGCTTTGGTGAGGATGGAGTATAGCTCCGATGCGGAAGCGGTGCCGGGCCACCGCTCGACGCACTGGTCGATGATGTCCAGTGCGACGTCTACGAGTTCTTGCACCTCCTCTCTGGAATGCGCTGCGCGGATGTCTGGGTACCTGGTCACGCACCATAAGAGGGTGTTAAGCGACATGTATAGAGTTAGTAGAAACACCCATGTTATGTCTACGGCAGCCGACATCATCTGTTTGCTTGAGATGTCTATTACATACGCCGCCGAGTCGAAGCATTTGGTGGCGGATCTAACCGATGGCCGCGGCACCTGTGGCGAAGGGCGGTGAAGAGTCACTACCATTGTATGATATCTGCCCGTGAACCTGTTGAGAGGAAACTCATTAACATGATGCCAACATTATAGAAGAATGGAGAAAAAAGAATACTCACCATGGCTTGCACCACGGGGGCTTCTCCGGCGATGAGCGGAGCCACTGGTCCAGCTTCGCCTCCATATCGGCAAACCAGGGATGGTGTGCGTTTCTGGGTTCCGGACGTTTCATCTCATATAACGTACGCCGGATCTCGGCCTGGAGTAGTCGCATCTTGCAGAAGTGAATGGCCACCAGCTTCTTTTCATCCGGCGGCCCCGGTATGATGCCATTTTGTGTAATATTCGCATCGGGTACGGTCTCAAACCACTTGATGTCAACAATATCGTCGGTCTTGGCGAACCCGTTGGGTCGGCCCATAGATTGGGACAATCCGAGCTCGAAAGTGCTCACGATCCAACTGAGTCGCCGACGTAGGTCTAGCGTTAGGGGGTCGTTTTCGGCGCCTATGGTGATCGTCTTCTCATCTGCGAGGCCGAGCTGTTGGCTGATCCTTGTCGCGAGCCCGACTACATAGTACACAGCTGTTCGTGTCGGTGTGAGTAGGGAGTATTGGCCTATCAGCACGAGGCACTGGAGTGTCTTGAGGTCTTTCGGCCGAACGACGGCCTCGAAGTACTGCATCGCTGCGAGGTAGTAACTGTCCGCAAGCCCGGCGTAATTGGAGTCAAGCTTCTGCATGCTTATGGCCATGACTAGCCGGACCACGAAGTTCTGGTACGGGTCCTGGCTGCCGGCGTAGACGTCCTCGAGCGCGTTGGCGAGTATCTTCTCGTGGATCGCCGGGGTGAACACTTGAGCTGCAATCCACTGTTAGCTTTCCTTCCCTTTATTTTTTATTGGGGTATCTGGTATTAGGCAACACGACGTACCCCGCTGATGGAAGACCTCGATGAGCTTGTCAGAGATGACTCTGCTCGGGAGGTTGGGTGCTGGCACTGCACTGATCATGGGATAGCTCTTCTTTCTCGTATTCATGGGCGGCATGCTAAATGACTGCGATCTGTTACCCGGAGGGACCCCGGAGCCCGTCGCTTTCCGCCTCCCCTTCACATTCGGTATGAGTTCGGAGATCCGGCCGGTGTCGGTATACCGCTTCGCCTCTTCCATGACGATGCGCGTCATGGCAATACCACTCGACGGCCCGAGATATCGGGGTGTCTCGTCCGTTTCGTTGAGCCGTACCAGACCACCGGGACGGATGAAGTCTTCGTGGTCGTTGGAAGCGTGCAGGTCCTCGTCTTCGTCAATGTATTGACCCAGCTCCGCATCCAGCGCGCGAACCCTCTCTTGCAGCTTGACGACATACTGTCTGTTAATCTTCTTCCCCTTTGTGGTGTCGAAGTACTCGCATATCGAACCCGACCGTTCGCACGGGAGACATCGGGGGAGCGTGGGATCGCATCGGGTTTTCCTCTAAGTAGGCAAGGTCAAGTTAACTAACTCCCCGACAAGACAGTCTGACTATTCTGGACCAAGCGACAGGTATATCGACGCCCCATTACGCAGCGGATGAGCATGAAATGTGTACATATTACTACTACTCACCTGGCGGCAACGGCAGCAGGCCGTCAGAGTATGCGCGATGCGATGCGCGTTCCCTTGCTCCTCCTGTTCGTCGCCATTCGGCGTCTTCCTCGGCGGGTATTCTTGATGATGATGCGGCCTTGGCATATGGCTACCGAAGCCTTCCGCCTGGTGGAAGACGATGGAGGCCTCCATCAGTAGGCCCTTTTGTTGCTGTTATTTATTCCACTGCTCGGTTTTCTTTCTTTCTTTCTTGTGATACAATACAGGAATGAGGTCTCTCTCGAGTTTAGTCTCGCCCGCACAGGGGCACGCGGCGGTGGCGGGGGAGTGAGTCGAGTCGTCGCTCGGTCGCACAACGTCGCGGGGATCCTCGAGGCTCTGTCGCTGAGCTGTCGCGGGGAGGTCTGCCGTGCGATGTAGTTCTAATGCAGGGATGCGTTGGTTCACGGAACCAATTCTCTATATAGCCGTGTTATCCCATCCGCGGGGGAAACTAACGTAAGGATATTTAGTCTAGATAGTGGCTGGTCTAGAACCGTTGTTCATTCATCAGCATAGAACGGAATATAGCATAGCAACAACACCGCCGTTAATAAGGTTGTGATATCATTGTCCCTATGCATTTCAGGGGTGTTGAACAGTGAAGTGTTTAGATCCCTGCCCTTACTTTATCTAGTACCAATCTAGGTGGGTAGATGGGTCGCGGGCGACTCTGGTCTTGTCAGTCCAGCCAGTCGAAGAGCGCTGATCGGTTCTACAAATGTGCATATGTAGTTGGGAGTACGGTCGCGAAAGGCTCTACCATATTCCTTCGCAGCTGGACCCGTACGGCTTACAGAATACAACATTGGGGGACTCCCAATGATACCTGTTCTGTAGCCGAACATTCCAAACTTTCCCTTTCCTAACAATCATGACCATGACAGATGACAGATGACAGATGGTCCCGCGAAGGTTTCAGGGGCTTCATGAATCCGAACTCATCTTCAGCCTCCGCCCTCTTATCCGATTTGCATTTCCACGTGGCGAAGACCCAATTCTTGAAATCTTGATGGGCCTACAAGTGGGAAAAAGGATGCTCATTGCACAATCTAGGTTAGGTACCTACTCGTCTGGACTAATAGCGTCTCAAACTAAAGCAGTAGCAGGGCTGGACCCTTTAGTCTGGGTCTTTAATTAGCATATCGGCGGGCAAATCACTTCTCAAAAAGTACAAAGGATCCTATATAATTTACACTAAAGTCTTTGTACTTCTTGAGAATAGATTATAGCCTTTATTTTCATGCCAAGTAATCAATTATTTAATATAACCTATTATATCTAGGGACTGAATTACCCCCCCCCCCCCCCCCCCCCCCCCCTAGTATTTTTACAGCACTTATCTACCCCTATAACACCTACCTACCTACCTCTATAGCACCTACCTACCTATAATACCTGCCTACAGCTTATTTGCTTATACTGCCAAATTATACCGCTTTCCTATTTGGGTAGTTGCTACTCGCTTACGCCACTCACGGAGATTAAGTTAGGTGGAAATTGCAGTTATGCAGAGCTACCTAGAATTTGGTGGCAACCCCACCCGTTTGTAAGTAGCAGATCACAGAAGTGATTTGCCCGCCGATATGCTAATTAAAGACCCAGACTAAAGGGTCCAGCCCTGCTACTGCTTTAGTTTGAGACGCTATTAGTCCAGACGAGTACCTATAAGCTATTACTTAATACCCAACAAGGGATTTCCTTTAGGGGTGCTTCAGCTGTGGGGAAATGGTGATTCCTGGGCGAGAAGAGGGATAAATATGCTTATTAGGTGGATTCCTCCCGCCTGTCAGTCGGCGCTTTAGGTAGGTTTGACGCCGACCAGCACAGCTTTCGCACTGGTGCTGTCGCCATATTGAACTGTCAATTGCCGAAACTAGTAGGTATTTATTTGTAATTTGTAATAGCATGGCGTTTAGCAACGTCAATATTTTCTTTCAGCAGCTAACTAGGCTCTACTACTTACTTAGTGTCAACGGCTTATCTACATGTTCAGACTAGAGCTTTAAGTCAGGGACATTGCTTCGGAAAACATAGGCGCTAGGGAATAGTTACCATGCTCCTAGGAAGTGGACTCATAGTCACTCTATGCAATGTAATGCCTGTTCGAATACCAAAAATATAACAAAACCTTGATTGAAGTTTCGTTTCAGCAAGGCCCGTACATGGCCTGCTGCATGAGGTCTGCGAAACACCGTTGTATCGAAGGAGGTGGTACCGCTGACGCCGTCCCCGAACGAGTGCTTCTGCATTATGCGTGTTGGCTTGGTTTATTGATCGTCAAGACATAGACTGGGTACGATGTACGTACTACAGCAATGTAGAAATAGGAGAACAAGCCCTCAGATTAACACGGAGTTATTCCAATTAGCTGGTAGGAAAGCGAAAGACTAAAGACTAGTCTTCTGTTAAATACAACTTGTGGCATCCTGCGAGAATACTAACTACTGTAGCAGATACCTTAGCGCAGCCTCATTCCTCCTTGAGGCTTGGTTCAGGCTTGGCCGTGGCATAAGAAACAGATGAGACTCTAACCTATTTCCAGATTTATTTTCTAGGATGTAGCGCTTGTTTCTTCTTTGTGTCCCATTCGGGAGCCTACATTGCATGATCAGGATTCAGACTTTTCAGTATAGTAGAGACGAAAACTCGAGTTGAGATTCGAGAACAACTCCATTGCCTGTCAGAGTTTCACCGCTTCAGGCGAAATCTCACCCACAAGCGGTAAACCCCCCACTCTCAACCGCCTGTCTTGGGTAACACCATCTAGGTAGACCAGATTCGCGGCATTCTGACTGGTGAAAAGGGGGGGTTGTTCATAAATCCCTAAGTGGATGGCCTAGGCCACCAGACCCCGCAGTCCACTCGCGTTCTCTTGTCATTTCTCGAGATTAAGACTAGACATAAGCTCTGTTCTGTTCTGCTTTCTCAGTCGTAATCCGGCGGGCCTTGTCGCATTAACATGAAGCTATCAATACTCACTTCTTCTAGATAAAGAAACATATCGTCACTTGTTTTACTCCCCAGTCTTCGGCCCATCACGCACACAGCACAGCGGCCCGCGTCAAGCTACTAAATAAGCCTGCCAAGCCCACGAACCGTAGTTACATACATTGGCGGGGCAGAGGAGGTTGCCTCATCGGCGCAACCGCACGTACGCACGCATTGCGCTTCGGCGCTTATTAGCAGATAACTACTTGATAACTGCGTTGCCGGTTATCCTCAACTGCCCGCCTGCCCGTCGTCATAATACCTAGCTAGACTGCGAGCCGGATTATTCATCCCACCATCCCGTTAAGTTAGGTATCTCAGATCGTCGGAGAGACCCGGTAAATATTCACAATACCCCGGTGCGGTGCTGTTGCTGTTGTCTGCCCGTCCGCCTTTGCCTCTCCGCCGTGCGCAATGCCGCGGTCCAGTTTCTCAGATCACCCGCTCTTGCGCGTGTCCCGTCCAGTATCGGCTTGTTCCAGATGTAAATATGCACTTCTTTCTATAAATACATATCGCCCCGCGACCCGTGGGAATCCCCGACTAATGAGTTTTTGTGAGCGTAGGTCGGTCTGCTAAGGTTAAGGTCTGTAATACCCTTTCGTCCTAGGGTTCGTGCTCATTATTCATGGTCGAGTCCTAACATGAGATGATATGAATAGTGCGACGGCAAATTACCGGCCTGCACGGCCTGCGAGAAGGCCGGTCGTGAGAATGAGTGTTCGGCGGCCAACGACCAGTTCGCCAGGGGCAAAGAGCGAAGGCAAGCCAGTCCAGTCCCGCCTTAAGCAATGAATGCATAGAAGGCCTAGTCATGAGGCATATAGACTAACACACCAGAAGTTATGTGGCGGCGCTCGAGCTGCGGATAGAGAAGATGGAAAGGCGTCTGGCATTCGCGCGGTCCAGAAAGGCGTCACTCGCGCAGCATGCGTCTGGGCCGCTGCCTCCCATCCCACAGACGGATCGGAAGGACTCGCTAGCCAATATACAGGCTGCGATGTACCGCAAGGCCGCACGGAGTCGCGAGAACTCGGATGTCAACTCACTCATGTCCGACTTCGGTTTCCTGTGCGTTGTGTTGTCTATCATCTATACTAATCGCGTTCTATCTGAATTGCTAATGAATCGCTATGAAGTTCTGTCAACGCAACAACAAGAGACTTCGAGCCGTCTACGAGCAACATGACATTCGCCCGGCTTGTGTTAGCTGCCGCTACGAATGACCCCCTCCCAAGGGACAACCACTGGCAAATGCCATCAAAACAGGTCGCTGTCACCTTAGTCCAGTATTACATGGCTAATATATATTCCCTCTATCCCGCTTTCTCCGAGACTGCCCTGTTCAATGTCCTTGAGCAGGTATACTCCATGCAGGACCGGATGATCAAAGACAGCGATTACTGGCTTCTGTATATGGTTCTTGCTATAAGTTCTAGTGCTCAGAGCCGGGTCAAGAATGACCAGTATTACATTGACGGCCTTTACTTAGTTTCACGCGCCTTGAGGCATGCCGACCGAGCGCTCATGCCGGGCTATACGACTCAGATACAATCACTCATCCTTCTCACTCAATACTCAACCCTGGACCCAGCTCATTTCGATAGTTGGCATTTAATCGGGTTTACTTGTCGTGCTGTCATAGATATGGGATTCCACCAAGATCCTCCGACGGAGCAACTACCAGATAAATCTCTGCTAGACATGCGGCGGAAGACTTTTTACTGCGTATACTCACTAGACCGGTATGATAATGATAGATGAATAGGAATCTATTATGTTTTTTATACTGATGGGGGTTTTCTTTTTAGGTCAATCAGCATGGTGCTCACCCGCGCATTCTCATTCACAGACGCAGCAGCAAACGTCGCATTCCCGCGCTCCTCATCCTTCAGCCGGCGGGCCTCGATAACAGGGCAATACCTCTCCGGCTGCGAGCCCGCGCTCCTCCTCTTCCAGCTGCGCCGCGCGCAGTCACACTGGTACCAACACCTCTCCCAATCCGACTCGACGCCCCTCCCCGACGCAACCTTCATCTGGCAGATGTGCCACCAGATGCAAGACTGGGCCGAGCGTCTGCCCACCCACCTCCCCATGGGCGTGCGCGAGCTATTCGACCTGGAGCTGCGCTACAGCTTCGTGTACTGCATGTCGCCATCGGCCAAGTCCCCCCCGCTCACCGACTACGACCGCCTGTTCATCTTCGAGCACGCGCTCGCGTACCTGGAGCACATGTACGACATCGCGCACAGCGGGCGCGACGGCGGGCTGTACTCGTACTACGACGCGCTGCGCGTCTTCTTCATGGCGAACCAGTTCGTCGCCGTCGTGCAGGACGCCGAGGAGCTCCTCCTGTCGGGCATCGTGCCCCCGCCGCCGCCGTACTCGCTCGAGAACGGGACGCTGCCGCCGCCGCTGCCGCGACGGATGGGGGGCCCGTTCGATAACCTGGAGCGGAGCCTGGGCTGTCTGGAGCGTACCGCGCGCACGCTGGCGAAGTACGGCGAGCGCTGGGATGACTCGGTGTCGTTGAGGCGGGGGTTCGATATAAGATCTGGCCCTGTGATCGAGCGGTTGCGCATGAGGCGTCAGATGAAGCACCAGCAGCCGTCCCCGCCTCGGAATATGCAGCCGCCGCCCATGGGGAGGGATA
The DNA here is from genome assembly GCA_022432375.1 of Nemania sp. FL0031. NCBI lineage: Eukaryota > Fungi > Ascomycota > Sordariomycetes > Xylariales > Xylariaceae > Nemania > Nemania sp. FL0031. Next base: position 124,866 of record JAJKKK010000074.1, on the reverse strand, counting down.
TGCGGTGGGTCGGCGTTGATGTGGAGGCTATGTTGAGAGGGAATGTCGGTCCTAGGCCTTGATGTTGTGGGGTATCTAGGGAAAGAAAGACGCATAGAGGGACAACATCTAGTTGGCTATATAAACATTCTATATAGCTAATAACTTACTACCTAGGTAGGTAAGTAAGTATCCATTCAGGTTTTGGGCACGAACAGGAAGAGCTGCACACGGGGTTATCCATTACGAACCAATTACGTTTCATTTGGGAATGGAGGCGGCCGGTGTCTGGTTTGGGAATATATCTGATATCATGAACGCATGTATTTTAGCAACTGCGATATGACATTTCTTTGACCATGAGCTAGTTTCTTCGTGCCCACGCCGCTTGCGCAAGTCTTATGGCATGGTGTAGGGTCTCGACTGTGACAGACTGACAAACCATAGGTGGAATGACACTTATCTCCTAAGTATTATTAGCGGAAATCTCCAGCTGGGGGATATATGGGGTCCCCACGTCAAGATCAACGGCCTAATCACATTATATCTATAGTCGAAGCTTAGCTTCTTTTTTAGAAATTAGCGAGCTTAACATTGGGACGAGGTTACTATTTTGGGCACTTCCTCTCCCATGAGACTTTAAAGTTGTGAGATTAGAACGTTGAGGCGATATCGGTACGGGCTCTCAGTCATCTATATTACAGATACCTAGCTGTTATCAGCCCACGTGCCTCGCGTATAAACCCCAACGTTGACACATCACGCACGCATACGCCTACCTAGTCTCAGCTTTCGTAGGAATCTCGTTCGTCAGCCTTGATAAGACGTGCGTATAAAGTAGGTGAGTGAGATTAGAAGAGGATGAGCCCGTGGTTGCCGCTACGACCGGCGGAAAAACTCTGATTGGTGGAAACTAGTTCGTCGTGTTTCTCCGCAAATATCCTCTCTCCCCAGCCTTTCCGGTTGTCTCCCCGGTTAGACGTGGTCTGGGGGAGATTCCACATCTGTGGGGAAAAGCGTCCTAGGATTTGAGTCTTAGGCGAGCTGATAAAAGAACATATTTGTGCCAGTCAGGTAAGGTAAGTTAGGGAGACATAGAATCTCGTGACTCGAAGGGCGGTGATACAGCAGGTGATATAAAAGCCACAGCCAAGCGAAGCGAGCTCTGGAAGAGGCTCTCGTATGCGGTTGTCGCCGCTCATTGGGTCCGCATGCGTGGACGGGGATCGTACGTCTGCGCTGCAACCGTTTGAACTGCACTAGGCTAGGTGCAGCTACGCAAGGCCGGGAATATAGTCAGAAACGGGTCTACTAGGTGGGTGAGCGCCACCAATGATCATGGGGTATTAGCGGAGGGCAAATTCGGGATGGTGATATTGATCTTGGATCCCGGCAACCTGGTACCGCATGGAAGGGCCGTTGGCCGAACTAGATGGGTATTCATATATTCAGACACACCCTCCCTTGGGATCTTCTCTTTCTTCTCCTTCCCCTTCTCCTTCTTCCTCTTTAGCTTGGCTGAGCTCTCCGTATATAACCAGGAATAACTTGAAGTCCTGCTCGTCAAGGTCAAGATGGTGAGCTCAAAGAAACTCTATAACTGGTAAGTTCCTTCTACGGTCACCACCTACGCCGATAGAAACGTTGCTGACACGGCGGCTCTATAGGTACATCGCCTTGGTGGCGGCGATGTGCATGGTGTTATATGGATACGATGCCTCCGTTTTCAACGCTGCCCAGGGTTCCCAGAACTGGCTTGACTGGTTCGATCTCAACGCTGTGAGTTCTTGGGTACTCGCGACTCCTACATGAGCACGCCTAACTGACGATTTTACAGAAAAACGATGCGTACCTGATAGGTCTCGTAAATACGGCATACACCATCGGCGCTATCGTCTCCGGCTTCTTCTTCGGTGGACCACTTGTATGTAGTTCTCCTAATTGGTATCATACCAGCGGTATCTAATATCGATGTAGGCCGACTACTTCGGAAGACGATGGGGAATGGGTATTGGCTGCCTCCTTACCATCATTGCGACATTCGTCCAAGCTTTCGCTCCACGACATAACTTGGGTGCATTTATTGGTGGTCGTGTTCTAATCGGTTTAGGCCAAGGTCTAGCACTGAGTATGTCGATCATCGCCAAGCCTCCTATATCTATACTGACAGTCATATAGCTGCCGGCCCTATCTACATCGGAGAAGTGACGATGCCTGAAGTCCGCGGTAGGGTCATGACATTTTGGCAAACATTCTATAGTGTGGGCAGCTTCATCGCCTACTGGATTGCCTACGCCACCAACCTCCACAGAAAGAGGCTAGGTAACTGGGACTGGAGACTCGTGGTCATCTTCCAGATCCTCGTGCCTCTAATCATCATCATCCTACTGCCTTGGCAGCCTGAGTCGCCACGATGGTGGATCAAGCGTCATAACAACATCGACGAAGCGCGGAAGGCACTGCGACGAATCCGTGAGACGGAACAGGACGTCGAGGACGAAATTCTAGCTATTCGTGAAGCCATCGAGTACGAGAATGAGGCCATCGGCGGCTCCTACACGGCCTTGTTCAAGGACCCGTCTATCCGCAAGCGTCTGGGTCTCGCCTTCGTTATCAATGTTGGCCAGCAGCTTTCGGGTCAGGGCACGCTCAACTCGTACTCTAGCGCTATCTATAAGAAGATCTGGACCTCGAGCGAGACCATCAACCTAATCAACGCACTCAACGCTACCTTCGGTATCCTTTTCACTCTCAATGCCTTGTGGAGCGCTGACCGTTTCGGACGTCGCTGGCTGCTGATTGTTGGCGCGCTCGGTATGGCGACGTGCATGCTCATCGTACCGATTGTTGGTTTGAAGACACCTGACGTTGTCGCAGCCGACGGCTCAACAACCAAGACACAGCCCGTTGGCATTGCTATTGTGTTCTTGCTCTTCTTATTTATTTTCTTTTACAAACCCTCATGGGGAGCGACAGTCTGGATGTGGACCTCAGAAGTCTTTAGCATGAACGTCCGCGCGCAAGCCGTGGGCATGTGCTCGCAGTCGCAGAACGTCGCGAACACCATCTTCCAGCAGTTCTTCCCCATCTTCCTCGCCAACGAGGGACTAAAGTGTCTGTTCTTCTTCTTCGCGACCAATATCCTGCTCGCGATCTTCGTCTTCTTCTTCATCCCCGAGACCAAGCAGGTCTCGCTAGAAGAGATGGACGCCCTCTTCGGCGGCCAGAACCATGTCGAGAAGGGTGGGCAGATGCTCGCTATTGCGGATGCTACCGGCCACGCTAGTAGCGACGCGGAGAAGAACACGACGGTCCACCATGAGGACAAGATTTCGGCGGTTTGAAGTCCGCCTAGGCGTGTGTAGAGAACAGAAGCCAGTAGAAAATAATGTAATTAGCCTCTTTAGCAATAACTCGAAGAAGCGATACATGCTATGATCCGCTGCGAATATTCAATTATGCCTCGATGACCCCATTTACACGATTTGAATGATGTCCCACTCTAAGAACGTACTGTAACGAGCCGTCTTGACGGTGCAGCCGATCTTAACGGTTCTATTATACCTGCCTCTGCCTTATCTAGCGGGTCTCAACTGGTATATATGAACTACAGATAAGCGTAGTTCATCCATGTTAGTCATATTGGAAAGAAAGAATAGAGAGTTGTCAGACAAATACATCTCTTATAAAACCTCCCTTGCTGCACTTGGAAGCCAGAAACATCGAGGTTTAAAGTAGAGTCAGGTCGTACTTCTTGAAAGGCGTGAAACGGTTACACCCAACTTTAGGCATATCGGGGATTGCATTCCCGGGTCGGTGAAGTGGGGTTAAGTAAACATGGGTTGAGCTTTCGGGGTCCCTATCAACTTTGCCGGGGACCGCGTCATGACCGACTGACTCTATTCATTTGTATATCATCTTTGAGTGAGAGGGATCTTGAGCAGATTTCTTTCGAAGCTACTAGTAGCTTGACTAGCAGCAATGGATCGGCTAGAGGACGACTTTGTCTTCATCAATTATGAGGATGCTATCGAGGTTCAGACCGCCAAATCGGGACATCTCGGCAAGATCAGCGACTTCATCGATGCCATTGCGAAAGAGCTATGGGAGGTCAATAAGACAATCCACGACAACCCCGAGCTCGGCTACGAAGAGTTCATTGCCCATGAAACGTTGACGAAGTTCATGTCGAGCCGGGGTGGGTGGGAGGTGACTCCATCCGCGTATGGCTTAGCGACTGCGTGGGTCGCCGTCTTTGATAGCGGGAAGAAGGGACCTGTTGTCTCGTTCAATGTGGAGATGGGTGTGTTGTACTTGTGTACCATTATTGGATTTCCGATCGATGCTGACGGATTACAATAGATGCGTTAGAGGGCATCGGACACGCCTGTGGCCATAACCTCATTGCAACCGCGTCAGTGGCAGGAGGTTTAGCCGTAGCCGAGGTATTGAAGCAAGGCGAACTAGGGGGGAAAGTGGTGCTCTTTGGAACACCCGCGGAAGAAGGTGAGAATCCAACATATTAATTGATAGCAATACACGCCTGTTTACTAAACGTCCATGTATAGGCGGCGGAGGAAAGATTAAGCTGCTCGAGGCCGGTGCGTACCGGGATTATAAGGTCGACATTAATTTGCTGTCTCATCCTGGTATCACGAAGAACCACGCACTTATGCGTACGTCAGCATATACAGCATTCAAGGTGGAATACATCGGCCGAGAAGCTCACGCAGCGGCTAATCCATGGCTGGGGATCAATGCCTTAGATGCACTTATCACGGCATACAATGCCATCTCAGTCCTCCGCCAGCAGACGATGCCGGGCGATGTGATACAGGGGAACATTACTGACGGCGGCGTGCGACCTAACATCATCCACGCATACACGGCCGGAAACTTCGTCGTCCGCGCTGACACACAGGCCAGAGTGCTCGAACTCAAGAAGAAGGTCGATGCCTGCTTCGAGGCCGGGGCCGGTGCGACAGGAGCTACTCTAAAGATGTCATTTGTTCAGTCATATGCCGACCACGTCCCCAATCGCCTACTCGCCAACCGCTACCGTCAACATTTCAACCAGCTCTCCCCGCCGGACTTAATACCCGATAATCCGGAGGTGGACGAGATCGAAGGGCGCACGCTCGCTAGTACGGACCAGGGGAATATCAGCTATGCCATGCCGAGTCTAAATGTCGGGTTCTCGATCCCCGCTGGTCCGGGGGGTGCTGGACCTCACAACCCCGGATTCGCGGAGGCCGCAGGGACGAAACTTGCATTTGAAAACTGCCTGCGTGTTGGGAAAGCAATGGCTGCTGTGGCAGTTGACATTCTAGGTGATCTCGATCTTCTCGAGGAGGTAAAGAGAGAATGGAAGAGAGACATCCAGCAAAACTCCGTATAACATGATCTTATCTCTTTTCCACCTCCATATATGGGGCCATCTATCCGATAGATACCTAAACGCAAACGCAGTTATAACCTCATATTAAATCATGTGTAGTAAATCACACGGTTATTAATTGACATAGAACTACACAATTCTGGCAAAGAATCTCTAGGAAAATAGAATATAAGTATGCCTCTTAATAGTTGCCATAAAAGGTATCATGATGACTTTTGAGAATAATCATTATTACCTAGGTCTTACATTAGTCTTCTTTATACCTTCATCACTAGAAACCTCCGACCATGAAACTGCATAAAACAAGATGCCGAGAAAATAAGCACTGTAATTGACTATGTAGGAGTCTGTCCTCTATTCGTAAATCTAGCCCTACTAACTATACTAGGAAAAATGAAGAGGGCCAATCAAATCGAATCACAAAAATCGAAACCACCCTCGCTAGAGCCCATGTAGGGGCTGAGAGGCAGGCGGCGGATCTAGGTGGCTGCCTCGCTTACCCCAAAGCTCCCATACCACCCTATAACATCGAGTCGCGGTTTCACTATGTCCATTGGAAAACAATTACCTGCGGCAATTTCCAACTGCTGGCTCGTCGTTCTAACGGCCGTGGCCATCCGAATCTAGCCTTGTATTATCAATACGAGAGCTCCGGGTGGCCGCTATGGCGAAACCGATTAGAATCCTCTCTCTTGGTGGGGTTATCCGATAATCACAACGTCTCGCGTTACTTCTAACCATTCTATCAATAGATGGGGGAGGTGTTAGGGGAATATCAAGCCTTTTCATTCTCGAACGCCTCATGGAGGAGATCCAAACGAAACTCCCTGGCCCGGAGCCGACGCCGAAACCTTCCCAATACTTTGACTTGATCGGAGGCACGAGCACGGGAGGGTAAGTGGTGTCTTCAAACCCTATCACGATATACGATTCTGACATCGTCTCCTAAGTATTATTGCGATCATGCTGGGAAGGCTAAATATGGACGTTGGGGACTGCCTTACAGCATATCGAGATCTAGCCAAAATTGCCTTCGTCCCGAGGAAAAAGAACGTATTAAAACGGATCCCGGTGATGCCCAAGATTCCTGATCCAGAGGGTTTCTGCGGAGGCTCTTGAGAATGCTATCCAGTTTGTTCTTGAGAAGGTTTGCAATGAGCGATCTTGCGTTTCGCCGGCCACGGGAGAAAAGAAAGAGAAATGCCCTCATGCTATCGCTAAAAAGTTCCGAGATGCGTCTTGCTGCAAGACGTAAGATACAATAAGCAGACACGTCAGGACCGTGCTAACTACAAATAGCGCTGTTTTAGCCATAACAAAAGATAATGTCAATGTTACCCCAACTGTATTCGGGACATATCACACGACAGCCGAGTTCGAAAACTGCACTATCTCTCAGATAGCTCGAGCTACATCAGCTGCAACTACTTTCTTCCCCTCTATACGGGTCGGTCGAATGTAAATGGAATTCATTGATGCTGCGCTTGGCTATAACAACCCGAGCGAGCGTCTCGAACAGGAAGCCAGAGATATCTTCACTGACGCAACGGAATTTTACATCGTCAGTATCGGCACTGGCACGGATGGAGTCGTTGAAATCAAGGGTAGGCGCTCGATTGTTGAGGCGTTGAAGAGTTTGGCAACTACGTCGGGGAAAGTTCACAGTCAAATGGAAGAAAGGCATCGAGAGTCTGACTATTCTAGGTTTAACGTGATTGATGGCCTTCATGACGTTACCCTTTCAGACTGGGAAGAGAGCAGCCGCATTATAACCCACACCCACAACTATATTAAGAGCGCCGCAGTGAAACGGCAAATTGCGACATGTGCCATTAGGCTTCTTCAGTTGGATCATGCTCCGCGTCGTAGAAGTAGCGAGTAAGAGTCGAGTTTTATTCTCTATTATTCCCGCTGTCTAGGAACTCGAGGTTGACTTTGATATGTACGTAGCCAATTTCAGCGACATCAAATTTCACACCGCGTTTCGTTAATATCCAGTCGGGACGTATTTATGGTCCCGCTGGATACGAATAAGAACTATGTCCCCAGGCAGCAGCTTGAAAATGACCTCCATCGCGTGTTTCAGCCTGATCATGGCACTTCGCATACCCCAACACGAGCGGCCCTGTATGGGCTAGGGGGCTTAGGAAAGACTGAGATCGCTGTCCGATACGCCCAAAATTACCGATCTTATTATACCGCAATATTTTGGGTGAACGGCATAAATGAAGAATCTTCAATGGACGGGTTTTGTTCCATTGCAAAGGTGCTTGGAATAGGGTCTGGAGAAGGCAGACAAGGCACAGTTGATGCTACTATCGACTGGCTGACTAAACACACAAAATGGCTACTCATCGTAGACAACATCGACGATGAAGATTCTCTTAACTTGTTGCATACGAAGTTCCTCAAGGCAGGTTATCGGGGCCATGTGCTTGTCACCAGCCGGTACGGTGCCGTTTACCACCAATTCGAGGTGATTGAAGTCGGTGATATGATTGAATCTGAAGCTAGGACTTTATTGAAAAACATTGCGGGGGAAGAGGCGATAAAAGACGCTGCTAGCGGGGAGCTCCTCAACTGCCTCGGGTTTTTACCATTAGCGGTAGACCAAGCGGCGTCATATAATTGATTAAGTGGATAGATCAATTTCGAGACGGGAAGCGGTTAAGCGGCAACAAGTTTCCCGTCCCCATGCCCCAGGTCGCTAGATTATCACCTAGCAGTAACGAGAGTCAGAGTCTCAGGCTTCTCGCGAAGTATTACGCCGAGCAAGAGGCTTTTTTTCCCGATCCGCTTCGAGATTTAGTCTCAACTTTGCCTGGGGGGATGGTGATGGACTCATTGTGGTTTGTACAACCGCAAAATACAAGTAGCATTGTTCGGGATTCTTGGATACAAGAATACGGATTTTTTCTAGAGTGTTATTTGCAAATGCGGTCAGTCGGCGAAGAAGGTTGGTCAAAAAGCAAGCCCGAGAGAACAGAAGATAATATTTGGGATGCTATGAAGAGGCTCTGTGGCGAAGATTCCGAGGAATGCAGACGAGCCGCGTTCTATTCTTGCATAGCGGTGCCGAAGCCTCCTGCTGCACAGATAATTCAACGTTTAGAACCGCAAGTGAAATTCTCGATTGCACTGCCGATTCAAGACTGGGCGCATGAAAGATGCATCATCGAGTACATCGGGGCTTTGATATTGGACAACCAGTCAACACTGGCGCAGGACTGCCTTCGCGGCATACGCAAGGCATATGAAGAGCGTGGGCTTAAACTACTCACTGTAGAGCAAAGTCTAAAGCAAATGGAAGGGCAAATATTTGATCAGGTGAGTAGCTGTGGTCGGATGGTCATAAGGAGGGAATCAATCTCATTAGCGGACTAATCATAGACACAGGCGAGACAGGATCAGGTGGGCTTGGGAAAGCCCATTCAAGTGTTCATTAAAACACTACTAGGACGAACAATTACCTTAAACACGACATCGATGGCTAGGGTATCCGATCTGCACGAGCCGGTATACGAGAGAGGGATTTCCACGAAGTGAGATACGAATCATTTTCGGGGGAAAGACATTGGATAAGAGTAGAATGCTTTCGGACTATAACATTCAGGACAAATCTACAGTGCATGTAGTATTCAGACTGTACGGAGGTAATAACCTCACCCTGTACAGCTGTAGTCACGTGGCGATAATTGGAGATGGCATGAAGGTTTGATTGTCCGATTGTCCCGCCGCGCAAGATAAGGCGATAAAACTGATAAGTTACCTATCTCTTGTCGCGCTTTGTCTACAGTTCGGTCTCAGAACTAGACTTTTGGCTGGTTGTTTGAACGAATCAGTAGTTCGTGCTGTTGCACACCCGAACCTGCACCACCACTGGGTAATTATCTATAACCACAATCTCGTGGCCTTGTATAGTCGCCTCATAAATTTTATACAATTCCTTATTCCGTGACACCCGAACTGCTATTCCATCGTGTACAGCATACAATGCCATCATTCGCACTAGCACCTACATTTTCATTCACATCCGCATCTGCATCTGCAACCGAATCCACCTAGTCGTTTGTTTCTTTACAACTCTCTACACAGAGGTGGTGGTTGCTGTTGTTGTTGTTCTCTAAGTACGCGTAATTGAATTCCTCGGTCTCTTCTGTCTGGATATTATATATACATATTTCCATAAATATCTATATATTTGTTTGCACTGTCTTGGCTGCCGACCCAAAGACCTTCTCTTCGTCCAAGTATATCTCAATGCGCCATGGCAAAGAAAAGTAAGAAATCGGCGGCGGGTGAGTCTCCCGCTGCCACAAATCAGACTTCGCCCCCGGCCTCGACAACAGGTACCAAGACCAATAAAGTTGCTTCCTCGTCTTCTTCGTCTGCGCCGTCCCTCTCTTCCTCGGCCCTAGTCATATGCAGGAACAAGTGAGTGTTGAGTTTGGGTCCAATTCGCTAGGGAGGTGCTTATTTAGAGTTCACGTACCTCGATTGCAATTGCATACCTTTTGCATGGTCCCTGTCCTTGCGCTAGTAACTTCTCGCTGTTGTTATATATATCTATCTATCTCTACGTATGTATACTAACTGTAAGCTTATCTCGTAGGCATTGGCGATATATATCCTCGTTTCATGGGCCATGGCTCCAACTACCCGTCGAGGTCCTCGAAACCCTGGCCAATGCGAATTATTACATGCCCCTCCCGCGACCCGTCGACCCGGCCGTTTTTTACGATTTGGTCAAGATAAGGCAGCTGGTTGATGGCGCTACGGACCTGGCTGTGCGCGCCGCGAACGGAGTTGCCTCCTCTGCCTTGTCTAACTCGCTCGCTGGTGGCGCTGCGCATCATATGCAGGCGCTGGGGTTGGGGTTTGGCAATACCGGAGGTGCAAAACTCAGCCCCGAGAGGAAGTTTCGCATGCGGGAACAAGCAACCCAGAAGCTGTCGCGCGCCTATCATCTGGACGAGATCGCCTCGAGCGTCGCCACTATGCAGTCGACATCGACACTCGAGAACGTGGCTGGACTTGTATTGCAACGGTCGCCCCACGATCCGGATGCGAACTACGTCCACTTCTTTCACGAGAAGATCCCGTCGAGGCAATTGGCCGAGTGTACGGATTTGCGCGCTTTAGACATGATCATAGGGCAGCGGCCCTCAGACTGCGAGCCTTTGCGCACGCGCGCTATTGTCCGAATGTTCAAAGACGATTTCGAAGGAGCAGCTCAAGATCTCACTACCGCATTAAGTGTGTGTCGCTTGAATCGACCGCATAAGCCGCCTACGGAAGAATCTATGCAGCTAGAGCGCAGGACAGGGAGGCGTCGGGATAACCCGCCCCTCGACGAGGCAGACCACCCGAGTAGCACCGAAGTGCAGCTGCTATTTCAGCGTGCGGGCTGCTACTTGACCCTAGCATGCGATCATGTTGAGCTCGCACTACCGAGGGACCGTCCTGCACAAGCTAGCAGCTCATCCAACGGCGCCAACGGTACCAACGGTGTCAATGGCACTAACGGAAATGCAACTATAGTAGGAGAAGGCCTCTCTCATAGTATAGAACCCCAGCTTGAGGACCAAGGGCCTACTCGAAGACAGCTTGAGAACAGGAAAACAGTGAGGTTGTACGCAAAGCGTGCTTTGCGGGACTACATGGAGTACCTCAAACACTTTCATTATTCACCCAATCTACCAATCGAAGTATCCGACGACTTCAGCCGTCAAGTAAACCAGGCGACTCATCGGAGCAAGAGATACTACGGACAAACCCGCTGGATTTCCCAGGACCCCAATAGCCCGACCAGCAGTGCAGTCGGTCATACCGTCTACCCGTTGGCAACGCTGTTCTCTGCTACACCACCCGCGGATCTTCCTCCTTACCCCTTGGTCGAGATTGTGCACGCCGCGTCTGCAGCCAATCCTATTGGTGCCGTGGAAACAGCAACCGAAGTTGTGACATACCACCCACTACTTACTGATGCTTTGCATTCTCTACTTTTATGCCATACCCTCGTACAGACGTCAACAAAAGAACTTCAACGGCATGCGTATATGGTAGCCCGTCTGGCTCGTCTCGCGGACGGTTATCCAGTTTTCCAGGCAAGTAGGTCTCCTGCTCGTGCGGACTGGATTGAAGTATTGCGTCGAGCAGATAACTGGATTGAACTCAGGTCGAGTTGGGAAGCACTCTGCGCCCCTGCTCCGCTTCCCGTGCCACCGCCTACAAACAGTGTGTCGGCCGCCACCACGGGCATGAATACTTTATCTATCACGGGCCCCGCTAGCCCTACGGAGACAGATGAGCAGCGCAAAGAACGAATGAGACATCAAGCCATCATCGAAGCACTAGAAGATGAACGCGTTAATGACGAGGCCAGCTTCAAGGCAGCCATCTTAGCCCGCCAGAAGCGCGCCGAGGCAGACCAAGCCACAGGCTCTACTAGTACATCGCCTAACACAAGCGCTGCTCCCAAACGGTGGGCTGTCGATGATGGTAGAGAGTATCCCATTTTGACTGAGCGTGCCGAGGCTGTAGCACGCTGGATCCGTGAAGCGCCGGCCGTATCTGGTATAGGCTCTGGCAAGCGTAAGAAGAAGCCAGCGACTAAGAAAGCGGCATCAATTGAGAAGATGAACACAATTGATGACCAGCCTGAGCCTATCCAGGTATAAGTGGTCTTGGTGGAGCAAACAGGGCTCATATACCCTGGCCTGTATGAAATACTAAAAGTTACATGTAGTACTACATACGTAGAACAACGTGCCGTATGCGATACTCAAGCGTCCCGGAGAGGTCAAATAAACAAAAATATAAGGCTCCTGTCGATGCCTCGACGGCCTACCTAATTGCGAGGCCACGCGGCTTCTTTTCGCTGCCACCCGTCTTTGATTGCTTCACGTAGTATCAACAACTCTATACTAAGTAGTGTGATAATCTGTGTAGACTATGTGTAAGGTAGTCTGTCATTATTCGCTGTGGCCCCCAACCTTATCCGAATTGGGAAATCGGAGGTAGGAACCGGATTACCGTGTTAAGGTTCCACTGCCGAGATGATTTCAAGGTGTGCTCAACGCGGCCATAGTAACATGAAGAGTCCTCTAGAATAATATTACCTGTGAAGTTCCATGCATTACTTGAAGATAGGAGAGATGGTATATGCTTTCACAGCCCATTGAACATGCCAAGAATAGAAATTGAGCGGATTTTTCGGCTCGACTGCCCGTAGCTAAACGGTGAAGCTCAAATACCTCTCGTCGTCAATGTTGTCATGACGATATCGTCATGCAACATAATATGTACGGAGCATTCAAGCGCCTCGTTTGTTCGTTGTTTCCCGCTAAAGATAGCCCGATGATGCCCGAGACATACAGACGCTGCGCCAGTCAATAAAAATAAGTACGATCTCGGCATCCTGGCCACCCGTTCCCGCCTCGCCTATCGTGTAGTTGGGTGTTCCGCGCTGTTCTTGGCCCTAAGACCCATTCTTGACAGTGTCCATCAACGAATCGGCTTCCGAGCCACGCTTCCTGTCACGGTGTGGCGAGTGACTCCAGGATGTTGTTTCATGATACACCGTTCTGGGTGCTGAATCTGTCATACTTCACTCGTACGCCATTCTCATCCGATCACCCGATACCTTGGTACTGCCCTAAGATGTCGCTGGCAATTAATTAATTGATTATGCGACCTCACTTATATAGTGCTATTATTTGTCATTTTATGTGATCTCTTGATATAATACGCTGTAGATAGTGAGGTGGAACGCGTTCAAGACAGGCATAGTTACATACAATATGTGGCTATCCAGATGACGTTTTCAATCAGAGTAAGTCAGTGTTCGGATCCTAGCCTGGTGCCATGGACCGTGTATCCGGACGCGTAAAAGTAAGGAGGCTTCCATTATGCCTTCGCCCTAGTTTTTCGAGTCTCCTGCCCAACATGGTGAGCCTCGTGCGAGGTGTGGTTGGTGGCGATGATGTTGTCTTAGACTCAAACTGAAATTGAGTGCAGCACTTGGCATCAGCCTCTGCACTCTCCACTGCAGCATATCCTGAGGATTTCATTTACAAGATGGGGCGAGTATTTCCCACCAGCCAGGTCGCATAAATGAAGAGAACACCAGCTACCCGGCTCCTCAGTGCACATCATGCGGGGGACACATTCCTTTTTGGAAGACTCCTACCCTACTGCGGAGTAACCCTGCGAAAATCGGGGAAGCGATCGTCATATACACTTCCCCCTTCGACGAGGCGATGGAACTGCGACGGGTCGATATCAGGTGCTGGGAACGGTCGGTGATGAAAGGACGGGTGCTTGGCCATGGGCTGGACGCAGAGAGAGTCGTAAGCCTGTTCGTTCGTTCGTTTGTTTTCGCGACCCCTTTCCCGGGAAACCCATGCGTACATAAGCGCTCTGACCCGACGCTTGACCCTCTCGCGGTCCTAGTCGCATTCGGCCAACTTGCTCCGTTGCGTTTGGGGAAAAGCCTCCAATGAGCGGCTGACCGTACTCTCCACTCCGGTGCGCTTCATCGTAGGTTTTGTATCTTCGCTCGTCGAAGCCCAAGCCGCCGCTCCGGCCCTCTCCTACTCAATAACTGCGTGAGCGGTGGTCAAGCCTCAGGGGGTCGCAGGGCAGACTATGCTACGGCACGTGGATGGAAGGGCTTTTTTTTCTCTCTGTCCCCCATACTCCTCTTGGCTTAGCCACGTATGAACGAGCGGATAGCACGACGTCCTGCCCCTTACGATCATTTCGGGGCTTTGTCGCTGAGAGCTGGGAATCCGCGTACTGACCCCCCCTCAAGACGAGGTTCGCGGCCCGTCAGCCGTGGCTTCACCCCACCAGGAAGCCTTCCAAGGCCAGATTCGGCGCCCCGTCCCTCCAGATTCTGGAAATGGTAGATCGATGATCTGAGTAACCAAGGCGATAGGGTGGCGATGAGGGTCTTTGATCAATATAGATCGTCGGTGCTTCCTAGGGGGGGTGCGAGATTGATATATAAGACCATGATCTCGCAATCCTCTAGGGATGCTTTTGTGATTCACCACAGCAGTCACATCTAGTCTTCTCTCGACCAGAGCATTCTCACCACCATGCATATGCACAGCAAGATCGCGGCCGTCGCCGCCCTCGTGGCCACGGCCAAAGCTCAGTGCGCGGCCACCCTCACCGCTGAGACGCACCCTGCTATGACATGGCAGCAGTGCTCGGCTGGTGGTAGCTGCAGCACCGTCAGCGGCAAGGTCGTCATCGACTCTAACTGGCGATGGGTTCACGACTCATCAGGAACTAACTGCTACACTGGCAACGAATGGGATACGACTAAGTGCACTGACGCTACTTCTTGCGCTACCAAGTGCTGCGTCGATGGTGCCGACTACTCTGGAACATACGGTGTCACCACATCAGGCAACCAGCTGAACCTGAAGTTCGTCACTCAGGGCCCTTACAGCAAGAACATTGGTAGCCGATTGTACCTCCTCAAGGATGACACCACCTACCAAGGCTTCAAGCTCCTCGGCAACGAGTTCACCTTCGATGTCGATGTTTCCAACCTACCGTGAGTTCACTCCTTAACCTTCTCGGGAAATGGCACTGGTCGTGATTATGATCTAACCGAGTTGATAGATGCGGCTTGAACGGTGCCCTATACTTCGTCTCTATGGACCTCGACGGTGGTGTTTCCAAGTACCCCGGCAACACCGCCGGTCCCAAGTACGGCACAGGCTACTGCGACTCCCAGTGCCCCCGTGATCTCAAGTTCATCGGCGGCCAGGTACGTCTCCTTTCACCACGTAGAAAAAAAATACCACAAACTAGGACATAACTGACAGTAACTTCCAGGCCAACGTCGCCGGCTGGACCCCCTCGTCCAACGACGCCAACTCCGGCATCGGCAACATGGGCGCCTGCTGCGCCGAGATGGACATCTGGGAGGCCAACTCCGTCTCCACCGCCTACACCCCCCACCCCTGCACCAACTCCGCCTACCACGCCTGCACGGGCGACAACTGCGGCGGGACCTACTCTGCCGACCGGTACGCCGGCGACTGCGACCCAGACGGATGCGACTTCAACTCCTTCCGGCAGGGCAACACGGCCTTCTACGGCGCGGGCCTCCCGGTAGACACCACCAAGAAGATCACGGTGGTCACGCAGTTCCTGCAGTCGGGCGGCCAGCTGAGCGAGATCAAGCGCTTCTACGTGCAGAACGGCAAGGTGATCCCCAACAGCCAGAGCACCATCTCGGGGGTGAGCGGCAACTCCATCACCTCGTCGTACTGCAACGCGCAGAAGACGGCCTTCGGCGACACCAACGTCTTCAGCCAGCGGGGCGGCCTGGCCCAGATGGGCGCCGCCCTGGCCAAGGACATGGTGCTCGTCATGTCGGTGTGGGACGACCACGCCGCCAACATGCTCTGGCTCGACTCGACCTACCCCGTGGACTCCACCTCCGCCGGCGCCAAGCGCGGTACTTGCGCCACGAGCTCTGGTGTGCCTGCCGATGTCGAGTCCGCCTCGCCCAATGCGAGCGTCGCGTACTCGAACATCAAGTTCGGCCCCATCAACTCTACCTTCACCCAGTAGATGTGGCGTCGATGGCCGCGAGCTTGGCGGCGACGGAGGGTTTGTCCTGGCTGTTTTTGGTTCTGCCGTGGGCCCTCTTGGGAAAGGGATAGAAAGACGACGGGTCCTTTGGTGGTTGGGAAGAAAGTCAAGTCTCCTCCGCGCGCTTTCTTGTATATAGTTCTCCATATTGTATCCTCCTGCATTCATTGACCTGGCCTTGACGATTTTCTGTTGAGTCTGGCATGGTCTTTGACTTTCCGAGTACATAAAAATATACATGTTCCGTATTCTTACTTAGTGCTCCTGCTTATATGTGACCCCAGCTTGTGCACTAAGGCATTAATGCCCGCTGACACCCTTACAATGAACTTTTCTCGTTTAAAATAATCTTCAATAACACAATATGTCATCTTAAATAGGTTCTGAGATTAAGACATAAAGTTTATGCCTCTATAACACATCTGCTATCCTGACGTAGTCAGCCTAACATCTGTATTGCTTACATTGATATACCATACAACATAACAGTGTCGTAGAAATTGAAACTATTTAACGTCACTCTTAACAGTCGGCTCAAAGGCTCTCAATTTGCTAAGAAGGCTGTAGTCTCTATATTATTTAAAGTAACCTCTAGCCGTAGAACCAAGCCTCCTACAAATATAATACTATAGTATCCTGACTATAGGAGAAAATCTGTACCTACAAAAACTCATCACCAGAGAAGTGCAAAGTGGACGGAAGGGTATACATATCTGAATGCTAGGGAGTTTCATCGCTGTTTACGTCTATAATTAAAATATTTAATAAGTAAAATCATCGAAACCTAAGTTGCCAATCACAGCTAAATAAAAAATAGTGCTACACAAGCCCGCTCCCATCAGCTCAAACTCCGAGAGGCTGCTCATACTGATACTCCGGCGCCCCAGCCCGCTGCAAATACGAATACGCGCTGCTCGCATACCTCTCAATCGGCAAGAAGCTCTCCAGCTCCGTGTTAACACACCCTTTCTTCTCTACAGCCTTCCCATCAAACCGGTCGCGAATCCACTGCAGCCAGACCGGTCTGGCGGCGTCGAGCGTGGGTACGTGTCCCGTGCCGTTGACTACCAAGTACTCAAGATCGGCCTTCAGTCCCGTCTGTTTCAAGTACGCGCACGTCTCCTGCACTGCCTGTGTGGTAATGTCGATGTTAACCACTGGATCGCTACTCCCGTGCATGACGAGTAAGGGGCCAGCAAACGGCTTGCTGCCCAGATTCACCAGCCGCGCGAACGCGTCGACATACCACGTCGTATTATACTCGGGTTTATACACGCTCTCATCACCGGTCGTGGAGAAGAACAGCGCCCGCGAGACACTAATACCACCCTGAATGCTGCGCAGGAAATCCGTGCGCGTGATACCGAAGGGGGTAAGCCAGTCCGCGGGCTCAAACGACGGGAACACACCGCGCAGAAACAACGACAGCCAGGGGAGAATAAGCTCCGGGGTGCCGGTGAAGACATTCGTGACCGGACTCGCGGCGATCGTCCCGCGATAACCCCCTTTCAAATCCGCGAACGCTTCCCCCTTCCCCTTCCCATCACCCTTAGCTAACGCCTCCGCAACCCCCCAAGCCACACCCCCGCCCTGGCTGTGTCCAAACGCCACAAACTCCTCGCTCAGCTTCCCCGGGAACGCCGCCCTCGCCGCCCGCAGCGCGTACAGGCTGTCGTACGCACCCGCCGGCGCGGCGAAGTACTGGTGCGGGATGGCGCTGCCGTCGAAGGAGGTGGCGATGCCTAGCCCGGCGTAATCCGGCGCGACGACGGCGAACCCGTCCTGCGCGAGCGCGAAGGGCGCGCTGTTGGCGTACCAGAGGGCGCGGTGGGTGGAGGGGGCCTGGGGGGCGAAGAAGCCTGATGTGCCGTGGGCCCAGAGGACTGTGGGGGCAAGACCTTTCTGAGATGACCGAGACGATGATGGGACTCTAGCCTTGAAAGGCCATAGCACGAACGCGGAGGCTGGCAGGACTGTCCCGTTGAGATTCGTGGTCGTGTACAAGATCCGTGAGAGCGCTGTGTCAGCTGGTAGAGTGAAGTTTGTCGGGTCCGTGTACTCCTGGACCTTGAGCAGCGCTCCTGGTTTCAGGGCTGCTATAGCACGTTTAGAGAGGCTGGGTAGAGTGTAAAAGTCGTCTTCCCCCGGACCGCCGTTTGCGAGCTGCGACTGGTCGAAGCGCACCGCGGCTTCGATGTTTGCGGCTGTAGAAGCCGAGAGGTTGGCTGACGCTATCTGTGCTTCTGAGAGTGTGAAGCTCGAGTTAAAGCCTGCGGACTGGAGTTCGCTGATCTGTCCCTGGGCAAGTGTGGCCGCTAGACCCAGGGTGAGGGATATCATGTGTCGACGCATTTTGGCTAGCGAGTCTAGATGGTATCTAGATGTTTAGATTCCTGGTCTGGGCTGTGATATGAAGATATCGAAACATCTGATGAGAGAATCGTTTCTCTTATACCTTTTGGGGCCCCCGCGAGCAGCGACTCCTTACTGCTCGCCATGATAATTTTCTCAACCTGCTGGTTAATAATTCTCCCGGTCTGAGACATAACTATTGGATAGAATATCCACTGACTATAGAATACAGAGTAAGGCACTTACGGTATATCACTCGTAAGGCTGGTAATTTTTCAGCTGAGCCCCCCTTTACGAGGCATATCGTCTTCCACGGGGTGCCGGTTACGTGATGTTACGTGAGTTCGGAACCCGTGCGGTGGACAAGATGGCCCGGCTAGCTGAAATAGATATCGTGAGCTAGCGTGGGCCACTTACTATACAACCTACCGAAATAGCAGTCTAGAAAATGTTTTGGCAATAAATTGAGCAAGTAATTTGACAAGTGTTTTGGTGGTAGTTGTTGGATTGCGTGCATATAAGAATCCCCTGACATACACTAAGCCCGAAATCTTCATTTTGATCCGGGTCTCGATCTTATGCGTGGGGTTCACGTAACCCGGTTACCAACGCCAATTCTTTCACTAGGACAGGGGAGTCAAAGCGTAATATTCTTATTATTAAGCACCCCGACTCTGTCTGAACGATTAGTTTTGAGGCCCCGACGACGTTGTATCTCACATGTCCTAGAAATAGTCGTGGTAGATCTTACATGGCCCAATTGGATGAAGATGAATGAGAACCTTACTATTTTATCGATGTATCGCGTTCTTAATATTGAGTGTAAGTAACTCACGCTTACTCAATGAATAAGCGGAATTAATACGTAGTTGTATGATACGATAAAGGGCTCGCTCTTCTTCTAGAGACGAGGAGGTATTAATTCTCAACTGTGCCTACATGGCTGATATGAGCTATATCTATTTATCTCGGCAATGTCTTGAAAGATTTCTGACACCAAGCTCCTTATAGAGCTATGATTCTGCCAACTGTATAATCAGGCATCGCTCCATGCTGAGATGATATTAGATAAGATGAGGAAAAGGGGTATTTGAACGTCCACTTGTAAATCCGATGGAAAACACAGCCATATAGCGATGCAATAGTAAATTGAACGGCCCGGAGCCCAGCTTGTTAGACAACCACCTTCAACGAACGGTCTAGTTCTGTAGCGCGTAAAAGACATTTCGTTATGACGACGCCCGTCTGGCAAGAGTGTTCTTCTAATCAAGCGCTTAACGCTAGACAGGCATCAACTGCAAGACCAACTCTGTCACAGTGTCAGTATGTCAAAGGGCACAGATAACTTGGTGTTGACTACTAACCTTCCTTCCTTTTGGTGGACTACATCACTAATGATATCCCGATCTAAATCTGGGAACATGCCCGCCAATGTTTCTACTACGTTGTTATGTTCTGCTCGTTGCAACCTGTATGCTTCGGCGGCCTCGGCACTTGCTTGTCTCGCGGCGGCTTCTTGAGCCGATAATTGCTGCCGCAGGGCCATTGGCGGGACTTGAGTTTCGGGGTTTTGCCGTGTGCTTGGTCGTGTGCTTGGCCGCGGCATTACCGAATTGGGTTGGGGAGTCTGAGAGGGTGTGCTTGGCCCAGCAGGACTAGTTTCCTCGGAAAATATCCTGCCGATAGAAGATAGCGGCTTTTGAATTGTACGGAGCAATCCAGAAATTGCAGGCGTTTCGTCGCCCGACTCCTGGTCGTCGCGGGAAGTAGACCGCCGTGGTGTTCTCGAGCCATCTCGCTCATAAGACGGCCGTGCTGAAGACGACTCTCTCGGATGCAGCCCGCCCTTTTCAGACAGCGTGACAGGCGAACGGGTAGCCAATTCCTCAGTACGGTGCTTTTCGGCAATAGCTGAGACAGCTGCCTCGACATTTTTTTCGAAGTCTTCGTCTGATATCGTCAAAGTGGTGCGATCCATGTTCTCGATAAACTGCACAGCACCCATCTAGAAATATAGAGTAAGATGCGGGTCACTAAGGGAATAACCGATCAATTCTTACCAGAGAGGAAAGATAGTAGCCGGCTTCGCCCCCCAATTTTTCTTGGTTGCGAAAGCGTAGGATATACTGAACATTGGATACTAAATGTTCCGGATTGGCTCGTAGAACAACATAGATGAGGAGCGGCATGAAACTATCGGCGGATGAATCCGACTTATTATGCTTGAGAAGGCCTATTCAATGTGTAAGCCGTCATGACGGACGTGCCTCTGACCTCACCCAATAGCACATACCGAATATAACTTTGCAGCAGTTGAGCACGCAAATAATCTTATCTCGAGGTGCTCTATAAGACCTAATCTTTAAGAGTTCTGCTACTGTTAGTATTGACTGCTATGTCTTCAGGTTTAGGAGACTGACCTTGTTGAGCTAGAGCAAGAAACCTCTTCCCGCTGTCCGTGACGGCCGGTATATCTAAATGCTCTTCCCTAACCCAGCCGTAAATACTGACTTTTTGGGCTAAGATATCATCTCTTTCAACATCTTCCTGATGCTGTCCTTTTCGACCTGGGCCCATTGGGGGATCTCCCCCGCGCTTTTTCGGTTTTGCGCCCGGGATGGGTTGTGGTGCGGGAATAGTGGGCGAAAACGTCTGGGTATATAGCCTATTCATGACGAGCTTCTCCATGCCCTCGCGAGCGTTGTCGAATTCAGCATCCGACACATCCCTCCAGACTTCGCATTGTGCCATTTTATTGGCGATGAAAGCGAGGAAATCGCTAATAATTTTAACCTGTTCGTGGACCATCCACTGCCGTTTCCCGAACTCGTTTAGGAAGGACTTTAGGTATCGTGCCACAGGGTCCGCCTTCTTATGCTTTAGCTGATCTAGAAATCGATGGAAGTCGAACGGCAAGGCGGGTTCGGGCTCAGGTTCAGGTGGCGGAGGGCGGTGTAGCGTTGTCGTGGACGAGACAGGAGACTCTTGTGGCATTAGTCTGTCATCCGAATGTCCGTCCTTTGGTGGGACGGGAGGACCGTGGTCGTGGAGTTTCCCCTTGTGAAGCGCGCTTGCTGGGGAAGCGTTTGTGATCCTTAGGCCTTGCATTTCCTGAAGCTGCTGTGCGATACTTGGAGCTAACGGCTCGAGACTAGACTTCCTTGGAGGATGCTGTAAGGGGGGACTAGCTAGATGAGGTGAGGCAATCTCGAGTCTTGGGCTCATGACCTCCTCCACGCCAGGGCCACTGCCGTCTTCTGGAAATTGCTCTATGATACTCTGGATCTCGGAGCGTGAGGTGCCCTCCCGCTCGTCCTCGCTAGCAAAGCGAGTTTCGTCATAGCCAGCGTCGGATGGAGTCGGCGAAGACCCCGAGCTCTGTCCCTTGGACCTGTGTGCTGAGCTTGTTCTCGACGGGGTTTGAGAGGTGGGCGTTGGGGGCGTTGGATCGACATAGGGGGTTGTATTAATGGTTAAATATTGTGGTTTCGTGGGCTTCAGAGTAGCCACGGAGGATTCCATAGCCTCGGCGGCGGCGACGTCGGTCGAGCCATTTGGAGGATCATTTTCGGGAACATGGTGCTTCTTAGGGGCGGATTCGGGAGAGTGGTGGTTTGTTGAATGTGTCAGGTCGAGCCCGATAAGGTCTTTCGAGCTATTCGCTGTAGGCTCGTCATTCTGCTCACTCGGCCCCGCTGTCGTGTCGAGGAGAGAAGGATTAGATGCAGAGGTTACAGCAATAGGAGGCGCATTCCCTAGCGAGTCCTCTTCCGACGTCTTAGAATGGCTCATCGCGGTGTCATGGCTGGAGGTAACGATGTGGCTCGTCGACGGCTCGTAGAGCGGCTGCTCAGGAGGAGGAGGAGGCATGCACAAGTTGCTGGCACCTCCTTTCTCTGTTCCCTGCTGTTCCTGGCTTTGGCGAAAAAGTGCACGACACGCTAGGGTATACGACGGTGACAGAGACGGATAGTAGATTGGAACAGTTAGGAAATATGTTGTATTAAGTGTAGATGTGCCTGATAGCTAAGTAAGTACTAATATATATCGAGGATAGGGTTGATAATACCTAGACGGACAATGGCGAGAGTTTAAATGGCCGTTATCGTTATCGGCAATGCTAGCAGGGTGTAAGGCAGTAGGCATTAATAGTCTGTAGGTAAGTTAGGTAGTACGGCATGCCTAGTAGGCACAAGCACTGCACAATATGCCTTAAACAACCAGATGATGATAAGACCCTGAACTTATGCGAACCATATTTACCCCTCCATCCATCCACCATCCATGGCGAAGGTACGTACGTGGTTTGGCCCAAGCCGAATACGCGCCCCCAGACTACTAAATTAGAAGCCTAGCGTAAGCCAAAGTACCTGTTACTACCTGGTGTACCGAATAAAAGAGTGGGTATAGTACGTCAGGCCGGCTTGGTATGGCAGACCTATTTCCTGTGACCAGGTCATACAGCATACAAGATACCTACACTACATGCATTGCTATTGGCATCCATTCGCGTCAAGTAGGACGCCCCAGACGTCTCAAGAATGATGCGAGAGTGTGACAAGCATTTTGTTGCCAACCGCTTCAGTTATTGTGCAAGTTAGAGGCTTAGAAACAAAACTGACGTATCCCCTTCAATAAATAACTCGATAAAAGCGGAATAAGTAATGTTTGATATCGTTGTTACAAGTGCATTTAACTACTTTTTGTATGCTTTTCGATCAAGATTCTTCGTATACCTCTCTTAAGATTTTAAGCCTCGTTTACCATCTCATTATGCGGTACCTAGGAGATGTAAGTACGAGTCTTCGAAGCTAACATAATTATAATTTTATCTAAGACAAGCCTTAGAAATACGGGTAAATTAGTTTGATCTTAGTTTTTCTGTCACTTTTAGACTTACCAATCACAAATAGGTTCTTGCTACCAACTAGAAGGTACTCCATACGATAGCGTCTTTTCCTATTTATTTCTGCAATTGAAGCTAAAGTACCTATGCAGTGCATGTTCGTAAACTGGCTGGCTGAGATGGCACTACTGTTTCCAAATTCAGGTCTACGGAGTACGTGTGACAGTTAGGTATGCTGTACCTATTTAAGAATGCACGGGACGGAGGCTAACGTAGGAACAGGGGGGTAATTCCCTGGTCGATCTAGGTATGCTGTATGCAAGCCTGCCATGAAATATGATATGTTCCGTATACAGTATTTCATACTGTATATATACACTATGTATGTGTAGTCAGCCGTCTCCGGCGCATTGTCGATGACCTGCAAGCCAATTGAATTTAACTGGTTTACACGTGCATAAGTATGTATAGACTGTGCTGTCCTTCTATCACATCGACACGAGAACTCATCTATCCAATCGAACAAACTGGCCCCTGATTTGGGGGCGTCGCTCGTTTATCATTGAATCCTCCCGTCGCTGTTAGTCTGCCTACCTAGATAGTCTCGGCAAGAAAACAGATCCGAACTTACCGAGACTACCGAAAGAGATCGCGATCATCCACGACTAGGTACTCGATTTCGGTCCGTCCTTTACGTTGTTACGACCATTTGCGCTTCGAAAGCATTGCAGCATTGCGGCATTACTTCCACCGAGGAATCTCATCGCTTACCTTTTCCGCACTTCCTTACCGACCGGCGATGTTGTCATCACAACCGCCTTGCGGTGTCGTATAACCAATCACCTTTTTAATACACGTTATGTCTCCCGGGGGTCAAGCTTCGGGACATGACATAGGAACAGAAAGTGCAGGTATTCATCGAACCAGAAGGACGTGGGCGCGTGGACAATGCCATTCTCTGAAAAAGGCGGCATATGACCATGCCACACGGTGGTACCAAGCCTACTTTCTCGAGGCCGTACTGCGACAGAAACCTCTCAAACCATCCAAAGACGGTCGCCATGTTCCCTTGCGGCTCGATGGCCCTCACCAACCCCTCATCGACGAGAGACGCGGCCACTCGTACATATCGAACACGATTCGCACATCCCGTTACACCATATACGACTTTGTGCCCAAGCAACTGATCTTTCAGTTTACGAGGCTGTCCAACGCCTACTTCCTGGCCATCGGAATCCCCCAGACCATCCCGGGATTGAGCACCACCGGAAACTACACCACCATTGTGCCCTTGCTCTTCTTCGTCTTTCTAACTATACTGAAAGAGGGTTACGACGACTATAAGCGACATCGGTTGGATAAGCTTGAGAATGCAAATGTTACGACCGTACTGAGATCAGTCGCGTCGGACGTGGTGGCTCGCACCACAAAATGGCCGTGGTTGAGTGACAAATCCCGAGTTATAGTATACGAGACCGCGACCGATAGCGATGACAAGGATGGTGATTACGGCTGGGCCCAAGTCGAGTGGAGGGATGTCAAGGTCGGTGATATCGTCAAACTTCGGCGTGATGAAGCCGTTCCCGCCGACATTATTCTCCTTCATGCAACGGGCGAGAATGGTATAGCCTACATCGACACTATGGATCTGGATGGGGAGACCAATCTCAAGAGTAGGGAGTCTCTTCGCGACTTCAAGGAATGTGATACAATAGGTGGGCTTCGGTCCACCACTGCCGACTTTGTCCTCGAAGACCCAAATCCGGATCTGTATAATTTTGATGGTCGGGTAGCAATCAATGGCAAAACCCTCCCTCTCACTTCAAATGAAGTCATTTATCGTGGGAGTACTATCAGGAACACGAACTGTGTCATCGGCATCGTTATTAACACCGGAGAAGAGTGCAAGATTCGCATGAATGCAAATCAGCATCCAGATGCAAAGAAACCCGCTCTTGAAGCTATGGCGAACAAAATAGTTCTAACCCTCGTTTTCTATGTCATTGTTCTCACGGCGGGCTGTTCCGCCGGCTATGTTATGTGGCGGTGGGCAACCGAACGCAATTCATGGTACATCTCCAACGCTACAGTTACGCTTAAACAGATCATCATCGGCTATGCCATTCAGTACAACAACATCGTTCCTCTGTCGCTGTATGTGACGCTGGAGTTGACGAGAATCGGCCAGTTGCTCTTGTTAAATGGCGATATAGAGATGTACGATGAAGCAACCGACACGCCAGCTCGTTGTAACACCAACACAATTCTTGAAAATCTTGGACAAGTTAGCTACGTCTTCTCCGACAAGACTGGTACCTTGACAGATAACATTATGAAATTTCGAAAAATGAGTATTGCCGGAACCTCTTGGCTTCACGAGATGGATCTTTCCGGGGCCCAAGATACAAGCTTGCAGAATGAACAATCCATCGCAACCCAAGCTCTCTCGCAAAGCAAGTCTCAGGATGCTCAGAGTGTCCAATATGAAGACATTGAGCTATTCTCACTCGCTTCTCCAAACACAGCCGTCTTTCCGACGAGAAGAAGATCTTCACAGTGGAAGTCTACTGGCCGGCCTAACAACGCGCAGCCAGATGTCACTACTTCGGACCTCTTGGAGTATATTAGGCTCCGGCCTGCCTCATATTTCGCAACACGGGCCAAAGACTATATATTGTGCCTGGCATTATGCCATACTTGTCTGCCGGAAATAAAGGATGGACAACTTCAATATCAATCTTCATCACCCGACGAACTAGCCCTTGTCCAGGCAGCTAGCGAACTTGGGTATACGGTAACTCACCGATCTTCTGAGTCTGTGACTCTCCGTGTCGGTTCGGAAGGTGGAGATGAGACCCTTGATACTTATCAGATCCTAGATGTCATTGAATTCAGTAGTAAGAGAAAGCGCATGTCCATCATCGTGCGCTACCCCGATGGACGAATCTGCCTCATATGCAAGGGGGCTGATTCGGCAATTATGCCGAGGTTGAAGTTGGCTGAATTAGCGAAAGAAAAGGCCACGGAAGTGCGCAAGAGCGTCGATCTTGAACGCGAGATGGCGCGTCGAAGTGAGCAGTTAGAGGTCCGGAATAGTTTTGGCGGGCGTCCAAGTTTCACGTTGCGCCGTAGCTTCGTAGCAAATCGGGACAGCCTTGATCTAAGCCGTCTACCGAAACGACCAGTTCTTGAGCGAAGCAAGTCAGTAGAACCTTCCAGATCTCGATCATCACAAGACAAAGGCCGACCTTCGCTCAATATCCGCACTACATCTTTAGACGTGGGCAAAACACTGTCAAAACCGAGCCCCATGACTCCCTTGTCAGCTACGCAAAACAAGTTTAGTTTCGTCGAAGGGTCTTCTATATTAGATGAGGCTACCGTTTTCAACCGCTGTTTTAAGCATCTCGACGAGTTTGCAACGGAAGGGCTTCGCACACTACTTGTTGCTCGTAGATTTATCCCCGAGGCAGAGTATATGGCATGGAGGGAAATCTATCATAACGCAACAACTAGTTTAATAGGCCGCCAAGATAAGATTGAGGATGCAGGTGAACAAATTGAGCAGACGTTGGATCTCGTCGGAGCGACTGCGATCGAAGACAAGCTTCAGCTCGGTGTGCCCGAAACTATCGACAAGCTTCGGCGTGCTAACATCAAGATTTGGATGCTGACGGGTGATAAGCGTGAGACTGCTATCAATATTGCACACTCGGCGCGGATTTGCCGTCCTGGCTCTGATATCTTTATTTTCGATGCCTCCAAGGGAGACTTAGAGGGCCAAATCCGCGATGCCGTAGAAGATCTACGCAGTACCGTTCACAGCGTTGTTGTGATTGACGGGCAAACACTTGCCTCTGTGGAAAGGTCGCCCATTCTCACCGACCTCTTCTATACCCTTATTCCTACAGTCGATTCCGTTATATGTTGTCGCGCATCGCCTGCTCAAAAGTCCACGATTGTCAAAGCGATCCGGCAGCGACTCCCTAAAGCGCTCACATTGGCTATTGGCGATGGGGCGAATGACCTAGCTATGATTTCGGCCTCACACGTAGGTGTAGGAATATCCGGCAAAGAAGGATTACAAGCTGCCCGTGTTGCTGATTATGCGATTGCGCAATTTCGCTTCCTACAAAGGCTTCTCCTTGTTCATGGCCGCTGGAACTATGTTAGGACGGGAAAATTCATATTGGCGACGTTCTGGAAAGAGATGTTCTTCTATCTGCCTACCGCTATGTACCAAATGTATAATGGCTATACGGGCACGAGTTTATACGAGAGCTTCAGCTTGACGGTTCTCAACATTTTATTCACTAGTCTATGTGTTCTCTGCATGGGCATCTGGGAGCAGGATCTGCGGGCGGAAACATTGCTTGCTGTTCCCGAATTATACGTTCACGGTCAACGAAACCGTGAATTGAACTTTCCTAGATTCATCATATGGATGACAGGCGCGGTAATTAACGGCACGCTAGTATGGGTGCTAATTTGGCTTGGATACAATGTCTTCGGCCGGCCTCGCGATAATGGTCTCTTTGCCTTTGGTGACCTAGCATTTTCCATCGGCATATTGTGGACCAATTGGAAACTCTTGTAAGTCATCTCAAACCTCTCATCGTAACCACAAGCCGCTAATTGTCAACTAGCATCATGGAAATACATTATAAGTCGGCTATTATCATCGGCGCATTTGGCATCACAGTTTCTGGCTGGTGGGCCTGGCAGGCTTTCCTTTCCGGTGTTTACCCTCTCCAACCAAGTCCGTATGCTGGCCGAGGCGCATTCGTGAACACGTTTGGCAAAGACACTTTATGGTGGTCTTTGCTCATCGGCGTCCTCCTTGTTCTCATCGGCCTGGATATCGCATTCAAGTTCGTGAAACGAAACCTTATCGTGTACGGTCTATGGAACTGGCCGCCATGGGGAAGACGAAACGCAGATGACAGCCCAGAGAATTGCGAAAATTGGGATCGCCAGCTCTGGCAAGAGCTAGAACAGGACCCGGCGGTCCGAGAGCATATGCGGCAGGCTCTACTGGACGAAGAAACGAGTCATCCTCCGACTATAGAGGAGGAAAGTGACGAGACGGTCTTAGACCGCGGGATTTGAAGCATATAGAGCATTTACAACGGCGTTTAGGTGGATATGCATTATGATGCGATAGACTTTTTCTTCTTTTCTACTTCTTTGTTGGCTATTGTTTCGGTTCTCAATACTTCGATTGAGTATTGCGCTGATACCCTTTGCATATCATCATACCATAGCTGTTAGCTTATCAATGCTCATAGACTAGACAACCTTAGGTTTTGCATATAATATTATTACTTATTTTGGACAGTTTGGTTTCACATTGAGATTTTGGATCTTATTGATGGGGGTTTAGTGTTTAGTTTTATTCATAAATGAGTTTAGGTAGTCAGTCTCTTACTTATGGCACGGGGAAATATGAGTGCATCCTATCCGAAAACAAAAACAACTAGCTTTTACTCAGAGTGACTACTTATTTCTTTTCATCACTCACCTTCCCTGCCGGGTTATCATAAACCACTTCCCCTCCCAGTAGGATCATAGCAAACGCTACTGTGGGTTTCTCACACTCGAGAATGCCCTCCCGAAGCGCGTGGCTCACGGTCGTGGCTAGCTGGTCAATCTCGTCATCCGTACGTACCCCCATGCACTTGCATCGCTCTGTATGTGTGACGCTCAACGGGACCAGAGTCGCGCCCAATCGGACTATACAACCCGTGTCTGGACGGCGGATAGTTGGGGACGCGGGCGGGGTGGTGGGTGAGGTCAAGTTGGACATCTTGTAACTTACGTGTAAGCGTGTAGGTTAGGTTGGTGTGAATGGGTGTTTGTATCAGGCTTGAGGGTAGATACGGAGCGATGGATAGGGCTGTGGCTGGGTTCCCGATGGGATTGGGAATGGTGATGATCGATTTAAGAGGATTTTGGGGGAGTTTTATACGTGGAAGATATTCTCTTTCTCTACAGTATAACGAGATGATTGTTTCTCAACAATGGCTTTGATATTAGTTGTGTTGCTTTGTTGAGATGCATTGTGCGAGCTAGGGGTAGGTAGTTGTCCGGTTGGAAGCTTTGTTAGTTAACGGGACTAAATGAATAATAAGCTTCGGTAAGACGCTTTAGCATACTGCCTCTAACAGAATGCTCATCGAGATTGACGGCGAAGCCACATGTTTTTTTATCACCGTAATACCTAGATTGGCCCCTGGCCGGTTGCTGTTGTTATTCTCTGGGAATGCTGCAATGACGTATGTGGCACAGTGTTTTTGTACTTCTCAATTATAGCTAGGAACATTGCGACGCTAGTTTAGTATATACGCTTGATGCTGCAATTTTATTATGTTATTAGTTATTACTTACTTTAGTAGTCTTTATAAAACACTAGAGGAAGCTAGCCTACGTTCTTCGGTAAGATTAGTTCCCCTAACAAGTAGGTAGGATCTAATAAGCTGTGGTATTCGCGTTTTTGTTCATTGCTACTACTCTCTGCCTACATATATCTCCTGTAGAGAGCGGAAGTTGCCAGTTATAATATCAATATGCCCACAGGGATTAAAGGTAGGGTCGTATTGCATTTCTGCAACTATCACAGACCGTTTACCGTTTATCCACTTAGTCCATATCCCAGGGAGCTTCTCTTGGTTAAATATCGTGATGATCGTGCCCGGGTGTGATTATCCCAGGTTACTGTAGCACTGTGGACCCCGCGATCTACTTGGCATCAACCAAATATTAGGTACCGGGCCTGTACCACGGCAATCGTCATTGTGCCGGTTGCACAGCTTGCTCGACTTCGATCCCGGGGTGCATGATACCTGCAAGAGGTGGTACCACTAGAGCACCCACCCGACGACCATCTATGTAAGTATTGCTGCCAAGAATCGTCGGAGTAGTGCTATGCGATATAGGTAGAGCTTTGACTTGACTATAAATAACGCCATATGCACCGCCCTCGGCCATGGAGAGACACGACCACACGTTGTCTTCTCCAGACGGACCGGTGAAGGAATTTGCCAAGAGTAACGAAGAGGCTGAAAAGAAAACATCTTCGAAAATGGCCTATCTTTCTTTGGGACTAGCTGTCTTGTCTGCCGGAGTCGCAATTGGGGCTTACAACGATGTCCCTCACCGGAGAGCCGAAATCCCAGCTCAGGCTCAGTTCATTGACCAGAAGGCATTCAATGTCCTGCCCTCTGTCTTGCCGCCAAGCGAGTTTAACCTGACGAATGCAAGTCAGCTGTCCCCATGGGTGCTGTGGGCAATAATAACCATTGACTATAATCCAGGTATTTGTTCCTCCCGGCTATAGCCTCGATGCT
Organism: Nemania sp. FL0031; assembly: GCA_022432375.1. Taxonomy (NCBI): domain Eukaryota; kingdom Fungi; phylum Ascomycota; class Sordariomycetes; order Xylariales; family Xylariaceae; genus Nemania; species Nemania sp. FL0031. Next base: position 94,325 of record JAJKKK010000074.1, on the reverse strand, counting down.
CTCCAAGAGAAGCCCTTCCATGTCTACGATGACGAATTCTATGATGTGATTGGGCCCAATCCCACCTTGACGCTCATCGCAAGCAGCGAGACGGATCCTCTGTTTCATGAGGCTGTTGTGTGGTATGTGCGGGTTCAAGACATTGCGTTAGGACTTCAACTCTGACTCAATTGGATCTAGGTACCCACCAACTAACGAGATGTTCTTCGTTCAAAATGCTGGGGCGCCTGCTGCTGGGACAGGTATGTAGAGGCTCGCCAGAAATTTCTACCTTATTCGTCAGTACATAATAGCACGCTAACGTTTCGCTCCGAAGGTCTCAACAAGTCCGCCATCATCCAAAAAATAAGTCTAGATGAAGCCGAGGCCGTTTCTACGAAGCGTAATGCGACAGGCTTGGTCAAAGTCCATGTTGTCGACTCAAGCCCTATGGTTCTGAATCCCAATGGTAAGCTTTAGAGACAAGACAGTGTCACGGGATGAGTGCGAGGGAGAGTGGACGGAGTTGACTCATTGATGTAGGCGCGATAAACTACAGGGGCCAGATTCTCTTCGCCGCCGAAGGTCAAGGAGCATACAAGACATCAGAGCTTGTGATTATGAACCCCAGAGAACCGTACAACACCACAGGTAAGTAATAACGCTAGACTATGTTCTTACTTGGATTCCGGCTAATACCAAATCTCACAAGTCCTCCTCAACAACTTTTTCGGTCGCCAATTCAACTCTCTTAATGACATGTCTATCAACCCGCGGAATAAGGACGTGTATTTTACAGACCCCATCTATGGCGCGCTCCAAGACTTTAGACCCAAGGAAGGGCTGCCACACCAAGTATACCGGTATAATGACAGGACTGGCGCCGTCACGGTCGTCGCTGATGGGCTTAACCAGCCCAATGGTGCGTCCCACCAGACTAGAGCCCATCCATATCGTTTCTGTGCTAATGCCATCCTATAGGAATTGTATTTTCCCCTAGCGGCTCGCATGCGTATATTGCCGATACCGGAGCTCAGGGCGGCTTCTGGGGAATAAACTCGACTTCACCATCTACTATGTAAGTATATACCATACTGCCGAGTATACAAACCATTACTGTGAAACAACTAATTCAAATCCTAGTTATCGCTACGATGTCGCCAAAGACGGCACTTTTTCAAACCGCCAGACCTTTGCCTATACCCCCTCCGGAGTCCCAGACGGTATACATACCCCATATCCATCTACACCATTGACTATACTAACGAAAACCTGAATGTTGTAGGCATCCACGTTGACACCAAGGGCCGTCTCTATGCTGGCTGCGGGGATGGCGTTCACGTCTACAACCCCTCTGGAACACTAATCGGCAAAATCTTCCTCGGCGAAACGTCAGCTAACTTCAACTTTGCCGGAGATGGCGGCATGGTTATCTGTGCAGAGACGAGCCTATTCTACGCAAAAATCGCAGTTGGTAGCGGCGCATACACGGGTGATTTCTAGCTTTCGCCAGTCCTCAAGGCACAGCCGGGTGAATGATTTTATAGCGCGGAAAAGTAACGCAGTGTATAATAGAGAACGCACGCGAATATAATTATGATTGATGATCAGCCAACGAGTTTTATTCGTATAATTAAATATTATCGAACTACTTCTTCAGGGAATCGATATACTCCTTAACAATATCCTCGCCGCTCTCGTCCTTCGTCAACCCCAGCCTCAAAGGCGTGCTGACGTCGAAATCCGGCGACCAGCTACGCAGGATGCGCTCCAACTCGGGTATCGTCTCCTCCTTCAAGAACTTAAGCTTGTCCTCCCCACCATGCTTCGCCAGCGCATCCATAAGTTCCTGTATCGAGACAGAGACACCAGGGACATTAATGTGGCGGATATGCTTAGGCATCTTATCCGAGTCCATATGCAGCACGCGGAAAAGGTTCTCCTGCAATTTACTCGGCGAGCACAGGAACGAGCGGAACCCGCGATCGCGCAGCGGGATCACGCACTCCTCGCCATTCATCGGCTCGCGGATCATGCCCGACAAAAACGACGAGGCGGCATTCGTGGGGCGGCCCGGACGCACCACAACGCTGGGGAAGCGCAGTATGAACGCGTCGATGAAGCCGCGGCGGTGCATGTCGTTGATGAAGACCTCGGTCAGGAGCTTGTGCGCGCCATACGTCCCCTCCGGGGTCGGGATCACGTCGTCTGTGACGACTGCTGGTAACGGCTGGCCGTAGACGGCCTGCGACGAGGAATAGATCACACGCACTCCCGGGTTTGTAGTGCGTAGCGCGAGGAGGAGGTCCCGCACACTGTTCACATTTACCGCGAGCGACAGGTCGAAGTTGGCCTCTGAACCAGCTGACATGATGCCGTGGAAGATGAAGATGGCGTGCAGGGGCTGCGCGGCGGCGAGGAGGGACTGCACGAACGAGGCGTCTGTGATGTCCCCCTTCATGCACTTCGCGTGCTCTGGGTGCTTGACCCCTGCTGGCACGACGGGGTCTACGAGGTCGGTGAGGATCACGTTGTAGTCTGGTTCGTTTAGGAGGCGGGTGGCGATCAGGGGGCCGATGAGCCCACCGGCGCCGGTGACGATGATGTTCTTCGCCATGGTGGATGAGTGGCGACGGTATGGGTGTTCTATTCTCTGTCACTCCTTCAGCTCTCACGAGGGACAAGGATATAAATATTTACTACTTATTTTGATGAACTACTAACATATAGTAATGAGGACCTAAAGAAATGAAGACAATATCCGGGCTATGGCCCCTCGGCAACAAGCCGTCAAACGCACGGCATCATTAGGCAGTTCGGGGTACAACATCGCGGATCGGCGGGGAGTGCGGGGTTTTGGAGAGCATTCGTGCGGAGTGTGCGGGGGAGTATGGGACTCTCATTCGAAGCCGTGGAGAGAGTGAAACCCGAATGGTAGGTGAGCTGTCTAGCCGCCGATGTGGTCGTAAAGCTATTAACGTTAGGCAGATTCCATACCTAGTCGTTGGGTATGTTGGTTGTCACCGATCGCCTAGTTGAGCAGGTCGAAGTGTGACCTGAAGTAAATACTTGAGAGGTGGAAGGACTAGTTTCAAACCCCCAATGTAGACTTGAATAAAGTGGTGTTTATTTTTTACCCTGATAGATGCTTGAGATGGCGATCACTTATATAGTTCGGTTAGATACTCAATACTGCTCAGACAGGGCCACTTGACCCTCAAGAAAACTTGATATCACTAAGTGAGAGTGAGGCTCGTTTATTTTACGGTGCCCCAGGCTCATAGGGTTTGAAGCTCCATACTTATTACTAATGACCTCAAGACCTTTCAGTATTCGCTGAGCGGCAAGATGTCAACAAGAAAGTCTTACTCACAAGATAAACTTCTAAATGTTGACTGAAGTTAATTATGTCGATAAGAAAAGAGACGTTTCATCGCCTATCTCTGATACTAATATTCAATTCATGATATGATATCGAACCAAGACATTATGCGATGCAAGTACAACATCGGTTCTGCTCGGACAATTGACGAGTAGCGAACACCGAAGGCGTAACAGTCCGGCGTTCTCAGTACACCGATGTTTATCATGCATGAACGCTTTAGCGATCGTACGAATCGTAAATCCGAGGATGATACGCTCGGTGGTGCGTGATACTAAATGTAGCGGTCATGACAAGATCGTCGATGAGCTCGCTTAGAGCAACTGAGTAAGCTCGTATAGAGAGGAAACACATAGGATACTAGATAAAAGGGGCAAGGAATCCCGTAACTTAGTTCCTTTCCTTCTACTAAACAATTGCATTCTACGCCTTCATACTTGGAGTCTTATCAAAGATGGCATCGTCATCTTCGCCTCGTACGTACTATTCTGCCTTCCTCGGTGCATAGTGTAATGCTTCATAATCAAGAGGGGGATTTCCGATCTCCCAAGTCCTTACCCGTCGACACATAAAATGTTTTTATCAAAACAAGAGTCTCCTCATTATTTTAACTGACTTGAGTTGGTAATAGATGTCCTTATTGCTGGTGCCGGCTTAGGTGGCTTAGCACTGGCACAAGCACTGCGAAAGAAAGGGATTTCTTATGAGATCTTTGAGCGAGACAGAAGTGAACGTGAGCGGCGGCCGGGCTGGGTCATAGGACTACACCAGTGAGACGATCCCGCACTTCTAGGAACTTAGTATGAGGCCTTGCTAACCTATTGATAGTATGCTGGACGACCTCAAATCTTCAATCCCGGATGACCTACCGCCGATCTCCTCACTTAATAATCTTCTGCCTCTAACTAAGTACTTCCCCGAGGTCGTCTATTACAATCCTGATAAGCCGAACCAACCCAAGATCGGCGTGCGCGGTGACGAGTCGGAGTGGATTATCCGAGCCGCCCGTCACCGAATCGTATCGTGGCTAGAAACGCACATCCCGGTGCAGTATAACAAGCGAATTGTAAACATCGAGGAAGCCGATGAGAAGGTCAGAGTTTACTTCACCGACGGGGCCTCCGCTGAAGGCGACATTCTCGTGGGTGCCGAAGGAGCCCGAAGTGCCAGTACGTATAGTTTCGTCACCCCAGGATTTTCCCGTTAGATTAGACGGACCTAACTCATGAGCAAGCCCGGAAGCACATTCTAAATGGCCAAGACCCTATTAAAGCACCACCAATGGCACTCATACAAGGCTTCTGTACTCTTCACGACGAAGAGCTCGAAGAACAGCTTCGTCTCGGCCATTCGCTTTATATGGTTGATATGAACTCTATCAATGGCTCCCCGATGATCCTATTGGTCACTTTAGTGGAAGTGTATCCCGACGGGAAGTCGGGGAGGTTTGGCTGGGCTTTAATCTGGCCTGACGAGTATGTATCCCAGAATATCCTATTCGACTCTAGCACCTTTAGGGTCGTCGCTATTGCAGAGTGTTCTCGGCCTTAGAGATATGCTCTCACTGTTTGGCTCACTAATCTTCTTTTTTAAATAGGGGCGCGGCTAAAGAGGACTTTTGGGTCTATACAGCTACTGGACAGGAGCAGTACGATTTCGTAGTTGAGAAGACTAAGGAACTGGCATCCAAGTACCTCACCACCATCAAGAGATCGGATCCGCAGACATGTGTCCCCGTACTTAGGCTTGTAAGCACAATTCTAAACCGCTTCCAAGCCACTCAAAGAGTGGCGCCTAATTATTGACCCTCGAATTAACACAGTACACCTTGGTTATGGACTCAATGCCGACGGGGCGAATTACATTATTGGGCGATGCTGCTCACGCAATGACACCTTGTAAGTGCACTACCACTCATAGCGTAGAAGCGGACATTTATAGTTTGGTATAGTTCGCGGCGAGGGTGGATTTCACGCTATTTCGGATGCCCTGAATCTCGCCAGAGCCATCAGCAATATAGAGAAGAACAACATTGAAGGTATCAAGAGGTTATTCGGCGCGTATCAAAACCGGATGCTAGAAAGAGGCAATGAGGCCGCCAAGCTCTCCGAGGAAGCTTTCGCAAAGAAGCGGGAGGTTGGAGGCGCTGAGTTCTACTCTGCTTGGGGACGTCCCATGGGTGTCTTGCCTGATGAGTATAGCTTGAAGTAGCTGAAACGATAGGAAGATAAAGTAAGCTTAGCTACGGTTTATTAAATGCCACAAATAGCTCTAAATTCCCAAGTAGATCTGGGGGCAAAACTGAAGCCCTTTTGAAAAAATAGTTGGAGGATGTAGTTCTGTGGGAACGATGGGAATATTCTAGCCCCTCCCGTCGTCGTACATGGTTCAGTGTTGCCTAAGCTGTATTATCGTGAAGTTTCAGAAAAGGACCATTCCATCAGTCTATTGCCAAGTCCAACCACAGATATTCCCAAGGAGCAGACGGTTGCCTCCGTTTCGATATGTCTTCGGTACCTCTGAACTGCTTACTCTCCTTCTCAAGTAGAAGGTCCATCACCCCGCTTTCCCAGTTACTTGCTGCAGCTATGACTATATCTCTGCTAATGATGACCTGGCATTTCTCAAGAAGTAAGGCCATGACGTTTCTATTCCGATTGCCTGCTGCAAATTTGACAGCTTCTTCTGTAACCTTGGCCTTGCTGCCGTTCTCTAGAAGTAGTGCTATAAGTTTGCTGTTCGGATTGCGTGCTGCGATTTCAACCACATCTTCTGTGATCTGGGCCTGGACACCGTTTTCGAGAAGCAAGGCCATCACGTCACTGTTCCAATTGCCCGCTGCAACTTTTACTACTTCTTCTGTAATCGCGACCTGACCAGCCTTCCGGAGGACTAGAGCCATAACTTTGCTGTTTGAGTTGCCCGCTGCGATTTTAAGTATATCTTCTGTGATCTTGACTTGGCTAGTCCTCTCGAAGAACCTGGCCACTACTTTGCTGTTCCAGTTGCTCACTGCAATTTTCATTAGATCTGTGATATGTTCATGATCTTGTTCAATAAGTAGGACCATTATCTCGCCATTCTCATTTTCCACTGCGGCCTTGAGCACATTATTTGTGATCATAATCTGACGACCTTTGGTTTTGAGAAGCAGGGACATTATCCTGCTGTTCGAGTTACTTGCTGCAGCTTTGACCACTTTTTCTGTGATCCGGACCCGGTCATCACACTTTTCAAGAAGTAGGGCCATTAATTCGCTGTTTGGATTGCTCGCCGCAATATTAACTAGATCCGTGATCTGGTCGTTATCCTTTTTGATAAGCAGGGTCATTATTTCTCTCTTCCCATCGTCTGCTGTGGCCTTGACCACATTGTCCGTGACCTCCTTCTGGCCGTCTTTTTCTATCAGCAGGAGGGCTACTGCTCGACAGTTCTTGTTATCTCTTGCCGCCTTAATCGTAGTTTCCGTGATCTCGTTCTTGTGACGATTTCTTTCGATAAGTAGGGCTATTATTTCGCCATCTTCGATGTCACCTGTGGCTTGAATGGCGTTCTCTTTAACTTCGGTTTGGCTAGCCTTTTTTTGGAGAAGCAGAGCAATCACTTCTTTCTCTAGTCGCACATTAATGTGCTCTCGAACCGTAGTCCTCCAGTCGGGACGAAGAATTAATACCTCATTTCCTGTGGGCAAATTGTTTTCTGAGGTTCCAGCTGTCCCTTCTGGGATCTTTAACTCGTTGCACTTGTTAAGAAGTTGGGCTAAAACAGCTCCGCCATTTGGCCAATTAACTGCGGCAGCGTCGACCATGCGTCCTGTAACCTTAACCTGGTTGCACCTCTTGAGAAGCATGCCTATTACTTCGCCTGCGGATAGACGACTCTCAAACTCATTACCCACTGCAGCTTTGACCATGCTTTCTGTAATTTCAATGTTGTTGCACTTGTCGAGAAGTAGCGACAACACCGCTTTGCCTTTAGTGGGATTGCGTACCATAGCCGTAACCATCCCATCTGTGATGTTAATTGGGCTGCAGTTCTCGAGAAGTAAGGCCATCATCTCTGTACCACCCTCCAAGTTGTCTATTACAGTTTTAACCATAGCCTCTGTAACTTCGACTCGGTTACACTTCTCAAGAAATAAGGTCATTATTTTGATGCCAGCATGACCATTTCCCGCTGCAGCTGCGACTATGCCTTCTGTAATCTCAACTCGGCTACACTTCTCTAGGAGTAGGGTCGTTATTTCTATACCATTGCGGTCATTGCCTGCTGCGGCCGTGGCTATGTCTTCCGTGACGGTGAAATTATTTGATCCGAAGAGCAGCTTTGAAGCTCTAATCGCTCCATGAGATGCTGATAGCCTTGCGCAGTCGTGTAGCTTCTTGGGATCGGGTTTTTGTTGAAGCTCTGACTTAATAATCCCTACAAAGTTGAAAAGGGAAGCAACAACGAGGCGACAAGGACGATGTTGTTGGCTGTCACGAAGCTTCGAATATAAACGCCAACCGTTAAGGTAGTCGAATTTGTAGTCGAATTTGTATCCATTCCAAGTACCGAATGGTGCCTGAGGAGCGGTGTTTGATAGAAATTCTTCCAAGAGTATTTGAAGAGGACCCTTCTCCCTCTCATTATCGGCATCCTCGCAATGTGCTGCCCAAAAGTAGCTCGCATATGAGTACAGATCACTTGTTTGGGCCGCGCCATCGCAAGCCATTAGGGTTTTCAAACAGACTCGTGCCACTATACTGTTTATCGTAGAGGCACAGTACGCTGACCGCGCTTCTAGGAATTCTCTGACCGATAGATGTGCAAATCTAAAACTATCGTCACTTAAGTCAAATACCACAAGATTGCAACATAGTTGAAGCACTTGATCTTTGCTTAGGGGTTCGGGCGATCGATCCGATGTGGAAATAGCCGTGAGAAATTCGTGCGATTTGAGTTTCCTCTGGCTACAGAGAAGCCAAGCTAAAGCGTTTTCGGCATAAATGCGGTCCGTTTTAGCGCTGTAATGTTGGATTTTGCTGAGGATTTCTTCATATAATTCTTCTAGACTGCGCGGAAGCCGTCCGAGCCTCTCGAGAATGGCTCCATCAGTCACCAGGTCGCATAGAGCTGCCAATTGAAGACTTGCCCAGCGGAACCTATTGGCAATAAATTAGTCCTTATACTTCCATTGTCGTATTGTAACATACATGCCATGAGCCCCATCAGAAATCTCCCATCTAATCTTTCGGCTTAATTCCAATTTCCTATTGCTTAACTGAAGCAGTCTCCCTTGTTTAATTAACAATTTAGTTTCGCACTCGACGAAATGACTAATGTCCCCGGAATTAAGACCCGACGAAAGCTCTAAGGTAGGGTAACCCCGAAGGTTGTATTTGATGTCTTGATCATCTCGGCTAGATACGAATATTTTGACGAGGGTTGGGGATTTGTGAAGAATATCCTGTAGTTTATTAAGAAGCTTCTGCCGCGTTTGTTGGTTGCACTCATCTAGAGCATCTATAATTATTATTGCCGTTGGATAACTGCCGAGGATCTGGAGAAGCAGGTCATAACTGTCTTGAAGTTGTAGTGAATGAATGGGAAACCCTTCGTCCTCTTGGGAATCGTATGTCTTGATCGTTGGTTGCAGGAGTGGCTTCCCCGGCCCAAAAGATGATAACTGTCGGACAATACTAGCGAGAATCTTCTCGGGATCCGAACGCCCAGGTTCTGCGGGATTACGGGAGCAGTAAAAATATGCCGGTGACGGCGCTTGTTGATTCTGGAACGCCTCTAATGCGTCTTCGATAACCAGCGACCTTGTATAGATAATTAGTATTTAAAAACCGCAACTTTGCGGACTACATACGTGAGCTTGCTCTTGCCCGAACCAGGAATACCATGCAACCAAAGAAGTGACGATGCGCTTTCGTCCTTCCATTTTCGAAAAACGGAATGTGAGATTAACCAACTACCTGTACCCTCGAGAAACGTTTCGCGCTCGCGTTTATGGTACTGTAGGTGTGGTTCGCTTGAGATCCATTTTAGGATTGCTGCCCTTCTAGATCCTAAAGAAATTAGATTATTAGCTGCACATTGATGCTTTAGGTAAGTAGCTGTAGACATACGCCCAAGCCCGTCAGTAATTTTCGTTAATTCGCCGCTCCAACGGGTCATTGGTCTTTTGAGCTCTGACAGCTCATTTGTCACCGTCGTAAACCCGTCGAATACCTCTAAACCGTAAGTTAACAAGTAGATTAATCATCTGCGATTTGGAAGACAGCAGACCTTGTCCAATTGCCATCTGAAGGCAGCGTTCCATATCGTCTTTTGCAGTGACAATGGCTTGGAAGGCTGCATCAAACTGCTTCGATTTAAGCTTCAGACTTCCCAAGACTTGGGCTGATTTAGTGTATCTATTAGCTTCCCTTCTATGAAAAAGATGAGTAAGGAACACGTGCCTTTAGTGTCCTTCTGCAAATGCGCCTTTGTTTGCGCGAGGAAGGCTAGAATGGCGGCGTAGAGCTTGACAAGCACCTGCTTCACCTCATCAACTATAGGTGACGAAGAACGTAAAAGATGTTTTTCAATTAATCTACACCGAGAGATCTGCTCAGCGATCTGCTCGATCTTCTCTAGCAGGAAGTCGTGGGTCTCGAAATAATCCACACAGATCTGCTCTTATGTTAAAACATGAATGCCGTGGAATATATGGAAATGAAGGCGGGCACGAAATACCTGGAGGACGAAACGCACACCGGCCCAAGGAAGAGCGGCATGGGTGGGATCATATTGCACGATGGTATCGCCGACTTCCTTGAAATGACTGATCCATCTAGCAACTTTGGCGAATACGTCCCGGGCGATAACAACCTCTTTGCCCTCGCTGCGCCTAAACCGCGGGGTCTTCTTCTTGTATCTGTCTGCTGCATTGTTGGCAAGTTCGAGTGATTGAGAAATAGCGTCTAACTTATCGGCACGGTCGAGGTTGAGGGCGGCTTTATCTTGCTCACTGAGTTCTGCCACTGCTGTTTTCCACAGATCTTCGCTAAACTCGGCAGCGTTATTTAGCGTATCACTACCTAAAGTAACCGCGCCACAGGGGCTCCACTACTTACGCGTTAGGCCGAATAGACGGTAATATAGTCGCTGCCATCCGACTTGTCTGAATATCGGTCCTCTAGATAGTTCTTAGTCTAAAGACAATGAAATTGGAGAGATCAAAGGGGCAGCATGGCATCGGATCTAGGGCGCGGTGTTTTAATGCTATACACGTTGAACTAGGTAGGTACCTGCAATCCGCACCGCCCCGACCGCAGTTCAATTTCAATGCTAGGTAGTTCTCTTCATCTAATCATCGCCTGGAAAAGGGCGGTGTAGCTGTAATGTTCACATTGGGAACTGGTTATAGCTGACGGAGGCGAGGGCCCTGCATATATATACACAGCCCATTCCCCGTGCCTGGCTTGCAGATGGATGCTAGGAATAATATGTAAAATATGAAGCAGGTATTCTGCCAAGCCCTCTGCAGCTAAATACAGTAGGTGCGCAACGTCCTGCCAGAAGAAACCTATGCGTGGAAGAAGTCATAACTATGTAGTTGCGAGGTATATCACATTGAAACGAAGGAAACCTGAAGACGAGGTATCCCTAAGCGAGATACTGCATGGGGAACAACAGTTCTGATCACCTAGTCTTGTAGGTCTTATCAACCTCGTTATTCTCTGCTAGGAGGGGTATTAGTTATACTGGACTTGCCCTCTACAATTACTACTGGTACATTTATTATTACTCTAGTCGGCTTAATTGCTATCGACTTGTTCAACCTCTGTTGTTCACAAATCGATTAGTGAACCTCAGGCTGTTACTATTATTACCGAATTAGCGTCAAACGAAAACTCCATCAGAGTCCAAGTGACAATATCACTACTGCTATATAATTTCCCGGATTGTAGGCCACTGTTAGGCGCTGGGGGTATCCCGGTAAATCTCATCCGTTCTCGTACCAATTCTACTACTAAAAAAATGGTTAGATTGGTATTGGTGTCAACGACCGCAAATGAAACTTGTAAGTTGAGAACCTCGAAACACTATAGACGTGTCGGGGAGACAGTCTACGCGTTGGATAATTGGGGCAAGCCAGCTAGCGCCCGACATATATCCATCGCTCTGCAATTGCTGGACTTGACGGTTAACCCAAATGAATGCGAAAAACCTATCATCCCAGCGGAAGACTTGGTATTTGAAGGTAGTGTAATTAGAGTCTAGGCAGTTGGATTATTGACATTGGTGATCAATGCCAATTGGGACAAATCCACGACTAGGCTGAGAACGTTTCGGGTTTTGAACACTTTGATATCGGGTTTGATTCTCCATACTTGCTAGCTAGTTCCTAGAACAGCTCCGATCTAAATAGCAATGTTCGTTTTATTTCGATTATGCATACATGAACCCGCGGGATAAGGTTTTAGTATTCAGAATTAAAGTCGCCTTACCATATACGCCGCACTGGAATAGTCGATTAAAAGGACTACCACCGCCGTTAACTCGTGATTGTCCTTGTAGAAGTGAAGATATAAATGATACCTCATGGTGTAAGGCTTCTCGAACTAGGGAAGCAAGGTCAATTAAAGGGGGCGTTGCTTGGGTACCTATTTGAGGTTGCTGCACTTATAGTGGTATCTACCTACTGAGGTCCTAAGCTAAACACGCTAGCCACTCATCTTCAAGTTCTCTGTGTAGCACATCCTATTTGCTATAGAATAGATCAGTATTCAATCAGAGTAGGTGATTACCATATTTACTATACTAGATATTAAGCTATAGTTATGAGACTTCAGTTATTTATAAGCGTAGCCGTGGTAGTTATGTAGCGGTAGTTATTCAAAGCACCTATATAAACAACTAGCGCAAAGAGTATAGAATGTGTAGGGTAGAGAAGGCGTTATAGCATTAAATTATCTACCCAATCAAGTTATGATAAGTAGATTTCCTAGCTAACTGCTATCTAAAACTTGTGCTCACTCCCTTAATACACGTCTCTAATGTTAGCCCTCCGCTTTGGGTGCCGTGTGCGCTAAGGTAAGCGCGCCGTAATCTGCAGATTCCCCGGCATGTTAGTTGGGCCGCCAAAGTCTCCGATTCGTCAATGCTCATTATTGACATTCGGAACCCTCACGGCGTGATCTTGCTCCGCTTCACGAACCCGGAGACATAGATCCCTGAATCCAAACTGCCGAGATTGTAAGATGGCCCGCCTGCAAAAATATAGTCGGCGAGCTCTAGTTTTAAGCTCTTTTAGACCCTTACGATGTAGTGAGCTACTAAACACTAAGTGCATCATAATTCAAACATTTGACAACGATGGGTAGTAGTGTAGAGGAACCTGTTGTCGCTTCTGGATCCTCTGGGTCAGGGTCTGACATCAAGGACGACGAGAATGCCGTACAGACACCTAGTTTCCAGCCAAATGGTCGTTTCTGGGCTATCATCTTCACATGCGCAACTATCGGTCTCCTCAGCGCTCTCGAGAATACCGTAGTGACTACTGCATTACCACGGATCGCAACCGAGCTGAACTTAGACGCCGACTACGTCTGGGTAACGAACATCTTTTTCTTGACAGGGTAAGAATTCTTATACAACGAAGCGCCAAACATCTTGCTTAATACTAATTCTTGTGTTTCAAGAGCTGCTGTCCAGCCCCTATTTGGTCAACTAGCCAATATCTACGGCCGAAGATGGATCACCATCATCATTGTCGCCTTCTTCACACTCGGTAGTGGCATCGCTGGCGGCGCTCGTAATGGAGCTACGCTCATAGGGGGTAGAGCCGTTCAGGGTGTCGGTGCAGGAGGGATCTACATCATCATTGACATTATTGTGTCGGACCTCGTCCCCTTGAGGTTACGAGGCAATTACACTGCCGTGATCCTCACTGTATATACAGTCGGTTTGGCCTTGGGTCCATATGTTGGTGGTGAAATTATTGCTACTACATCTTGGCGCTGGGTGTTCTGGATCAACCTTCCTGTGAGTACCGTCCCGGAGGGCTAGCATAGTCAGAGACCATCGACTTACTTATTCGTTACAGATTGGCGGAGCGGCGTTGATCATGATATTCTTGTTCCTTCACGTCAAATACGACCGAAGCCAGACCGTGATGCAGAAGCTACTAAGAATCGACTATGTCGGAAACATTATAATCATCGCGTCAACTTTCTCTATTCTCTACGCACTGACATATGGTGGGACGGTGTTTGCATGGTCTTCAGGCCGCATTATTGCACCTTTGATTATTGGTTTTGCGGGATTTGTCCTCTTCGGATGGTATGAAACCACGGTTAAAGAGCCCGTGATGCCGCCCGAGCTGTTCAAGAATCGCACGGCGGTCATCATTTTCGGCGCAACCTTCTTCAACTCCCTGCTCCTGTATTGGGTGCTTTTCTTCCTCCCCGTTTACTTCCAGGCAACCCTCTTAGCCTCTGCTGCTCGAGCTGGTGTGCTGCTACTCCCATCGATCTTATTCGCTATCCCAGGCTCCATCGTGGCGGTCCTAGCGCTCACTAAATGGGGGAAGTACAAGCCAATCCATCTGGTGGGCTTCGCCGGTTCGCTCCTAGGTTTAGGTATCTTCACATTGTTGGACGAGAATTCCTCTTTGGCGGAAATCGTCATCTTTCAAGCTATCTCGGCTGCTGCCGGAGGCCTCGTACTAAACACCCTGCTACCTGGAGTTCAGGCACAATTGCCAGAGAGCTACCAAGCTGCGGTCACCGCCGCTTGGGCGTTCATACGCTCGTTTGGAAGCATATGGGGTGTCGCTGTCCCCGCCGCCATTTTCAACAACCGGTTTTCCCAACTTCTCGGTGTGCGCGTTACCGACCCTCAGGTACGGGAGGTCTTTGACGGCGGTAACAACGCTTACGAGAACGCATATGCCGACTTCATTAAGTCATTCCCCCCACAGTCGCAAACGGAACTTATAGGCGTTTACTCCGATACACTCCATTTTATGTGGCAGATCTCTCTTGCCTTCGCTGCTGTGAATTTCCTCATCATCATCTTTGAGAAGCAAGTTCCACTCCGAACTGAGCTTGAAACCGAGTTTGGCATGGAGGACGCTAAGAAAAAGCCGGAAAAACAAGTTGAACAGGTTGAAGAGGCAATGATGACGGATGCTCCTGTCTCAAATGGTATCGGGGATGGAAGTGAGAAGGTATTGAAAGATGCGCCGCCTTCGCTGGCGATCAGTCCGCCCGCATAATGCACGCACTGCATCCCTTGAACCACACATTGTTAGGGAGAATGGTTTCCACTTCCACTCACAAATCAATTTCTTTGGGCTTGCTTCAAACACTCATACGGCGTATCTCGTGATTCCTTATGTCATTCTCCAAAACCGTTTAGATAGTTATAGATAATGCATAAAATCAGGGTTGTTTCTTTGATCCATGATATATAATATCTGATAGGGGTAAAGCCTTTCACATACGACCATAACCTCTAGAGAACTCGGGATCCCGTCCGCTCTCCCATAGATAAGCTAGTGAGTGCCGGATTAGTAGTTGGGTCGGTGACGACCAGCGAATCCCCGGTGTTGTATGTTTTCTTTTTCCTTTTTCTTTTTTTTCTTTTTTGCCTATACACGTGGCTTACAATAGGGAACTTTTTTTTTATGTGCAACTAAGTAAAAGTAGGTAGGTATATTAATTTAGAATAAGTATGTGAAGATTATAACTTGTTTTGAAGTTGAATCTTGGTTTAACCCCATAATATGTTCAAGTCATCGCGAAGACCTAGTCCTGTGTGAGAAGTAGTTGTCGTTCGGCTCCCATAGACACGGTGATGCTGTTATCGTTTAGGCCTCTTATGACAAGATTTATCACGTTGGATCTTCTAGTTTATTTAAGCACTAATCCACCTCATCGCATGACATCTGCTGTTCATTTCCACTATTTATGTAGTAGCGTGGATGGAGCCAGAGCGCTAGATAGAGTCATCTTGAGGTATACGTATAACCAGTTTCTCGCCGCTGACTTTCCCTCGGCGCAGGAGCTCAAGTCCCTTAATGATGCCATCCCAGCCCCCTTTGATCTCACGTACTGGGTGATGTGTCAGCTTACCTGCATCAAGCAAGTCTTGCACCTGGGCCGCCCAACGAACACCCAATTTATGGCGGGTGGGATCGGCAAGGCGGGTGTAAGGTGAGCTAGGACCAAAGTCGTGATCTGTCCCCGTCGTCTCATAACCCATCGCAACGTTGGTATGTACGGTTTTTCGCGTCACCCAGCCTTCTTCGAGTGCCTCGAGACACACATACCGCCCGCCACGTCGCGCAATGGTGCCGAAGCATGTTGCTACGGACTCCGCGCTAGTTATACAATCAAGCGCATGCCGGATCTTATGCTTTCCTCCCGCGGCGGCCTGCGCATCTTCCGCTACGGAGGGCGAGAGATAAGATGCCGTAGCAACTGCGCCGTATTGCTTGGCAAGATACGCAGAGGCGGGCGAGGTGATCGCAATGGGCCGATAACCTGATCTGAGGGCTCGAGTCAGCATTGACGAAAGCCTCGTAAAGAGAACTATATACTCACAGCTTGAGCAACTGGATAGCCATCGTCCCAGTCGCTGTCGTTCCTCCATACACCAAAACAGGCTGGTCTTCACCTCCTACGGGATCTGAAAGGTCCCGAAGAGCCAATTTATCATCGTCCCATAGCGCCAGCGTGGCAGTCCGCCATCCGACGCCTCCCAGGGCGGCCCCCTCAAGGTCCGTCCATGACGGCGGGACTCGGACCATTAGTCGAGCATCGCTGACTATGTATTGTGCGAAAGCCCCATCGAGGGGACGAGACTCGTTGTAGGCGAAAGTAGTCCCTGCTACACGTGTTCCCACTGGAAACGACGCCTCTTGTTCGGGAGAAGCCTTTATCACGATTCCGCAGAAGTCGCAGCCCGTAGTTGTGCCTGGCATGGGCATGTATACAGGCATCTTGTAGTCTGTAGGGTTCAGGGCAACAGCTAACACGCGCACAAGAACACTGTGTGCTGGTAATGTGGGCGACGGGAGAGGAACGGTATGGGAGACAATGAGCGGTATATGGCCGCTCTGTCCAGCTAGATCAGTTACATCTTGTTGGATTAACGCTGTCTGTTTGCCCCCGTAGACAGTAGGAT
The DNA here is from genome assembly GCA_022432375.1 of Nemania sp. FL0031. Taxonomy (NCBI): domain Eukaryota; kingdom Fungi; phylum Ascomycota; class Sordariomycetes; order Xylariales; family Xylariaceae; genus Nemania; species Nemania sp. FL0031. The sequence continues at coordinate 77,797 of JAJKKK010000074.1, read as the reverse complement.
ATATCGTATCGACCGTCATTGTCTAGGTGTAGAATGAGATAGTCGTCGACGAATATAATCAAGCTCACAGAGATGGCCCCTCTTAGATAAGAGATCATAAACACATACCACCAGGGCCATATTTCCCATCATTTTCTATAGTACTAAAGGCTAACGTTTAAACTACCTAACCTTTCACGTCTGGGTATCTCAAGACCTGCCCGGAAGCATATTCGGCGGCATAGCCGACACTACTACTTTAGAAATGGTGAGGCACCTGGGGCGTTGAGCGGATAGCATCATTTCTCATCCCAGAACACCAGATAGAAAGGCATAAGCGTAGCTTCGGAAGTGAATAGTTAAAGCCTGAGTTCGGAAGTATATTGCTAGAAGTTGGACACACCGTATCTATTCTATGCACCTAAGTAGTCAGATATAAACGGATTCGGAGTCACATTCGGCGGCACAGCCGCTGCCGCATCGTGAACACCCTGGCGGACACCAAGGCACCCGAGCTTTAAGGGTATTACCTTATTTCTTATGTAACACCCTAGATAAGATCTCTGGTCAAGTAGCTGTTAGACTCTTTAATGTCTGACCCAACCACATTAGTGTAGTGTGCCTGCCGGAAGCAAATAGGACAAGCCCAGGTTCGGAAGCTTACCACTCGGAGGTAGAGGGTATACTTTGTCTCGGCTGTATATCCCAGCAATCCTAAAATAAGCCGCCTCCGATCCTACAGTTAGAGCCTGATGCCGACGGGGGCTGTGGTATTGTCGCCGTCGGCAGCACTATGGCGACAATGCGGGCAACTGGTCGCGTTAATAGGGCATGTGATGCCCTTGAGCTGTGACAATTACTATGTGATCCAATCTTACAGCTTGAGTATCATCTCTGCAGATCTGTGTCAACGAGTTCGAAGCCATGTCAGTCCCAAAAGAAATGACCCTTACGACATTGAAGGGTACATTTGCGGTAGTAAGTCTGCTGTCACAATCCTATGTGTTGAACGGAGTTTCTAATTCGACGCTTTTGTAGAATAAGAAGCTCAGTGACAAGCTCGACGATCTATTTCGCCTCGTAAGTTAAGTTTCTCTCATGCGTTGGCGCGAAGATAGGAGTTTCAAAAATCTGATATGACGGTGTTGGATAGCAATCAGTCCCTTACATTGCTACTAAAGTATCGGGCATAGCCACCATCCAGCTAGATGTCGTTGTACAGCCGGCAGAGCGCCAACCTACTGTTGCCGGCAAAGAGACAGTTTCTATCTTTCAGATCACTATGAAACAGACATTCACAGCGATTGGCCCGCTTGGCCTGGCGCCCCTGAAGGCTATCGGCCTCGCCCCGACCCGAACTGAAACCAGAACGCTTGATGGCGGGGAATTCAGCGACAATGAGGCTGCCATAGGACCTATCAAGGGAAAGTGGTGGCTAACCACAGCAGACGAAGTACTAGCAGATGATTCGCTAGATGCATTCCATAAGGAAGCGTCATGGTCACGTTGCCGGGAAGTGATTCGCATCTCCGTGAGAAGCCAGCGGCCAGAGCAGGCTAAGGTCTGGTCTGCGGAGCACATGTGGAGTTTAGAGGACTACAGTAATGGGGCCGGGCAGGACCTTCGGTATACGGCGCGCTTAATGACTTTCAGGGGGTCTGGAGAATCCCGCGAAGTGGCTAAAGTCAAGCTTGTCCACGACTTCGTCAACTGAAGCCTTCCTCGTCAGATATCATGGGCTAGGCACGGGTGTCATATCTTACTTTTCTGTGTCATAAGGTACTTCGCCTTGGTACCGTATCAATATTGGACCCGGTGGCGCAATACTTAGACGTAGGTACTCGTATCTGGTTGCGTTCAATGGCTGCATTGTATCCACGTGTGAACCAATCTTCCCAGCGACGTTTGAAATGCCAAGGATCAATATGCTAGGGCTGACACTATTGGGTACACTTTACAGGTCAGCAAGACTCGCTAGGTATTGACCACTGTAAGCTTTCGTACGCATAATCCTCCCAAATCCTCTGAGGGGTACCCCGCACACGTTGAAGAATGGGTTACTGTACCTTAGCAGCTGAGATGACATGATCCTTTTTAACATGAAGGAGGGTAGCGTTAGAAATCAAGGACGATAGAACAAGTAAGGGGTCTGGTTTATATCAGCTCGGGCACTTGTAGTAGGCTATACGGCATATGTCTAAACGCCACCGTTGATAATAACTGCTACCACTCTATAACTAAATTCCGTTAGGGTTCTAGGTAGGGTTTTTAGAGTTTCTGTTGTATAGTCTCTATTAGAGCAGTATCAGTATCTAGTTGCTGTAGTAATTAGGTCTTAGTATACCTACCTTGTATTGATGCTAGACTAATTCATTACTTTCATATCCCTGTCTAGGTCTTTCTGACACGTGGTTTTTGCGGCGCTGATGGATTCAGTCGCTTGTTGTGTAACCTATAGTAGCCCTTAGACTGCCCCAGATCCACGGTTTCCTCCGCGGAAACTACCCCGCCAGCCTCTTGACAGGTTTTAGTAGTCTAGATTTTGAAAGCAAGGCAAGGGATGCAAGTAGCAAGTAGCTGAATGGCTCAAACTGATTGGTGTGTCTAGGGAAAATAGAACGCTTACGACCCGTGCCCTACGTACCCGCTAACATCTACTCAGAACGCAACAGGGGTTCATCGAAGGACCAACAGTCTAATCAGCCTGCCCAGACACCAGTTGGCGCCAACAAGACTAAAATAGGTTACCCGATCCTGCCATAACCGGTATGCTGCAGGGAATCTCACTTAGAAGTTAAGCAGGTAGACTGGAAGAACTTGAGGATTATTTATTGTCCACCTCGGGCGACTCGGGTGATGAGATAGGGCAAAGCTAGGTCGTGGTCTTTAAATGTCGGCTTGATCTAAGCATTCAGGTCTCTGTATTAGACAAGGTCCTCTACAAAGTGAAGGCATAATTAGCGTCTCAGCTCTCCGAGGCCATGTCCGAACCACCTCCTCATAGGACCATTCAACCTTCGCGCCAACCTCCTTTACTGAGTCCTCGTGAGCGACAGTCTACGACCGCTTTACGAGAAGCTCGACTCCACTCGCCTTGGAAGCGTTCAGCCTGTGACCGTTGTCGCTCACTTAAGCTAAAATGTAAACGCGATAATGAGAACACGACACAATCATGCATCCGGTGTACTCGCGCAGATGCAACATGCTTTACAAGCTCTGCGAAGGCGCCCGCGCGCCTCGCCCAAGCTCAGACCAATGCCCAATTTGCCTCGCCCGCCCCCTCGCCTGTCCGTGTCAACACAGATATAACAGAACTGCTCAGTCGCAGAGAGAGTCGAAGTCCTATTCGAGTAATGCAGATCAACTCCGACAGTGCCAAGAACCAAGACTCGACATTTCTTATGCGTTGGCCTTTTAGCAGCCAGGATGAGCATGCTGTAACACTTGATATCAACTTTGATGTCGACATGCCCTCACCAAGTGACGAAAGCGGACAAGCAAACTATTTCGAATCGCCTGCTGACGCCAACGAGCCTCCATTTCATTTAGATCCCCTTTCATCAGCCAACCCCTCGTCTACCATTACGGCCTCTACCCTTCCTCTCAACTTACACGGCGAACTATTTTCAGGGGCGGACGGCGTACTTTCTCTCCATACGCCTAGCTGCGCAACCCAGGCCGACACTCCAGTCCCTGTAATCGAAGATGAAGTGAATCCTGGAGTTCTACTAGCAGATCTGCAGCAGAGCCTATCAAAACAATTGGCTGCGCTCGAGAGCAAATATTGGGACCTAACCACGTTAAGCATCACTTCTTCTGCAACAGGCACTAGTGGTAACGAACAAGAGATAGCTCAAGAAGGGAATTTCAACCCTGTAGCTTCGATCCTCGCCAGCACGTCCGAGTTTGTTACCATTCTACGTCTTCTCAAGAAGCCAGCCACTAATGTGAGGCAAAACTATCGCCAAAATCATGAAGGTAGCCAGCCTTACATAGGATGGCCGACCCCAGTCACGTCTATTTTATCTCAAACTACCTTTCCATCAACGCCTATTTTAGAGTCTGCACCTACCCTCACCATCACCTCATCGTCACAAAAGGTGCAGAGTCGGGTTCATCTATTAACTACAATAAACTGCTATTTCCTTGTACTATCTATCTTTGATGGCATATTCTCTCGACTCTTGGCGACCGAGGGGGAGGCTCGCCCACAAGGATCGACTGGTTCCCGTGCATCATCATCCTCTCCCCTTTTCTCATTACAGAATTCTTCATCGCGAAAACCACGACCCGAACTTCTTTTCGCCGGCCACTCCGTGACCCTAAATGCGCGATTACGGACTCGATTACTCGTTCAGGTAGTCGAGCACCAGCTTGAGATCCTCGAACACGATCTTGGGCTTCCGCAACAGTACTGCGTCTCCTCTACTCGTGCCGACGATACCGACAACAAGCCCGCTGAAGACGGCATATTAGGTAGGCGGGACTCATTGTTATTACTCCAAGCAGTTATGGGCTGGACGGCTGATACAGACGACTCGGGTTCTTTTCACCGCGGAGAGGAACTGGGTAGGTCTCCAGTGACATCGTCGCTGATTGATAAGCTAAAAAGAGCACAAAGAGCGCCGACGAGGCATTGAAATCTAGTGACATTTCTTCAAATTCTAAAAGCCACCGTGGAATAGCTTGTTCTAACACTAAAGTTAAACTCTAAACTTCGTGAGATGAGAGAAAAAAATACTCAAGCCTCATTTCGGAGCAGGCGCTGATCTCTTACGCTTTCACTTAATTGTCTAAATACTTAAATAATTACTGTAACAGTAAACGAGTGTAGCTTCTTCCTTTCTCATTCACCTGTAAGGTAGTCAGAACTACAAGTCACCTAGTAATAGGCGATCCCATCACCGATAGGAAATCGTTTTACATAAACTCTATTCTAAGATGACTTTGAGATCGTCTGGAAATACTATATATGAGCACGGAGTTTGGGAATATTCACTTTTAGATAATTTTTATAATGGTTATATATGACTATTGGGCTGGCTCATGAGGATAGTCTATTCAACCAACGATTGGCGATTCCAGCAGTACCTTATAAGTACTATCTTTAAACTTTAGCATGCTTGGCTGGTGTAAAGCGTACCACTACTGGCGGCCGTTTCCAGATGGAGTACATCCGTAGATCCTCTTCCCAATGGATCTCGTCGCCATTCATCAACTCCCAGTCCGACCTCCAAATCATCTTTGCGAAAAGGAGCCGCGCCTGGCGACCCGCAATGGGCTGGCCGATGCAACTACGCGTACCGGCGCTGAAGGGCTTAAAGGTTTCCCGGGCATCGCCCGCGAAGCTAGCGTCGTAGTCGGGGTGGCTAGCGGGCAACCAGCGTTCTGGGCAGAACGAACGGGGCTTAGCCCAGTAGCGCTCGCTATGCGATGCAGCGAAGATGGAAGTTTGTACCTTACACTGAGGGCCAAGAGTGTTAGTCGGCATACATATAACCTTATTTAGTGACAGGAAGGGGAGCTTACGCCTTTGGGAATGTAGTGGCCATCAACCATGGCACCAGGACTATATCGAGGCATACCAAAAGCCCCGTTCGTGTGCAGGCGTAAGGACTCGTTGATGATTGCTGTCAACCAGGGCAAGTATTTCAACGTCTCGTCATTGATGTCCTCGTAGGTAGCGAAAGAACCCCGGATTTCTTCCTGAAGCTTCTCTAGCTTGTCGGGATTTTGCAACAAGAACAGGACGCCGGAAGTATACAGATTGGGAACTGGATCCAGTCCACCCAAAATGAGTTGATTAGCATGCTGCGTGAGCCAATCTATGTCCGGAATGTCTTTATCCTCGGTAACAAGGCAGCTCATATAGTCTTCACGTTCTAGCTTGTCGTAGCGATCGACACGACTCTGCATGACACGTTTGGCCTCCTTCAGTAGCCAGGGTAACTTCCTCGCGAAGGTCAAGGGCAGCATCAAGAATACCAGAGGATAGATCAATGGGAATCGAGAAAATGTTTGATTCAATGTTCCCCATAAACTCACACTGTTAAAGAAGTCAAGCAGCATGGACGCCTTTTCATGTTTCACGTTCTCAAAGTCATGGCCGTATGTGACAAGGCCAGCGATATCCTTTGAATACACGAGTCAACTTACTGACATGCTTTAAAAAGAGATTAAAATGCGGAATAGACTTACTAGAGCAATATAGTCAAACCACTGTTCAATTAGCATAATTCGGTAAACGAAAGATTACTCTATTCACACTTACATCGCTCATATTGGCACCTTTTCCAGCAAGGCCGCGCCGTTCGAGTTTCTCAATAGCTGCATCAACGACTCGATGCAAGGCGCCGTCCTGGTCCCGAATAGCACGGGGGCTGAAGGCGGGCGATAATGCTTTGCGCACAGATCGATGCACTTCGGGGTCACGTTCAGATGCAATTCCCGCATGCTTACCGAATACAAAGTAGTGTTCGGTTTTGATAAATGTGGGCTTGCCCTTGGTTCCGCTCAGCACAATATCGTTCAGTGCTTGAGCAGTAAAGAAAACTACTTCGTTAGGGGCAATACGGACGACGTCTCCTATTGCGATAGTCAGGGGCTGCCTTTTTCGAATATTGCATTTCATACCATATTTCTTCAAGGCCGCTTCAATCGTCCATGGATATCGGCCCGTCAACCTTCACGCCAGTCAGCTAGAGTCGACCAGACCAGACTAGCTAAGATGGCTCACCAATGGTACACAAACCAAGCATCCGTGACTGCAGCAATCTTTGGCCCTGGGAATTTGGCGTATGGGTGGAAATAGAGTAGATAGATTGTCCGCGACACGAAGTAAACTATAGTCTTCTAAATGTTAGGCTTGTTTGCTCTCACGCATTCATAAATAGGATAAGAACACTTTACTATAGCTAGAGCAGCCCCCATCAACTCAGAAAGGGGATTCTGTCGAACGACATTGAATAGCCATGTGAAAACATCCATTTCTAACAGCAGCTGTTGAGTACACCCATTAGAAGTAAAGCAAGCTTAGAAGTTTCCTTTCGAGTTTCCCAATCATTATTATAAGCTAACTACAAATAATGTTCTATACCTATGTCGCTCCACTGTCTCTTGATTTAAACATATCCCTCTTCTCGCCGTGGTTCCGACGAACCTCTAATATGGTACGATGCTGAGATGCCTTCTCTAGTAGAATAAAGTAAGGTTCCGGAAAAAGGACTGCACCCCTAGTGGGTTCGGAGGTTGGTGGTTGTAATTCAAACAGGAGGAGTGGACTCATAACTAAGGTCGGAAGTAAAGGTTCTCTGTGCCGCAGCCTTGCTGACCCCAAAGGTTGGCATAACGTACACATGCTCCGAATCGTAAAATCGGATGTTGCCGTAGCTTACTAATGCAGACTGCCTTAGCAGGAGATAATGGTTCACTTAGGTGAGAGCTACAATAACGACCTCAGAATCTAAATTTAGACTTATGATTGATCTAATATAGCGAGTCTAACCCACCTGTGAGTTTCTATTTGAGCATTAGAGATGGGGCTATACAATAAATTCAATTTTCATGTATGATAATAGCGCCGCCGGTTGAATAAAGAACTATAGTTTACGTAGATGGTGTTTATCACCCTAGATTGCTGTATTTCTATTTCATTGAGAATTTGATCTTATAGTAGCTGCGATAGGTGATATTCGCCGCGGTAGTCGATCACCATGTGAAGTTTGAATTCCTTCGTGTTCCTATTGGCTCCTCATATCGCCTCGTTTTTCAGGTCTATGTACCGTATTAGAAGCGCCGGGGGTCTTTGCTTAGACTAATCCTCGAAGCTTGGGAATCTAACGCACGTGGTTCTATCCTGGGAAAATGGAACGTGGAGCTATGGGTTCCGAATGGAATAGATAGCGCCCTTTCGTAAGATGGCTGCCCTGATTGTATAGTCGCCAAGCAAGAGTCACACTCTGGCGAAGCTGAGGACTGGTAAGCGAATGAGCGAATCAAGAATCACGTAAGACAAGTCAGCCTTCAATCCATCATTATCCGTAGATAGGAAGACTTGATGGTGAGGTTGGTATAGGTGAGGTTGATCTAGAACCAACAGACGTCCGAATTTGATCTAACGCTTGTTTTGACACTTGGATGGCGACATTCTGGAAGGATCAGACTATCGGAACTGAGGTTTTGATAGTAAGGCCCAGTGTTGTAAATAAGTGTAGAATATGTTCTAAATCCAAAACTGATAGATAGTCTCTATTTTGTATTCTCTTTAGGGCGAGATTCGAATTCAATATTGTCATCAACTAGACACTGAGATTATTACCAAGCACCATGTCGAATAAAGATCTTAGCGAGCCGATAGCTGTTATCGGCAGCGCTTGTCGGTTCGCCGGTGGCGTGAACTCGCCTGCTCAGCTTTGGGAACTCCTAGAGAAGCCGCGTGATGTTCTGAAGGAAATTCCAGCGTCACGGTTTAACGTCGACGGCTTTTACAACACGGATGGCTCTTACCACGGACACAATAACGTACGCCATTCTTATCTGTTGGATGATGATGTTCGTGCCTTTAATGCCCAGTTCTTTGGCATTAAGCCCGTTGAAGCACGAGCAATGGATCCCCAGCAAAGACTTTTACTAGAAGTCGTTTACGAAGGACTGGAGTCTGCAGGTTTAACTCTACAAGGTCTAAAAGGGTCTGACACAGCTGTTTACGTGGGTCTTATGTGCAATGACTACGAGTTTCTAGCATTCAGGGACCTCAATACTCTTCCGACATATCAAGCTACAGGTGCAGCTCGCAGCATCATGTCGAATCGGATCTCTTACTTCTTTGATTGGCATGGGCCATCCGTGACTATCGATACGGCGTGCTCTTCAAGCTTATACGCAGTGCATTATGCTGCTCAGGCTCTGAGATCTGGTACCTCTCGCACAGCTGTCGCTTGCGGGTCAAATCTCATCCTTGGTCCGGAGAACTATATTACCGAAAGTAGTCTGAAAATGCTTTCGCCGGAATCGCGGTCTCGCATGTGGGACGAGGCAGCAAATGGTTATGCTCGTGGTGAAGGTGTTGCCACAGTAGTGCGTAAGTTACCCCTGAAAATACCATATAGACTTAGTAGCTCGAGTGCCCCCGCATTCTTGGATTGATCCCAAGCGGCTAACATATAAGCCGATAGTCAAGACACTCAGCGCGGCTTTAGAGGACGGCGACCATATCGAGTGTTTGATCCGCGAAACCGGTATCAACCAAGATGGTGCGACGAATGGTATCACGATGCCTAGTGCCACGGCACAGGCTGATTTAATCCGTCAAACATATGCTCGAGCTGGGCTGGATCCCGTGGGTGCTGGAAAGCCTCAATATTTTGAAGCACACGGAACAGGAACACCAGCTGGAGACCCTATTGAAGCCGAGGCCATTAGCAGTTCATTTTTCATTGCCAGAAATGCCAAGGGGGAAAGAGTCGCTGGCAATAACCTTTACGTCGGTTCAATAAAGACAGTACTCGGCCATACCGAAGGCACAGCTGGCGTTGCCAGCATGATGAAAGCATCCTTAGCACTCCAACACCAAAAGGTGCCGCCCAACATGCTTTTCAATCGACTGAGCCCAGCCGTGAAACCATTCTACACTAACTTAGAGATACCGACTATAGCAAAAGACTGGCCCGTTGTCGAGTCTGGGCAACGTCGTCGCGCTAGCGTGAATAGCTTTGGGTTTGGTGGCGCCAATGCCCATGCTATCCTCGAAAGCTACGATAACGAATCTCGGCACTCTAACGGTGACGCGGTTGAGGATATCGTTCTGGGCCCCTACGTCTTTTCTGCCGCTACTGAGAAATCCTTAGAGGCTGTCCTTGAGGCATACTCCTCATTTCTTGGAGAAAATCAAGAAACTGTTAAAGCACGAGACCTTGCTTGGACATTGCGCGAACGTCGTTCTACCTTGTCGTGCCGCTTGAGCTTGCCAGCCGGATCTCTTAGCGACCTGAAATCTAGTATTGACGCTAGGCTGAAGGAACACCGCGAGCAAAAGAAGCCTCTTGTCACTCGCTCCTCTATTACTAGTGCGCCGAGGATACTGGGCGTCTTTACTGGTCAGGGTGCTCAGTATGCCCGCATGGGAGCTGAGCTACTTGAGAAATCCGCCTTGGCTCGGAATGTTATCGAGAAATTGGAATCTTACCTTGCTTCTCTCCCTGAAGCAGATCGCCCCGAATGGTCCTTGGCTGCAGAGTTGGCTGCCGTCCCAGAGGCTTCGCGTCTCGACCAAGCTGCTCTATCGCAACCACTTTGCACAGCCCTGCAGATCGTTCTTGTCGACCTGCTACGCGCCGCAGGCGTAGAGTTTTCTGGCGTCATTGGCCACTCCAGTGGCGAAATTGGCGCTGCATACGCCGCCGGCTATCTCTCTGCTCGCGATGCCTTATTGATTGCCTATTACCGTGGCCTCCACGCGGCGAAGGCTACAAGCCCCAATGGCGTAGATATCCAAGGTTCAATGCTGGCAGTCGGAACGTCAATGGAAGATGCCGAAGATATCCTTCAGGAATTTGCCGGTTCTGCGACACTGGCAGCATGCAACTCGTCTGCGAGTGTGACCATCTCTGGCGACCACGATGCAATTGAAGAGCTCGAGGCCATCTTCGGGGACGAGAACAGATTCCGCCGAAAGCTTCGGGTAGACAAGGCTTACCATTCTAGCCATATGCTACCATGCTCACAGCCGTATATAGATTCACTTCGTCGTTGCGGCGTCGAGGTGAAAGAACCATCAAGCTCCTGCACATGGTATTCTACAGTCTACGAAAACTTGAATATGCGGGCTGCCGAAGCCACATCCAAGTTGAGCGATGGAACATACTGGTCGGATAACATGGTCCGCCCTGTCCTCTTCTACCAGGGGCTAGTCAAGGCACTTGGCGCCGACACTTTCGATCTCGCTCTAGAGGTCGGACCACACTCTGCTCTGAAGGGCCCAGCTACCCAAACTATAGGAGAAGTTCTGCAGTCTGAGCTGCCTTACCAGGGTGTTCTAACGCGTGGTTCCAATGCGGTAAGAACATTTTCCGACGCGCTGGGATTTCTCTGGAGTCATGAAGGAACACCGTATGTCAATCTCGAGGCTTTCGAGGTAGCTGCTACTACCCGCACCGGTGATTATCGTGTTGTTAAGAACCTTCCGACGTATCAATGGGACCATGATCAACTGTATTGGCATGAGTCTCGCCGCTCGCGTCACATGAGGACACGCAAGGATCTCGTTCACCCATTGCTAGGCCACGAGGACCCAGACAGCGCACCGCACAACCGGCGCTGGCGCAATGTGTTGAAGGAACGTGAGCTCCCTTGGCTATCGGGACATCAACTTCAAGGGAAAACTGTTTTTCCCGCCACTGGCTACGTGTCTGTCTTGTTGGAAGCTGCTCGACGCTTGGTTGATGAGAATGAGAGCGCCCGCCTCATTGAAATATCCAATTTTGAGATACATCGGGCTACAGCCTTCGATGACGACGATGCCGGCATTGAGACCCTAATCGCCATGGAAGACGTCCAAAAAGATGACGAGCGCCAGTCCATCAAAGCCAAGTTTACATTCTCCACAGCAGTAGGCAAGGAAGCTGACTGCTTGACTAAGGTCGCTACAGCTGCCACCGAGATCTTCTTGGGCGAGGCAAATCCCCAACTGTTGCCAGCCCCGCAGTCCGAGCCGACTAATCTCGTCGAGGTTGCCGAAGATAGGTTCTATGGGATCATGGGAGAGCTGGGTTACGGATATAGCGGCCAGTTCCGAACATTGTCTAATCTCAAGAGGAAGCTTAACACCGCGGTTGGTCGGGTGGGCATCTCGCAGCTCGATGGACATGCGCCGCTTTTAGGCCATCCGGGAACGCTTGACTGCGCCCTGCAAGCGATTTTACTTGCATTCAGCTACCCTGGAGATGGTCAATTGTGGTCTCTTCATGTACCGACATCGATCAGACGCATCCGAGTGAATCCTGCTCTCTGCGGATCGACGTGGAACAACGCCGGATCAGTCCCCATCAGAGCTACAACTTACGGAATGGCGGACGCCGGGCTTCTCGGCGATGCTGAGATATTTGGTGGCGATTCGAAGCATGCGGCTGTTCAGATGGAAGGCTTGCGCGCCGTACCATTCGTCGGGGCTACTGTAGCAGACGATGACAAGATGTTTACTCACTTGCGATGGGCTAACATGAGTGCAGATGGGGAAGAGGCGACCAAGGATAGCTCGACATCACCATTTGAACAAGGTCTTGTTGCTTCTGTTGAGCGCACTGCCCTCTTTTACCTACGGAAGTTTGTACATGAGCTGCCCAGTGACCATCAAGCATATAAGGATCCGACCTTTGCTAGCTGGCTTAAGTTCGGACGCCACATGACTTCACTGGTAGACAACGGGAAGCACAAACATGCGCGCAAGGAGTGGGCTAACGACACAATTGAGGATGTTATGGCGGCCGCGGCGCCATATACCGACACCATCGACATGAGGATTATCATGGCCACGGCTAATGCTATGCCACGTGTGTTAACTGGCGAGGAAAACATCCTGGAGCACCTTCTTCCCACCGGCTATCTCGATGAGTACTATGTAAATGCCGTCGGCTTCAAGCAATCTGCCGAGTGGCTTGGGCGTGTTGTTCATCAATTGACGCACCGCTACCCAAACATGAACATACTAGAGGTGGGAGCTGGAACGGGTGGTGCTACGAAACACATGCTCAAGCACATCGGGAAAGACGGGTTCTCCTCGTTCACCTACACTGACATATCCACTGGGTTCTTCGAGCAAGCTGCTCAAGTTTTCGCCCCGTACAAGTCCAGGATGATCTTCAAGGCATTGGATGCCAGCACTGATCCTATTTCTCAAGGCTATGCAGCTGGGTCTTACGATCTGATTGTCGGCTGGTTTATCATCCATGCGACTCCAAAGCTCGAGAAAACGCTTCGTAACCTGCGTCGTTTATTGCGCCCTGGCGGCCACCTGGTCGTAGGTGAATGGGTAAGTCAGGACTGGACTCGTGATGGCTTTGTCTTTGGCACGATGCCTGGGTGGTGGACTGGCAGAGACGAGGGTCGTGAGTTATCGCCTTGCGTAGCCGCAGAGCACTGGGACGAGGTCCTGCGGAACAGCGGGTTTTCGGGGGTGGACGTGATCACCCCCGAAGAATCATTTCACGGCACACACCAGGCAGCCATTTTCGTATCCCAAGCAGTAGACGATACTGTGAATTACCTGCGCGAGCCCACTAGCTCGCCGCTTCCAGAAGCACACGCTCAGAGCCCGCTCCTGGAGGACCTCGTGCTTGTGGGGGGCTCCTCACTTCGCAGTTCTCGTCTCGTGGCGGAGCTAAAGGCTAGTCTGGGGCGCTTCACTTCGACCGTCAAGAGCTTCAAAAAGCTCGCAGATGTATCATTCAATGAGGTGTCCTCCAACACTACAGTGGTCTGTCTCTCTGAGCTCGATAAGCCAATCTTCGACAACCTAGACAGCGCCAGCTTCGATGCACTTAAGCGCCTTGTCGCGTCGGAGCGTTCTCTGCTCTGGGTGACTAGGGGGCGACGAACGGGAGATGAACCTGCAAGAAACATGGGTATCTCTTTCGTTCAAACCGCGAGTCACGAAGTCCCTGGGCTCAAGGTCCAATGTATCGATTTTGAAGGCACTAGCAAGATTGATGCACGAGTCCTTGCTGATGCGGTGCTTCGCTTTAACTATCTTTCAACAAGATCTCAATCCCACAAGAGCGCTGATCTTCTATGGTCCATAGAACCCGAGATTGTCGTCGACGTCGAGGGTCGCGAGCTCATTCCGCGTTTGGAACCCGACTCAGATGCCAATGCTCGATACAATTCATTCAAGCGCACCATGACTCGGGACGTTGACGTCGCGAAATATGGATTAGTGGTCTATAAGGATGAAAAGAACAACTATACCCTACATGAAGAACATTCTGTGTCGGATCTTGTAGGCACAACTGCTGACAGCCTGGAGCTCCGCGTTCACCAAGCTGTATTAGCTCCCTTGCAGACCCCTGTCGGACCCCGGTTCGTCGCGCTAGGAGAAGACACGGTCTCGGGAACCCGATATATAGCTCTTGGCGACAAGCTAGCATCAACCGTGGTTGTTCCTCAGTCTGCTACCCTTCGATGGAATCTCTCTTCGGAGAAATCAAGTCATGTGCAATTGGCTTTTATTGCCGCCCGTTTGTCTGCCGATACCATCTTGCAGCACACGGTCCAGGGAGAAAATGTGGCAATACACAATGCCACCGGACTCGTGGCGGATGCCATCTCCAGAGCCGCTAATGAAAAAGGTGTTGAGGTGACTTTCATTGCGAGTTCCATAGGAGGAGATTTAGTTTCACAGGCTCTGAACTCCATCGTCATCCCACCTTATGCATCCGAACGTGAAGTCCGGAAAGTTTTGCCAGAGGGCTTAAGTCGCTTCGTGTCGTTCACGCGGGTTGCCAAAGATTCGGCTCTCTTATGTTCATTACCCGCTCATTGCCGCGTCGAAGAAGTGGCTTCGCTTGCGTGGGGTGCTAAGGGCCCTTCTTCGATTGCGCCAGAGGCAAATGCTCGTCTTGGCGCAAAACTTCAGGCATTGGTCGAGTATGTCCAACGTAACTACACTGACCTTCAATCGCAAGCGAGTCTTGTGCAGCTCATCAACCCCGCCGGGCTCAATGAGCCCCGTACGCACACTGATTTGGCAGTGCTCTCGTGGTCTGAAGCAGCACTTGTGCCCGCTCGGATCAACCGGTTCGATTCGAAGCTCTTGTTCAATAAGGATAAGACTTACTGGCTCGTCGGGCTTTCGCGAGATCTCGGCTTGTCCATCTGCGACTGGATGATTTCTAGAGGTGCTAGGCATCTGGTGATCTCTAGTCGGAATCCTAAGGTAGACCCTACTTGGCTTGATGATTGCCGTCGCCAGGGCGTTGAGGTCAAGGTAGTTGCCAAGTAAGTCCAGCGAGAGCAATATTATCTCTGTTATTTGTTACTAACCTAGAAAATTTCATAGTGACATTACCGACGCATCGGCTGTCGAAAGTGTTTACAATACTATCTGTAGCACGCTCCCTCCGCTCGCCGGGATCATGCAGGGCGCAATGGTGTTGGTAGACCAACCAATTCGCGACATGACCCTCGAACAGATGCAAACTGTCCTAGGGCCAAAGGTTGAAGGCAGCAGAAATCTAGAACGAGTGCTGGGCTCAACGTCACTAGACTTCTTCGTGTATCTATCCTCCATGGCGCGTATACTCTGCAACGTAGGACAAGCCAACTACAGCGCGGCGAACGCATTCATGGCTGGTCTCGCTGTTCAGCGCCGACGTCGTGGCCTGGCCGCGTCAGTAGCCAATATTAGCGTTGTTGCCGGCGTCGGCTACGTTCAGCATGAAAAGGGAGACCATGGCGACAATTGGATCAAATTGAACGGCGTCCGTAGAATATCAGAGACCGATGTTCATCAGCAGCTGGCAGAGGCTATTGTTCGCGGCCGAGTAGATGTCGACTTATCACCCGATCAAGATGCGGAGCTTAGCAGTGGGTTACGAGTCGTTTCGCGAGACGAACAGTTCTTGCCGAGCTGGATAGACAATCCCAAGTTCGCCCGATTTGTATCGGAAGGGCGGGACACGGATGCATCTCCGGATGCAAACCCAAGGGGCGGTGCGTCGATCAGCGAAAGACTAGAGGGCGCCCAATCAATGGAGCAAGTCTCTGACGTTATTAGAGGTGAGTTAGCACGAAAAGCACATACGATAAGTGAGAATCTGTGGACCGAACGAGGCTTACGAAATTTGCAGATACCTTCCTTGCTAAAGTCCGCGCCGTCCTTCAGATCGACGGCGGCGATGACGGCGCTCTTTTGCGCACGCGCACCAATGAGATCGGAATGGATTCTCTCATCGCTGTTGACCTTCGTTCATGGTTTCTCAAAAACCTATCAGTCAGCATTCCTGTTTTGGAGATCCTCAGTGATGTCTCTATTTCGGACCTAGTGAATCAAGCTGTTGCGAAGGTTCCTGCCGAGCTTATACCAAACGTCAACACTATTAATATCACGTCTGCTGAGGACACGTCTTCGTCGAACGAAGCTCCCTCCACAGCCCCGTCTACTCCTAATTCACAGCCATCGAGTTCCGCCCTCTCAGAGCCCGATTTGGTTGTTGTAACACCACTCGAGACGCCAATGGAAGACCCATCAGGTGTACTATTCTCGCAGCTAAAAGGTCAGCAGCCTCCCGCTTCCGCTCCCGTCTCGGCTACACGCAGCACGGATGAGCACACGGGCATGCCAAAGCTGACATTGGAAAGGTCACTAAAACTCTCCCCCGCACAGTCGATGTTCTGGGTCGTTCATTCGTTGCTAGAAGATAAGACCACGTTGAACCATATCGGGAAATACAAGTTGACTGGGAGATTGCGTGCCAATGATCTTAAAGCGGCCGTGCGTCAATTGTCTAAACGACACGAGGCCCTGAGAACTATTTTCTACGAAGACGAAGATGGGCAAGTGCTTCAGGGAATCCTGCCCGAGGGCCAGATTGAGCTCGAGCATATGAATGTCAATAGCATGGTGGAAGTAGATGAGGAGTATGAGAAAATCAAAAACCATGTCCACGATCTTGCCACGGGACGTACTTTGCGTATGCTCCTACTGACACTCTCTGATACCGAGAGTGTCTTAATCATCAGCGTCCATCATGTTTATTTTGATGGTATGAGTGTTAGCGTCATGCTTCGTGACTTAGAGGCGCTATATAGTCGCAAGTATGCGACGTTATCACCAACGGTATTGCAATACGGCGACTTCGCAGAGCTTCAGAGGATCGCCGCGATTGACGGTTCCTGGGACTCTGATTTTGCATTCTGGAGGCGCGAGTTCGCTACACTGCCGGAACCCCTTCCCCTATCTCGCGCTCGGATTGTCGCGCGTAAACCTTTGAGGCACTACGCCGTGCATCGGGCAGACATTCATCTTGATGCTACGTTAGCGGCGCGTATCCGAGCCGTCGCTAAAGCGAAACGTGCAACCGCCTTCCACTTCTACCTCACAACATTCCGTGTATTTCTAGATAGGGTATTATTCGGCGGTAAAAGTACTGATATGTGTATCGGCATCGCAGACGCCAACCGGAGTAGCCTCGAGATGATGACGAGCCTAGGACCTTACGTGAACCTATTGGCACTGCGTTTCTCTGATAGTCCGACTACTTTCGCGTCAGCAATGACGTCCGCTCGGGATAAGACATACGCGGCACTGGCGCACGCAACCGCTCCGTTCGAGACGGTTCTCCAAACCCTACGTGTCGATCGCGATACCCGCTTCGCGCCACTATTCCAAGCCTTCATCGACTATCGTCTAGGCGCACGAGAGCGCCAGCCCTTCGCCGACTGCATCGTAGAAACCCTACGATTTGAGCCTGGTAGGACAGCATATGACATTAGCCTAGACGTCTTCGACCATCAAGATGGTGGCGCTATGTTAAGCTTCTTCGGACAGTCGGCCCTCTACGCCGAGGACGACGTGCGTGTGTTCGCGTCGTGTTATGAAGACTTCGTAAAATGTTTTGTTGAATACCCAGATATCGAGCTATCGAGTGAATGGCAGTATTTTGATTCGGCTCTAAAAAGCGCTTTAAAGCTCGGGAGAGGTAAAACTTTGATATCTAATAGAATCATTCCCTAGGGGGGTTGCTGACGAGATATAGGTGCTACATTCCGTCAGGAGTGGCCAGAAACATTACTGCACAAATTAGACCAAGTCATTCTCGAACAAGGACAGAAGGCAGCCCTAGTTGTAGCCGGTGGCGACCAGTCCTTGACTTATACCAAATTACAACAACAAATCAACAAAATCGTCGCCGCATTGTTAGCAAGTAGAGTCACTGCCGGCCAAGTTGTTGCTGTATATCAAGATCCAGGTCTAGGCTGGGTGTGCTCCATGCTAGCCATCATGAAGATCGGAGCAGTTTATCTCCCATTAGATCATTCGACGCCCTCTGCGCGATTAGCAATGATGGTGGCAGACAGCCAACCTACCGCGATCATCGTAGATAATGCTGTAAGAGACACGCTAGGAATATCCACTGTTATCGACATATCAGCTCTTCCCGAGGGAAACTCCGACAAGACATTCCCAACCCGTGCCAGCTCGAATGACCCAGCTCTTATTCTATATACAAGTGGTACCACTGGCACCCCGAAAGGTATCGTTCTAACGCACTCGAGTTTCCAACACGAAGTCGAGCTCTCCGCCCAGTTCTACGGTCTCGACTCGAGCGTAGTGGTTTTACAACAGAGCGCCTTTGGGTTCGACATGTCTGTGCTGCAAATGTTCCTTGCTCTCTCGCTAGGCGGGACTCTTTGCATTATTCCAAAGGAGTACCGTGCTGATTCATTCGCGATATCCGATGCTATTGTCGCGCACAATGTCACGTTCACTTGCGCGACTCCAACTGAGTACGGTAGCTGGCTCAGGTACGGGAGCATGTCAGCACTCAGATCGTCGTCTTGGAAGGGCGCTCTAAGCGGTGGCGAGCCCGTTACCCAAGTGCTCCTCCAGGCCTTTCAAGACCTAGGAAAGAATGACTTCCATTTATTCCAAGGCTATGGCCCGACCGAGACAACTTGCTGCTCCACTAAGATCGAATTGTCATACAAGGATGAACAACTCTATGCTAACTACACGACTATCCCCGCAGGGGCTCCGTCATCGAATGAGTCGATATACATCGTGGATGAGCAGATGCACCTTTTGCCACCTGGCCTACCCGGTGAGATCGTCATTGGGGGCGCTGGAGTCGCGGCTGGCTATCTTAACAATGACAATTTGACTAAGGAATCATTCCTCATCGACCACTTCGCGCCCCCGGCGTACGAGCAGAAGGGATGGACAGTCATGTACCGAACCAGAGACAGGGGTCGCTTACACCTCGACGGTACAGTGACTATCGAAGGTCGCATCAATGGCGATACTCAAGTCAAGCTCCATGGAGTAAGAGTCGACTTACAAGATATCGAAAATACCGTCCTTCAATGCTCTAAGGGCGCCATAGTCGAAGCATGTGCTACGCTTCGCCATGTCACTCAGGATGGAAGCAATCAACAGGCAATGTTCATAGCCGTCCATGTTGTTTGCGATTCCAATCTCAATCTCGATGCAACTGGATTAGAGCAATATTTGTCTAGTTTGCTATCAAATCTTCCTCTACCCCAATCGGTGCGCCCGAGTGTTCTGGTGCCCATAGCAGAGATGCCCCTGACAGCATCATCAAAATTAGACAGGCGCGCCGTGCAGGCACTCGCTCTCTCATCGGCACTGTCGCTGCCCGGTCCTGATGAAAAGGCGACAACAGGGGTCTCTCTTACCGAGACAGAAGAAAGACTTAAGCAACTTTGGATCAACGTCCTCTCCCACAATGAGCTCACAGAGCCAGCTAGGATCACATCCGAATCCGACTTTTTCCACGTCGGCGGCTCTTCCATTCTGCTTTTGGAAGTGCGTGCGCAGATACGCCAACATTTTGATGTTGACGTCCGCCTAATGCAGCTTTTTGAGAGCAGTACGCTGGGGGCCATGGCGCAATTTATTGAGCATCGCGAAGTAGAGGCAAAACCAATCGACTGGGAGGCTGAAGCGCAGCCCCCTAGTTCTATTACTCAACTTCTTGAATCTCGCGCCAGCACCAACGCATCTAGGGGCGTTGTGTCATCTTCATCCAGGCCCAAAGTCATCGTTCTAACCGGGGCAGCTGGTATGGTCGGCCGTCAAATTCTGGACGGTTTGTTGGCGAATCAATCAGTTGGCAAGATAATCTGCATCGCCATGCGCCGGATCCAAGAGCGTGTCGCTTCGGGAGCTTTGCCCGCGCCCTCTGATCGGCTCACATACTTAGCTGGTGACTTGCGCCA
Organism: Nemania sp. FL0031; assembly: GCA_022432375.1. NCBI lineage: Eukaryota > Fungi > Ascomycota > Sordariomycetes > Xylariales > Xylariaceae > Nemania > Nemania sp. FL0031. The sequence continues at coordinate 57,868 of JAJKKK010000074.1, read as the reverse complement.
ACCACGGCTTGGCCTCTCGGAGGCCGATTGGGCCGTTACCTCCGCGCAAGCAGATGCTGTCATACACGTCGGCGCGGATGTGTCGCACAGCAAGACTTACAGAACAGTACGAGATGCCAATATCGGCGCAACTGCCGAGCTCGCCCGTTTCTGTCTGCAACATCCCACCCGACGTGTACCGCTTCACTTCGTCTCGAGCGCAGAGGTGGCAATGTTGGGCGAGAATGGGGGCGTAAAGAGCTTCGCTGAGGTATCTGTTCAAGCCGCGGGAGTGATCCCCTCCCAAGCAGATGCCGTAGGTGAAGGATATGCGTCGAGCAAGTGGGTTTGCGAGCGTATGCTTGAGAATATCGCTGCTGTTGAACCGAATACAGGGCTTCGGGTTTGGATCCATCGTCCCTCAAGTATCATGGCACCATCAGACGAAGACGAAGCAGCGGCTCTCATCGGAAAACCCGATGCCCCACTCCTGCGCAGTGTGTTATTCTACTCGCGGCGACTACGAGCAGTCCCTAGCACCGACGGTCTTCTTGAAGGGATGCTAGACCTAGTGGCCGTAGAGACTGTAGCAAGGGATGTCATCGGCGCTGTTTTAAACAGCGATAAAGAGACCACTAAGGAGAATGTGACATATGTCCACCATACCGGAGACGCGGAATTGGCTCTAGACCATCTCAAGGAATACTTAGAAGAGCAAGAGAGGGTCGCGGGAGGCTCAGGACCGCTTATTTCCCAACCTATCGAGGTTCTCCTGCTAAGTGAATGGGCTTTGAGAGCGCAGGAAGCGGGGATGCACGTGCTCCTCGGAGCCATGTTCGAGAATGCTGATCGCGAGAAGAGAGGGCTTCATTTCCCTCAGTTCATCAAGCGCAGACTCTCAGCAACGGATGCCGATTCTTGATTGAGGTAATCTCGCCACCTCGCAGATATGCATGTATATAGCAATTATAGACTATAGAGACCACCATCTAGGTACACGATATGACCATCTTTGTTTTTTTTTGCATACAACCTATGTTGCGAACTACTGTTGTTCTAGTGTTGTGCTTTTCGGGCGGCGACAATATAGCAGCGCAAGGAAATAGGCATGCGGAGGACCAGTGCATAGCGTCTTGGAGCCATACTTCAATTACTTGTTCTTAGATGAAAGATAGTTAAGCAAAGGTAAGTGGCCTTGTAGGATGAGTAGTAGCGTTGGCCTTTCTGTAGCCCTTCGGTGTTTACATGCCTAGTAGAATTGGTGACGCCGTTAGAGCCGGCACGATACCACTACTTAGGCCATGGCACCGGCACTGTCAGGCCCCTAAAACACTTTTTAAGGCGTGATCAATGGTGACATTATAAATTTGATATGGACCGTAATACAATAGCACCTATACAAACTAGGAGTCCCTAAGCTCGGGTCACATCCGAGCAGGCAGCAATCTAGGAATTGATAGTGTGAAGTCCTTAACCCCTATCCGTATATTAACCGCTCGACCTTCACCATAATACCTTAAGGAACCTCAAGATCTCTTATAGCCTGGTTGCGAGCCACATCGTAGGGGTACCGGTATGTCTCGTCCTGTGGTGTAGCAACCTTTAAACGTCCCGGAACCTGTAGTAACGCTCGTAAGGCCAAAATACGATTGCACGGCGAACATTCAACCATGCACTGACCGTACCAACCAACTTCGTGTCGAGGGGCGATGGTGCGAGTGAGGCCACCTCTAGATAAGCCGAACCGAAGAACAGCTTACCGTATCATTCTGCCAAGGAGGGAACGTGTCTTATTAAAATTCGAGTGTGCCATCCCCTCAAGGTCTTGCACTCCATCGATAAGATAAAAAGGGCTATAGTCATTAATATCTTTGGAACACCTATCTACCTTAGGGTTCTGTAGTGACTGTAGCCAGAATATTGTTATTGTTGTGGTCGGGAGTAGGTTTCTCTGCGTCTCGTAGTATAAACCCTGGTATCCCCTTAAGGTCTTGGCAAGGAACATCCGCGCTTGTGATGACAGTCTCTTGGCGGCATCGCATTGGGTATTACGCGAAGGTCTACGCGAGCGAGGCTGCTGTCCGGGTATATTATTACATGTGCCTTGAAGAAGGAAGTGATGGAATTAATGGTCGGCAGACTTCACTCCCAGTGAAATTAGCGAAAAGGGGTCCTTTGTATATCACTTACTACCTTCTACATTCAATTTCAGCCCAGTGGCGCATGAAGCATACCGTTGCAACCGAGTTCTTGGCTCAATATTCTTGCCGATACGTCGTAAACATCACCCGCCAAGACTCCAGTGATGCTGTGCCGTGAATCTGCATCCAATTCAGATAGTTAAACAAGAGTTCCACCTGGAAAGCGAAAAGTTTTACATATAAACATACGACGTTCCTGAATTTAATATCAGCCTCAGCGTCCCGGTATGAATATGCGAATTGTCACCCACTCCTACGATCCAATATCAACTTGATTTGCACGAGACAAATAGTAACAATGAGGCTAGCAACGCCTATCTACGTGCTCTCCTTACTAGAGGTAGCCCTTGCAGGTATTGACATATTCTCGATCTTATATACTTCACGGCTGACCACTTTTCAGACTGTGGTGTGGACGGCGGCACCATTGTCGTAGCCAACCCAAACTACCAAATTCTAGATGAGCTCGAGGCTTGCAGTACAATCTTTGGCGACATCCTCATCGACCCTGGCTTCGTGTATTTCATTCTTCAAGGTCCTCAGGAGATCACAGGGACCATAATCGCTCACGACAACGTTATTCTGAAGTCCCTCTCACTCCCGGATGTTCACAAACTAGGCGGGTTGTCGTTCGCAAGCCCGGACATTGAGACTGTCATAACCTTTCCAGAGGTGACCGAGATTGGCAGTCTAGAATGGAGGAATATTACCTGGGAATATGACTTCGACTACTTCTCGTGGGCAGCCGAAAAGCTTGTCACAGTATCCAACCTCAACGTTGAGGCGACTTACTTGAGCGGCTTCAAACCGGATTATCCCAACTATGACGGCACCTCCTTTTACTATGGCGGACTTGGGCAATTGGAGATGGCCGATAACATTCGTGTCGTCAACAATCTGCGCATGGATGAAATAGTATTTGAGTCGCTTAAAACCATAAGCGGTTCTCTGATCGTTGGAAGTAATTTCAACTTCCTAAACTCGAGAGGGAAAAGAGACGCAAACAGTCTACTTGTTTCTTTGCCTGCGCTGGAGTCTATTGGAAACGTCATTATTTACGATGAGGACATCGCCCGCGGGAACCCAGAGGGGAAAATCGATCTACCAATTCTGGGCCACGTCTTCGGGGATTTCAATGTCACCAATATCGGTGGAATCTCTGAGATTTCCGTACCTGCCCTCACGGATGTTGACGGAGGTCTATATATCTTAGGCAACAAGGCACTGAAGAACCTTGATTTCCCAGAGCTGCGCAGGGTAAACCACGTCTTTATCGATGGAGGTGATGCTTACTACGGTGGTTTCGAGACAATATCCTTTTCTGCCCTCGAAGAAGTTGGGCCTTTCCATGTGAGGGCTCCAGCATACAATTTCGACTGTTCATCCCTAGAGCATATCCGACAAATCGCAAGCGAGTTCTCCTGTGAGAACTCCAGAGGCACCTATGATCCTGACACGCCGTCGTCAACCAGCGAAGTGCCTACACCAACCCCGAGTGATCCTGCTCCTTCGCCAACTGGTGAGCCATCCCCATCGAACTATCCAAGCTTGACGAGCGAGCCGAGTCTCACAAGTGAATCGATGACGACAGATGAGCCTAGCGTCACGAGTGAGTCTAGTCTGACAAGTGAGCCAGCGACGACGGATGAACCTAGCATGACGAGCGAACCCGTATCGACCGGTCTACCTAGCCAAACAAATGTCCCCGCGCCAACGGATCCGGCGGAACCGACGAGCAATCCAGACACGACGGGTGGCGCAGGTGATACTCCCACAAGTGAAGCCCCTGCAAGTGCTTCAGGGAGTGAGCCGGCTACTTCAGGTGCTTCAGGCTTGAGCTCGCCGTTTGGGTTAATATTGTTGCTGCTCACGTATTGGCTGCTGTAATCAATGGCCTAGGTAGATAATTAGATAGTAGATAATACATTCACTGCTATAGCCTCCACTAGGCTGTAACTTAGCTATCTAGATATAAGTGACATTAGTAGCGAATAATACCTAAGGTGAACCGGGTCAAATAATACGGAGTGGCCTGTAGTGCGTATATCGTGGTGTCGCGGTGGTGTGGAGCTTATTATACCGTTGATACTGGAGGAGTATTAACGGCGTCGTTTTTACTCCGTGACACGTGGTTACTTTTGAAGTGTAAAAGTACGCATGTTATGTAGAAGTGAATTCATAGCTCTGAATTTGGGGAATACACTATTACTTTTACTTGAGTATTAATTGACTCTCACGTATTCATAGGACCAAGAGGAAGAGAAGATATGCTCGCTGTTTCAGAACGTGGCACTAGCACAGAAAAATTAGATGCCTAAATGTAAAAGTGACATAGATACATATAAAATTAGTTAATTTGGCACCGCACCCATGATTATTATTCTTTTTATGACCTTTGACCCCCTACCCCCTTCTTTTATAAGAATGATTTCGCGCTCTTTTAGGCCTTATCCTCGTCTGCTGGTGCTTGTCTTTGCTGCCTCTCCTCGGCTATCTGTTTAATATTAAGTCGTTCCATGGCACAACAGAACGGGAATGCAAGAAGGGCCGCGGCTAGAGCAAAAATGAGAGGATCACGGAGGGCCTCCGCATAGGCAGATCGCAGGGCGGCAAGGATTTCAGGGGTAGGCGATAATTGCTCGACTAGAGAACTCGGAGTTAGTTATCGCCATTTTGAGCATCATTTATGAGGATCTTAGAAGTTTCCAGACACAGGATTCACCAAAAAGGAAAGTCTCAACTCTAGAAACAGCTGAAACAGGAAGAAAATAGCCCCGAGATATACTTACGGCCGGTAGCGCCAGCCGCAATTACAGCTTGGGGAGTAACTGCGTTCGTGTGCTTTGGGACTGTCGTCATCAATTTGGTTAGGAGTAGATTTTGGCCAATAGCAACGGCTAGTGCTCTATGTTCATATTAGTTATGCTCCATATGTTACGTTTTAGCTGATGGTGCAGTGAGCCCCTTACCCGCCTAGTTGATACGAGAATACTGCGATCGCTATTACAGGTTAGCTACCAGTTTAAAGTTCCCGCCTCTAGGGCTCCCCTAAGGTTTACATACCATTTCCAATAGGTACATCGATCGGCCTATATACAGTCAGAGTTAGGGTAACGACAAAAGGAATAGTTATCAATACGCACTCAAGTACGGCTTGGAGAGCTGTGTATGGTAATTGCTGGGCCATTCCGATCCCTAGTCCATTTATGACCATGTAAGCGGCCCATTGTACGGTAGGGGTAGACACTCCAATTGTAGTAAGAAGGCCAGCCCCGATACTAGTTACCACCACACCGGTGATCATATAAGGCACCTATGTTGTTATTAGTTGTCTGCCGAAGTGTCAGGGATAATTCACTCACATAATGACCCCATTTAGTTACAATGCCTCCTACGATAACAAGTCCAACGATCTGCGGCAACACTAATGCAATAAACCGTACTCCACTCTGAGTAGTCGACACGCCCTGAACAGACTGGAAGTAGATTGGTAGGTAGTATGCATACTGTTGAAAGCGCAAGAGACGTTAATTGCAAACCTGTGATATAGCTGATGTACGATAGCAGCGCAAAGAGAAGTAGCATACCGTAAGACTTGACGCGCCAAGACCAAAGAGGACGAGGGCACCCATATAAATGGAGCGTTTCTTCAATATACGGAAAGGAAGAATAGCAGTATCGCCTTGCTTCCATTCCCAGAAGCCAAAGACAGTGGCTATAGTGCCGAAACCGACAAATAGACCGATACATCGAGAGTCGCTCCATGGATAAATCTGTCCTCCCCATTGCAATACGAGAAGCAAAGATACCACAGCCCCGAGGAAAAGTAATGTGCCGACGCCGTCCATCTTTTCTAGCTTGGTTTGTAAGGGTAAATCATGATTGACCTGGTTTGATGACGGCTTTATATTGACGAAGAATATGATAGCGGCGACAACAGCAGCCCCGACTGGAGCATTACTATAGACATGTTAAGTTTTATTGAAAGGACATCGGCTGACATAAAAACCTACATCCAGAAGCACCATCCTGTAGAGTTGTCAGTGATTACCAAAGAAGGCATGTCTAGATTATACGTACGCCAACTTACACGATCTGTGAGAGCCCCTCCAATGACGGGTCCGACAGAGACACTGATACCTAGAGAACTGACTACGACACCCTGGAATAAGGGCACCTTGTCGAGCCGAACTACATACCCGATGATGGCTAAGGCTCCCTGAAGTAGTCCCGCAGCACCAAATCCTAGAAATGCTCGCCCGAATATGAGAATATCTGATCGCTTTGCCGATGCACAAACCACCGATCCAACTAGGTATTTTTAAGTAGCCAATTCCAAAATGCATAAGAGGGGAATGAAGTCACCTTCAAAGAGGATCAAAGAGACGAGATAGACTAGCTTTGCGTTGAAGTATTTGTAGAGATTGCCGAAGAATGGCTGAAACGCTGTGATGGTTAAAAGGTATGCAGCGCCATACCAAGCTATATCGTCTAGAGACTTGAATTCGGTAGTTATGCGCGGAATAGCGACGCCAATGATATTCTGGTCAAGACCTAGGAGAAAGATGCCCAAACAAAGAGCGCTGATAACGATACCTAGCCTCCATGACCCCAAAGGTTGGTTCCCACCTTCAGAGGCATTATTAGTTAAGACCTCAGTCGGCGCGTTTTCTTCGTCCATTCTTGCGACGGCGCAAATACCTCGATGAGGATATCTAGTGAAGAAAGACTTCGTGTGACGGCAATAGCGATGTAAGGACGAGAGATGCGGTCAGTTTTGTTTTTTGTTTAGTTTTTAGACAGTGCGACTGACAAGATACGAGTCGGTTCTCATGTTGCTAATAGTAGAAACAGGGGTATTGCATACATCAGTTTTGGTGGCGCTGATGGCGTTCGAGATCCGACCAATCGAAGTCCAGTAGACAGCACGGTAGAATATAACTATCCCTAAGTACTACCTAGCCGGTTTAGAGAAAACACAGCAGTGTACGCGATATTGAAGTACATTTCTCCGTCGCTTTGGTACTAACTAGTTATTTAAACGTCCCAGCGGGCATAGGTGTATTATTACTTGTTGCAGTACTAACAAGATAATGCTAACAAGGGGAAAAAATGGAGGAGGTACCCGGCAGCAACAGACCGCAGCATCCGAGACACCTATGATAGCTCGAACGCTCTATGGACTCCTCGAATAATACAGATCATCTCTTTTTCCACACCAGAGGCGCGCGTTCCGGATGCAGCATTTGAAGTAGCAACTTCTGCGCTGAGTCTGTCTCAATAAGATTCAAGAGTCGCGCCCGTGCCTTCTCACTAGTTTCTCCTCGCATGAGCTCAGGCATAACTTGCCAGTCCCGGAATAGGACTGCCATTGTTGCCACAAACTCGACCTGTGAGAATTTCTTACCCGGGCACGATCTTTCGCCTTCGGACCATGGGATAAATGTTCCACGTTTCAGGGTAACCAGTTCCTCTATAGAGTCGCGCTTCTCGATCCAACGTTGAGGTCTCCATGTGAGCGGATCAGGGCCCCAAAATTCGGGATGTGTGTGTAGTGCCGCATAGCTCGGGATCACCATAGTATCCGGGGGAACCGTGATTGTTTTGTCTCCTACTTGAAGTTGATGGCCTGTCCTCTCCGTCCATTTAGCCACAGGAACTGGAGTATATAGGCGAACCGTCTCCATAAGAACTGCATTGCATCGTTTTAACTGCGGAAAATCCTTGTGATAATCCCAATCCTTCGGCTGGCGGTCTCCTAACACCTGTTTTAGCTCCTCAGAAAGCCAATCCTGGACAAATGGGTTTGCTGCAAGAAAAGCAACTGAGAACATCAGGCTATGAGCTGTGGTATCATGCCCAGCAAAGTTCTGGAACACTCGAAGTCAGTTATCGCTAATCCAGGCAGTTTGTTGAGGATTTGAGAAGCCTTCATATACTATATTGAGAAGTCGCCAAATGAAGAAGATAACTAAGTAATACTCACGAATACAAACATATTGCCGTATATTTCTGAGTCAGTAAGTCCAGCAAATGCGCGTGCATCTGTTGACACGACGGAATCTTTTGCCTCTTCCTTATTAGACTCGCGGATCAATGATGATAGGAGGTTACGCTCTGCAGGCTTTCCTTTCGCAAGTTCGTACTTTTCCTTTTCATAGACATTTTCCATATGCTTCTGGAACGACACACATGCTTCATGGACCCTTCGTAGTTTACGTGGGAGCCAGGGCATAGAGAGAAAGTTAGTGCCCAAAATCATAATGAGGATACAATTGTCGAGGACTTCTTTAAGCGATTCTTTATAACTCGTCGCGGGACTCGCAGCGCTCACGCTAGCATCGTGGCCTTGGAAAGGAAAGGACTGTCCAAATCCGGCTTTGGCGAGAACGTGGAGTGAGAGCGTCCGAACATCCTCCGCGGTCGTACTAACTGATGTCTTATCTGACCAATAACGTAACATGTCAGTTGCAAGAGAAAGACTCTCCGTCCATACGACTTCGTTTGTTAAGTCATTGAAGCACGGTGCGGTGATTTTGCGCTGCTGCTTCCACTGGTCGCCTTCTACCTAAAAGCCGGTTAGCATTTGCCGAAAGAGACCGGTTGGGAGAGTCGCCTTACGGTTGAGAGATTCGGACCGAATACATTGAGCATTTCTAGGGGTCATCGTTAGTTATCCAAGTATAGGACAGGCGCTTAGATTCTCAAACTAAATCATGAGGTCGTCCACTAACGGTATATCTCTAACGGACGCGGGAAGTCGGATCTGCGTCGGAACACGTCCAACAGGCTCTCTGGGTTACAAACGTAAAGCCAGTTCTTCCCCGGCGTAACCTGCATGTAGACATCGCCCATTTCAATATGAGATCGGCATTTATCATCAACTTCCCACCCACGCCAGTTATACCGTGTGAAGCTACAGTCTCCGAGAAACCGCCGGGCGAGTGGTACAACCCTTTTATCCACGAGCATCCAGAGGGGGTTGCCATGGCTAATGGGAAGTATTCGAAGGGGGACGCCAAGCTTGCGAGCGGATTGATAGTTCTGCCACAGACATATCCACGAATACACAGTCCAAGACAGCGCCGACGTGACGACGAGCCGAACGAATAGAGCTGTAAAGCCCATGGTGAATGACTGATTGATTCTCGAGGATTTTAAGCGTCGTGGAACCTCAATGCCTTCTTGGTAGGTGATAATAAAGAGGTCGAGTGGGATGCGAGTTTTTGGTGTCGAGCAACGAGCAAGCAGGCAAGGGATGACGAACGGCCAACTGCAGTGAGTGGAGCGAAAGACTGATACGTAATCACCTATGCAATCAGATTGCTCTTCACAATTATAATATGAGACAATCGGCGCACGGCAATTTGCGGATGCAAAGGTAGCCGACTTCAGCCCTCTAAAAATTGATGACTGATCAATTGATTGCATAGGGGTGTAACACTACCTACACCCGGCCCATCATAGCCGGTCCGGGTCCTTTGTGCCCTTATGGATTTCATTTTTGATGGGGTTACTAGACTCTATGCGACTTGGTACAGCGTGTTACGAACCAACAATAAGGTTTTTCACCTTGGCAATCAACATAAACTCACATCTTATTGGCTACGATCTATCTTTTTATAGATCATCTTATAGACAGCTTAATCAACTCAAATTCTACTAAGGGACTAGAACTATAACCTTCTTACTATACTTGAAAGTCTAACCTTTCCTGGCGGCAGCCAGGACGCCAGATGGTTTGTTCCCAAGCTTCTCGTGTCTTCCCACAACTCCGGTTCCACGAAATGCAACACAGACGAACCCTATACAGAAGATGCCAAGCGCAAAATTGAACCAGTTCGCAGCCCTGATACTCACTACCGAGGCTTCATCCCATTTCGTTATCTGCCCGGCATCCTGTACCGAGACACCTCTTTCTCGGGCGAGGACGGCGGTTTGAATGGCAGTGACAATAGCAAGACCAATAGCTCGCCCGACTCCAGCCGATGCATTGATGAGACCACCCCCTAGTGCCTGATCTTCCTGAGGCAGAGATTTAGACGTGAAGAGGGTCAGGCAGGGCCACGTGATATCCGCACCGATGACGGATAGGATAAACGCTGGAAGCCCAAAGGCGAAGTAGGATGTAGATTGAGGAAGCGGTACGGCAAATAGCAGACATGAAATCGACATCGCTGCGTTGGCGCACAGGAGTAGAATCCAAGTCGGGATACGTGAGATGAGATGGCTAACAATAAAGGCCACCAGAGCACCCGTGGCACCTGTTGGGATGAAGCGCAGCGTTGTCTGTAGGGGGCCGAGTCCTTGGTAATCCTGGTAGAAGTAGGTCGCATAGACTATGAAGTTGTTAAAGCTTGCGAAGAAAAGCGCCATGATAGCTAAGCCCGCGCAGAACCTTCCGTTCTTAAAGATAGAGACCTTAATAAGCGGCCTCCTTGATGTACGGTTTTCTTGATACCACTGCCAGGCATAAAATACGCCTAGTAGAATGAAGGCGATGACGATCAAAACAGGGACCCAGGGAGTGCTCCAACCAACGACGTTCCCCTCTGTCAATGCGAACAGGAGCGCGAGTAGGCCAGTTGTAACTAGGAAGCCTCCTAGCCAATCTACAGACTTGAGGAGAGCAGCACCTCTCTTCTCTGGAACTAGGGGGGCTGGCGGCGGTGGTATAAAGAAGATTCCGGCAGCGGTGACTAGAACACCAAGCCCTCCTAGGGCGCCGAACACCCACTTCCAGCTAGTCGCGGATGCGATGCCACCAGCGAGGAGATTTCCGAAGACACTCCCTAACGGTGATCCAGAAGCTAGCAACTAGTTAGCGTTGCGACGTAATAACTGAGGTTTAACATACCATATGCGCTAAATGCATAGTTTTTAGCCTTGCCTGGGGGGAATGTGACGCCCAAGATGCCAATTGCGGTCGGTACGTTTGCCGCAGCCCCCTAAACGAAGTAAGATATCAAAGACAACAACTTAACAGAGCGCAGGTCTTACTAAGCCTTGAAGCCCCCTGAATAGATCGAATGCGATCTCGTTTGGTAGGAAAGGGTTGGCTATTAAAGTCACGGTAACGAACGCACTACCCCAAATGAATATATCCCGTTTGCCGTATACTGCGGCGCTTGAAGTTAGTAATTGTTACTCTAAGAGCGATACACGACTACCTCGCTAGGTTGGAGAGCCCCTAAAACATGATTCTGGTGGTAAACAGGAGCGTGTACACTCTTTAGAGGGCCCCTGGTGATTACTTACTATCGGCTATACGTCCCCAAAGGAGCAGGAATGTTCCAAACGTTAGGGCATAGGCGGAGACGATCCATTGAAGCCTGCTCTCGGGGATATCCAGGTCCCTACCGATTGTCGGCAGAATGATAACAACAGCCTGACCAGAAAGTGTCTGCTTGAGCGTCAGCGGGAAAACGCTCGCTTCTCAAAGAGAGTGGGAGTAATCCCTACATTCAGAAAGCTCGCGCCGGTAACCGTGGCTACGAGAGCTATACACCGCGCTTTGGAAAATGGCAGAGGTGGTTCATCATCTTTCCCGGATTCGGAGACATCGGACGTCGGCTCGGTTAAGACTCCAACTTCTTTTTCGTCTCTGGTTTCTTCAACAATTGCGTCGCTTAGCCTGCTGATTGAAGGCTCCGGTACTGCCATGGTCGTCAGTGAAGAAGAATCGTCTCCCGTCGGCTTCAAAGTTTGTCAGCGCTGAGGTACGCGGGAAGGACGACGGCGGAAGAAGTTATCCATGACTACATCTCGGCAGGCGGTCCGGTTGAACACATCATAGGTGAAGGATGCGGCGCCAAGCCGAGGAGACCTTAGCGAGGCCGAGAGCGGGCTTGAACTCGGGACTATACCAATCGCGTAGATAGCCCAAGGCGGTTATAGCGGAGCCGGATATATGCCGCCCATATAAAAACGTTATTCCCTCTTTCCGTACTACCTACGCTTGGTAAGCTTGCTTAATGGATACTGTGGGAAGTGCCGAAGTGGGCGGACGCTAGATTGAGCACTACTGTCAACACTAACTCCTGAATAACCCACACGTCACGGGCACTACGCAACACCATACTGTAATGGGTTGAAGCGTGAGATGTATATAAAAGGGCCCAGCAGTTCAGCTCTAGGCTAACCTATGAGTTGGATCTAAATTAATAACTACAGCATGGCTTTAACATCAATCGGATCCTACCCACGCCGCAGTCCCACGAGCTCCTGAGTAACGCGAAGTTATTTTGAAAATAGCCAACATGCATCTACGTATACGTACTAGTCATCGACAAACAACAACCGACGCCGGCTCCACGCAGTATTTATGCGAGACAAAAAGAGAAAACACTATATAGTTATAGGAGACCAGTCATGGATTTTACTATATTTTGAAATCAATAGACGAGCCTCATTTCGGCCCAAGAAAGATTCAAGACCTATCAAAGATTCTGCGCGAGGCAAAATCATGGCGCATATATTCAAAAGTTATCATCCACGATAAATGTGTTCAATTTGCATTTTCTGATTACGTCGCGTAGCTAGCCTACGGGTTATTACAGATTCAATTAGTTGGTCTTCTAGAAGCGCGTATCAAATATAAATTCTTCTCTATGCATCAATCACTATAGACTCGATGATCGTAGCAGTAGTGCCAGTGATGATAGTGATGCTTAGTATGTCGAGTAACTTAGAGGCAGTAGTGCTCTGTAACCTGATACTAACTATTGTATAATATGGAGATGCATCACCTGCTAAAATTTTGCTAGAGATGACCTGGTTCTCGAGACTGGTATGCATCGGAAATGTTGAAAACTTTGAGGTCTGTATCTATCTAACTATCAGCATCGAGTTCCTAGTATTAAGGATGTAGATTTTCAGTACTCTAAGTCCCTAAATAAAATTTAATTATTCATTAATCGACCTATCGCTACATTTAGATCAGGACGCTTATTCACGCTGTAATTACAAATTATTCTGAAGTCCAACTGCCACAGGTGGACAGTCAGTAAAGAAGCTGGAACATGATGTATTGTTCGACGCCGTGAATACGAATCCAAACAGTCGCGTTTATTTTAGGAAGCTCTAAAACTTTTAATCTATCGTGTACGTCTATTAATTCGCCCTCGTTAGACAACGGGGCTAACCCAATACAAACGATGGTAAGACCTGCGCAGTCTATACTTCGCGTGCCGCACAGCCTAGACTTCTTTTCCGAGGACGCCGAGCGAGGGTTTTATGGAAAACAGTTAACGTATTATTTTGTTTCCGCCGGCCAGGAAAACCAAGCTACGACGACACCAAGCTTGAGCGCTGCAGCAACCCATAGGGCTCCTGCGCAGCCGAACGAGCTATGAGCCAGAACGCCACCTACGACAGCTCCTCCAAGAAGTAGAAGCGGCGCTGCAACCCTTCGATTTCTCTCCGCGTTTTGCGTGGCCAACAAATTAGCATCGGAGAAAAGGTCACAGTAGAGGCTTGTGAGCACAACGCTTGTTAGGGCGTTATACTTGAGCGCCCTGCTAGCCACGGCTTGCCCGCAACTCTGAAATGCGACCAAGGCAATAGGAACAAGTTCCGGCCATCCAATTGACTCTTTAGGGTCTGCGGATTTTGGCCCAAATGTGAGGATTGCCGCGGCGACCACGATCAGGGTTGCCTGCATGGTGAAGGAAACACAGAGAACCCATCGTCGTGTTGGCGAGAAGTAGCGATGGAAGGAGCTAAAGAAGACCGATCCCGCGCAAAAAAAGACAATCGATGTTGCAGACTTAATCCATCTCGTAGACTCGCTGGGCGCGGCAATTCCCAAGCCAAAGTATACTGTGTTGCCTATATCCATCATATCAGCTCCCACGTTCAATGTGAGGAGAGGTGGATTGGGATGAACAAACCAGTCTGCATCGACACGAAAGAGCCCCACGTAGAGATGGATGCGCTGTCAAGCATACCAGTCACAACGTAGCAGGCGAGCAGGATTAAATCAGCCCAGTCGCGACAAATATTGGTCATCATGTTGTCGCGCCATTTTGACTTGACGAGCGACACGCCATCCCCTAACAATGGCTGTTCCTCATCTACATGGGGGGCCGTATGTCGACCCGAGCTGTTGATGGCGCCATATCCGTTAGATGGGGGATCAGGCGACATTGGAAAGATGAAATCGGCGGGGGAGTTCTTTACGTGTTCTGTGTATTGAAGTGTGTAGGATGGTTGCAACCATAACCAATTAAGAATGATAGTGAACTGAAGGAGAAGTCAGCCGCAATAGGGGAATGCCGAGATTTCCCCCCGCGCCGCGATTTCGATCCGAATCCGAAGGCTGATTTCACCGATGGTGGACTATCGTGGTAGGTGATATTGTTGTTGGAGATGGAGGAAATGAAGGGCGCACGCCGAGCTTCAAGCTGTCGTGTCGGTGCTTCGGCTACTATCTCATCATGATGGAATGAATGCAACGCCCAATATTGTACCTACTGTATGGGGTTAGATAGTACTACACTAATGTGTAAGTAGTATAACCTACGATGGATTTGGAGCAATACCGTTTGATCTTCTGATTCGCATGAGCAGTACGCATACTCGATACTATAAAGAAGTCAAATAGGATTCTGGCTTGGCGATGCTTATTTAGCTTGGCTTGGATTGCCCAGAATGTGATTGCATATAGATTTTCTGAAGAACCCTCCTCTCAGCTCCGGCTCGCTTACCTATTTAGTCGCTTACCTACTGCTTGTACCGGTGCTAGAGATAATTAGTCCAGGTATTTACTGGTATTGGATAGGTACAAGGACCCATGAATGAATCATCCCCGCACGAGATCCCTGTCATGAAGACGCTGACACATCCTGTTTCTGACAGGGGTTCCAGGCTACCGGTTCAAAATACATGTGGATAGGGAGCGACCGTTGGAGACGGTTGCTGCGGCATACCATATCTAGGTTACGTGTGCGGCGTCTGGGGGGGCTCAAGAGATAAAGCCCTGTTTTTCCCAGACAAAGACCAGAGACCAGCGATGCGATACGCTGGGGAATGCTCGGTTTTGCCTCGGAATTTAGAGAGCCCATGCTCAGGCGCTGCTGTAACAGTAATAGTGCCTAGCTCGGTGTGTTTCCATGCTCAAAGGGCCTTCTGGCGGGCGTTTTGGTCCATGAGTATCTGGATTGAGCACCAGCACACCCCCGACGGCGCGTAACAAGGTTCGATTCCGGGCTTCTGGGGTATCCAGGGACTCTGCCGTAAAGAGGAGTTCAGTAGGCTAGACTCCCCAAACCGTCATCGGTCTGGACAAGCTCGGAGAGTCGTTTACGACATTGCTCCGCTGTTTCGTCGCTTTCACCATCAGATGTTTTTTATCTCTGCATTTTTTCCTCATAGTGCATCTTTAAAAGCGGCCAATTCCTTACCACTCCTGCCCAATTGACGATTGTAGTGTGCCCGCCCTATTGCAGGCTTTGTTTCTCAGCTTTGTTCAATTCAGATCGTCTTGTACAAACGGCGATGCAGCTCCTTAACTCCCGCGGTAGTTCCGTGCCGCAGCTCCTGCTTGCAGGACTTGCTCTAAGTAATCCTGGACTTGCAGTTCCCGTCCAGGACAGTCCACGTCAATATCTTCTAGCTGGTCTAGACCTTCCTCCCAAATACATCAAGAAAGCCAAATCGCCTTACAATCCAGATTTTAGAGATCCTCTTGATCGCCCCGTCGATTCAGTTGGCGAGAAACTAGATCCTCTCCCGTATCGTAATGGTCTAGGTGCCTCCGTATTAGGACCATGGAATTGGGAACGCTCTCGCCAAAGCCCGGATCTCGTGCGTCCCCCCAGCACCGATCACGGCGACATGAAGAATATGCGCTGGAGTTTCGCGGACTCTCACGTTCGAATTGAGGCGAGCACTCCCTAAACATTTCATGTCATGTTTTGGCTAATAGTAAATAGGAGGGCGGATGGACCCGCCAAACCACAGTGAGGGAACTAGGTAGCAGTGTCGACCTCGCCAGCGTCAATATGCGACTTGACAAGGGCGTAATTCGGGAGCTACATTGGCACAAGGAAGCTGAATGGGCGTATGTGCTCGACGGCGAAGTCCGAATCACTGCAATCGATTACGAAGGAGGCAATTTCATAGACGACTTGAAGAAGGGCGATCTGTGGTATTTCCCTAGTGGTGTCCCTCACTCCCTCCAAGGCCTAGGCGAGAACGGCACCGAGTTCCTGCTCATCTTCGATGATGGGGCCTTTTCAGAAGAGTCGACGTTCATTCTTTCTGACTGGCTAGGTTCGTTTTCAGAATCAAGCGTCCAGTACTTGACTTCGGCTAACATATCCCAGCGCACACGCCCAAGTCAGTCATCTCGAAAAACTTCAATCTCGCGCCTGAAGTCTTTGAACACCTCCCTAAGAACGAGAAGTACATATTCCAAGGATCATACCCGGGTTCCCTCAAAGACGAGGAACCAAAAGGCAAGAATGTGAAGAAGTCCAAGTACAATTTCAGCCATCGCATGTTAGAACAAGAGCCCAAGATCACTAGTGGTGGCGAAGTCCGCATTACCGACTCCAAGAACTTTCCCATCTCGAAGACGGTGGCTGCCGCGCACGTCCTCATCCAGCCTGGCGCTATACGAGAGATGCACTGGCACCCGAATGCGGATGAGTGGAACTTCTTCCTCACGGGCCGGGCTCGTGTCACCATCTTTGGCGCCCAAGGCACCGCACGAACATTCGACTATGTCGCCGGCGATGTCGGCATTGTACCGCGAAACATGGGCCACTTCGTAGAGAACATTGGAGACGAGCCGATTGAAATGCTTGAGGTCTTCAAGGCTGATGAGTTTAGGGACTTCTCTCTCTTCCAGTGGATGGGTGAAACTCCCAAGAAGCTTGTTGTCGACCACCTGTTTCAGGACGATCCGAAGAATGGCGAGATTTTCTGGAACAAGGTGAAAAACGCAGAGAAGGACGAAGTAACGTTGCCAGACCCAGAAAAGGGTATGGAGTCAGGTGGTGTTCGCGAGTTGTAAATCACCTCATAACACTATCTAATATTTCAAGAGGATGGTCGTTCATATACCCCGGGCCAGGACCTAGTTGGAACCTCATGATACGATTCGGATATTATCATCGTTTGTCACAACCTTTATTGTTCAGATCATAGGTAAGTGGGCATTATGCCGTAATCACTTAGTCCATGTACACAAAACAGAAAAGGGGAACAGGGAATACGCTCTAGTGTACCTAGGTAGCTTTCAAAACATTATTTTCATTCAGTCCTATTTGCTATATGAATGGAGGGAAGGCCTCAATATATACACAACCAAAGACCCAAAGAACTTACACATTGCGTCGTGCATCCCATATATGCCTAACCGCCTCATTCAACTAGCCACTGCTGATTATATTTCCTGGTTAGGAATAACACGCCATTTTACTTCCTGTTCGCCTGCATATGTTAATGTTGAGTCTACATAAAGTGTGGTATCGTCCTTACAGTCCAATCATAGTCTATATAAGACTCACACTTTACATTGACATTGCAGCAGTACTGGAGTCCATGCAATTGGGGTACTCATTATCATAACACCCGTTAAGATAGATCCCTGGTGTCACGGCCAACTACTTGTCATTGCATGAGACCATCTAGCTGCCATTGCTCCTGTGGGCTAGTCCCATATACTATGCACCTCCTTTGTTTGACGTAACTATAGGTCATCGTAGGAAACGGCTCGTGACAACACCTACGCTTCCCAAGCGCAGTTCAAATGAATTTAGGAATATCTAAGCAAGGATGCCACCATGACTATATTGTCATCCCTTCATCCAAAAGGAGAAAAGACGCCGCACACCAAAGCTAAGTGCGGGGGAAAGGTGAAAGAAGATGGACACTACCTAGGTAGTGCTGTTTTCTGCCTTGCCTTATAGAAATTAACCGAATTATCATTAGAGACCTACTGCGACACTCGCCAGCCATTATTGCTGGAAATAGTGAAGATCAAGTGGACATGGATAGGACCTAGTCTTCCGGAGACAGGGGATCCGCAAGCCTGGCAACTTACGATCTCGTAAAGTCGTCACGTTTATCTTTAGCGACGCAGCATCGTGATAATACGCAAGTTTGCGATTTGTCGTCCATCTCAACAAAGAGATACCAATATTGGCTTCTGTGCCCTCCTTCGGCCTTTTCTCGCCAAGTTCAAAACCTTATTGCGTATCCATTTTCCTCTATGAGAGAGGCGAACGCGTGGGCGAGCAAAACTCAGTGCTATTACAAGTTAGAGAATATTGTCTGTTTACTCCAAGGCACTAGTAGAAGAAGCCCCCACGCACCACGGCTGTGTAGGACGGTCCTCCGCCTGTCCAATGGTTGCGAAATCCCAGAAAGAGGGTATCTATAAGCTAGCTTGGTCGGCTGCGCAATCCCCGGCTACCGCTGTAATCCTTCTCTCTACAACCAGTGGGTTTCCCGCGGTGGTGACAACCTGCAATGTATCCACAGATTGAAATATCTTGATTAGATTGTCGTGTGATTTGAAATGTCACAATAAGACTTTCTTTGGGCGCCTAGAGTTGGAGATGTGTGTAAGTGCCCAACGACGGGAGTATCTCCAAGTCCACAACGGCGCGCAAAATGCCCACCACAAACCCACTGATAATCCCTACAGCGGGCACTAGTCTGGCTTCCGCAACATCTTGCGATTCTTAATAGTTCGCAGATTCCACAGTGAAGCTAATAAACCAGACTAAGCTGATATAAGACCTTACCCAGATCCTTATAACACCATTAACTTAGCCTTCAAAACCAGGTAGCGACCCCGAATCACCAGTAGTCTGATTGGAAGAATATATTCTGGCTGAATGACATTGACGACTAGCATCGAGAGTTTCCAGCGCTGTGGAGATAAGACCGCGCGGCGCCTTTCACTGGTTGGGGATAAAAACAACCCGTCCATAGATAAACCTCCCCAGCAGCCTTAGTCCAGCTAGCAATGAGACGGTGGGTTGTATTGAAGCTAGCGCACCGGCTGTAAGGTAGGAAATTTACCTGTTTAGGAAAGTAGAACATGGGAGTGCGCAATTGGTAGCCATCACTGTTCTATCTTTGATTATTCATACCTTTATTTCCGCCGTCAGCGCTACATGCATTGTAACGCATCAGAATACCTCCTCTGGATCCACGTTGTAGTGTCATCACACGGTCTTTTCACTGCAATACCAACATCGCGTCTAGGAAAAGAACAACCATTGTTTTTAAAAGAATGAAACTAGCCTTAAAGCTATTCTCATCACGTATTAGCTAGAGAATATCTCCGAGGATTCTCGGCGCCCAGCGAATTTACTAGCAGCCAAGAGCTTGGTCACTGCAGTGGAACATCTTAGGCTCAGTTAGGTTAGTTCCAAGCTTTTTGCCATGCATCTTGGCCATGCAACGAAGCTTACCATAACGTCGCCCGGAAATACCTAGGAAATGGTTACGTACTCCTGGTAACAACATCCTTACACCGCGATTCTCTCCTCTCTTAGGCATAGTCATTATCTAACGGAAAATAGTGTAGCCCGCGGACCGTCTCTAGTCAAATATGGGGTAATTGGTCATGGTGACTGTTGGACAGAGTATGTTGGAGGCGAATGACCAGCTGCAGCTCTGAGCATGCGTGTGGGAGCCAATAACGGTCACTTACCTTCTATTCGGGGCGTGGACCAGGCTCCTGGGGCTCCCTATAGCGAATCAGCGCCGGGATCGTCCCTACACTTCGAGAATCCTTGCTACGGTTCTTAGTCTTGGCCTATCAAAAAACCATTTTCTAGTGAATATCACTTCGAATCCGGATTCTCTAAATTATTTGTCCGGGCTCCCTATACTAGACTCATCATACTAGCCTCCTTATAATTATAATATCAAAGGAAAACTATGGCTCGGGCGATAGTCATATACTAACTGATCTACCTAGGTAGTAGCCAAAATATAGAAAACCATGTACGAGGTTGTATATCTCAAACAACACTAATTATGTGGTGTCTTGTACGCCACTAACATCTGTTTTCTACGTGGCTTCTAGCTCCTCCCCGAATACTGTAAGCACAACCCCTCGTCACACTTACTTCCCCATCCTATGTTCATGATGTTACGGCGAGGTGATCTACAAATAGGTAGAACAGCACGCATAATCACACATCCGCCCGCATGTAGCCGTTTTAAAGCTAGGGGTAAGACCAGGCGAGCGAGCGCCAAAGGTTGTACAGCCTATCAGGGACGCATTATGCCTCCAATCACTTGAAGAATTGGCTAATCGGTCGCGACCCATGGTCTCCTGCCTTCCTGAGATCAAGAAACCCCCCATCTCAATTCCCCATAGAGGTAGCAGTGTAGGTAGCAACCTCTATCTGTATGTGATACCGATGGATTGCGAGAATGGACCGAAGGAGGGGAACGCCATTGCGACAGGGCGTACGCGAGGTTAGAGTCCCGATTTAATGGCTATGTTTATCTTTGCCTATTGAGTAGATAGATCTGGCCCTGACATATCTAGCCAGACATCCTCATTGTGGTGTTACTTGCGATTGGACTATCTCTCTATAGTAGGAGTAGTTAATTTAAAGCCAAGAGGTTGAGACTCGAGGTGAAAGAACTACAGAACTACTCTACTCACCTTCTTGCCCGACAACCCCTCGCCCTCCCTGTCATCATGGCTGCATTTTCCTCCAATATAGAAAGTAAGGTCGAGGCTCTGAAAGAAGAGTTGCGGACGGACCCCAACATCTCCAGAGCTAAATACTATGCTCGAGTTATT
Source organism: Nemania sp. FL0031 (assembly GCA_022432375.1). Classification (NCBI taxonomy): domain Eukaryota; kingdom Fungi; phylum Ascomycota; class Sordariomycetes; order Xylariales; family Xylariaceae; genus Nemania; species Nemania sp. FL0031. Next base: position 36,904 of record JAJKKK010000074.1, on the reverse strand, counting down.
CCAGAAAAGTTCCCATCTGCAACAAAACAGTACTTCCTCAACAAACTACCTATCGCTCAGTGGCTCCCAAGATACTCACCATCATGGCTAGTCTCAGACTTCAGTAAGTAACCCAACAAATTACACGCCGATGTCAAATATGTCCGGAAGAATCTAGTCACGAGGCCGTGTTTCTAGATAGTTTCTCTCTAGCATATTTCAGGGGCTAGATGAGTCCTTGATATGAGATAGGCACGTGACTAACAGTTTTACCATAGTGGGCGGTTTGACCATCGGGGTCATGCTCATCCCTCAAGGCCTGTCTTATGCAAAAATTGCTACGATTCCTATTGAACATGGACTCTACAGCAGCTGGCTACCCGCTGCTATCGCTGTGTTCCTCGGGACTTCAAAGGGTAAGTAAATTCCGGTCGTATAACGCGTAGAGATGATAGATAGTAGCTAACCCTGCTATGCAACAGACTTATCCACCGGACCAACTTCGCTCATGGGCCTTCTCACCTCGGAAATCGTAGCAGACCTAAAGTCCGAATACAGTCCAACTGATATCGCTGCTGCCGTTGCTTTCTTCGTAGGCATCTACGGACTAGTTATTGGTCTCCTCGGCCTCGGTTTCCTCCTTGATTACATCTCAATTCCCATTCTTACCGGTTTTATTTCGGCCACGGCTCTCACCATTGGCTTCGGGCAGGTTGGATCGCTCGTAGGACTCGACAATACTCCCTCTACAGTCTTTTCAATCATTGGAGACGTCCTCAGGAGACTTCCGAAATGGGACGGTCCAACTTCAGGGATTGGTTTTGGTACCATTGTTATCCTCCTCTTGCTCGAGAAGGTTGGGAAGAAGTGGGGTAAGAGACACTTCGTAATCCAATACATCTCAAGCAGTCGAGCTATCATTGTTCTTGTCATCTTCACTCTTATTTCCTATCTGGTCAACAAGGACCGAGATGAGCTGCTGTGGGCTATCAGCAAGGTTGACACGAACGGTATTGCAACCCCAAAGTCCCATGACCGGACTCTATTGACAAAGGTTGCCGCGCGAGCCATCGCACCATTCGTCGCCGCTTCACTAGAGCATCAGGCTGTTGCCAGAGCTTTTGGTAGGAAGAACCACTACACCGTTGACCAGACTCAAGAGTTCAACTATCTCGGTGTGACAAACCTAGTCAACAGCTTCTTTGGTGCTATGCCTGTCGGAGGAGCCATGTCGCGTACTGCCGTCAACTCGGAATGTAATGTCCGCAGCCCGCTTAATGGTGTCGTTACCGCGGGATTTATACTTTTAACTATCTACGTCTTTTCCCCGGCTCTCTATTGGCTCCCCAAGTCAACCCTCGCCGCCATCATTGTAAGTACTACTACATCAATGACCGTATTCAAATCCAGCTTTGAGGGAAATACTGATTGAATTAGATCATGGCTGTCATTCACTTGTTCGGCCCGTTTATTCTTATCTACAGGTACTATCGGATTTCTATCGCGGACTACATTGCCTTCAACGTCGCTTTCGTAAGTATACCTTGCTCTCTCTGCTGTGGTATGGAAAGCATTAAACTGGCATAATTCCCGAAAAGCTTCTTCACACGCATTGCATCCTTTAACTAACGATTACACTTAGTTCGTCACCATCTTCGTGGGCTCAGAGTACGGTATCGCATCGGCCGCGGGTTGGGCTGTCGTCTGGACTCTTCTCCGCTCAGCCTTCACTAAGGCGAAAATCTCAACCAACAGCGGCGCAGGGGGCCGGATGAACACTTCTCGCCCCTTCACCAGAGCAGGAGCAGCGGAGACCGAGAATGTCGGCATCACCATCCCCGAGGACACCGTTGTTGTCGCTTTCCAAGACTCGGTATTCTACCCCAACGCCCAACGCACCAAGACCCAAATCCTTGAATCAATTCAGCTCGTGTACCCGTCTGTGCAGAACCCCAACTATCGCGCAGACACCGCGCGGTCATGGAGCGTGGCCGGGGAACGACGGCTCGAGCGGCTGCGTAAGGAGCGCAATGTTACTCTGAAGGATATGCCCCTATCGGTAGTCGTTTGGGACTTCACAATGGTGCCCTTCATTGATGTGACCGGCATCACAGCCCTTGCGGAATTGAAGGACGACATCCGTCGGCAGCTTGGGAATTTCGTCGAAATCCGCATGGTGAACATGGCAGCGGGCGTAGTAAAACGGTTCGAGCGTGCTAAGTGGCAATTGGCGGACGTTGATGGCTCCCAGAATGAAGGCGCAGACATTATCTATCCGTCACTTGAGAGGGCCGTTTGGGACGATCGGGAACCGCTAAAGGAAGGTCTGAAGGGCGTCGTAAGTGAGAAGAGTTAGTTGAGGCCAGAGACGGAAGGGGGCAAGTAAGTGGAATTTCTTCGGTAGGAAAGGGGCAAACTGACTGGGTTATTCTGGAGTGGCGGCGTCACGATTAGGAATGAGATTTTCTGGAACACCGTGGTTTGGGTTTGAGGGGGCTACATCCAAAGCATATGATGATTTTCTGGGGACTTTATGATTTGGTATTCTCAACGAACACCTCTACTACTCAATCATCCCATAGTTAGTTAGGTTCCTAAGGCAGCTAGTAATGAGCATGATCAAACTTGGTTAAATACTTACGTGTGCTCCCCTCGACAAGGCCCTAGACAACCAATGCCAGGGAGTTTGCATCTCTTGCCAAAGCAACCTTTCGGTAGCACTAGCGGTTTCCGTCCACCTATTTTGCAAAATTGTTCAATACTTACAGGTCTATTCACAGCCACCTTCGCACAAATCCCACTTCACTACCGAGTGCTATACTAGGATAATTTTAATAAGTACATAAATAGGCATCTACCATACCGGTTTCAAAACACAACTGATAATACCATCCCTACGTACAACGTCTTTCCACGGGTAATAGATGGACAAGTTATCGTTTGACTTGTTGACCATTGCGTTAACTACCACGGCGGCTCTTTTCAAACCATGCACGAAATTTAATTGATTTGCTTTATTTTTTTGATACATAGAGTAGGAGCACATGCCTGATTTAATTGATTGTTTCTGATCCCACCACGGCGTTCCTTGATTCACTTCCCACCCCACTTAGATCAGTATTCATGGGATTCACATTAAGAGTCTGCTTAGCTGAACAACCTTTGTGTTAAGGGATTAATATTTCCTAAGCAGTGATGAACATGATGTATAGATCTAACACGATATTTTTACAACAGAAATTAAAATTGCTGTGAGTTATTTCATGGCTCCTGTGCAGCTATTCCTTATTCTGTCATCTTCCTGGGGCAACCATTAATTCTGATTGGTCCCCATATTACTTCACATAAAAAAGAAATCAGAGATACATGATGGCTAAGCGCTCTATTGGCTAGACCATCATACAACTCCGGGGCCTTTGATCAGAACCCGCCCTAGATCCGGGTCCGGACCCGGGATTACAACTTCCTAACCCTCCGGCCACCACAACACCCGGACCGGAAAAGCGGAGCTTGTTGTTGATTCTACCCATATTAGCCAACCACATTGCCCCGGCCTTGATTAGAAAATAAATTCACCTCAACGCCGAGAAAACCCCAAGGTAAACAAGATGTACTGGTGACACGAACTTCATAGTACCTTTCTTGGTACCTTCCCTACTTACTGACAGAATCAGCTGAAGTTTGATCAAGTAGTAGTACTTGCTTAGCTGCGCAGGGCAAGGAGTTACATCAGGGGATCAACATTTACCTATGTACCATCCTTCCCATATTAGCAAGTTCAGTACTTAGATCAGCAAGAATAGAAGCAAAAGCATTACACGCCCTAGACCGCATGTAGGTGTTGATAGAAGTAACTATACCCAGCAAATCAACAGTAGATTTAGTAGGGTATGAATCTTTACCTATGATGAATGTTGTTGCCTTCTAAACCAGCAATCAGCAACCCAGCCAGTTTTCCCATTTCTAAGTATTTAACCACCTCTCCCATCCCCACCCATCAACTGGGTTACAGTTGACTTCGACAACCACTCGTCTGTCTGTCCGTCCGTCCGCACATCTACATATTGACACATCAACACATCCATACATCTCTCTTGGCTCTCGCCCCCAAACCCTTCTATCTTTCGACCGTCAATCTCACTCGAAAGTAAGTTTTTTTCTTATGTTCATTTATTTTCAAGATCATCTATGCCACCAAGTAACCACGCGCCGTGTTGATCCCGCTTCCTATAGCCGTGTTGCACGGTCTATCTAACCAATCCCCATCTATGCCCTCATTTCTTTACTCCATTTCCCTCCCTATTCCCCTGCCTGGTCATCCTTACACCTTTCCTTGGCCTCCACAGAAAGACAAGCCAAGAAATGCAAATCCCATCCCCTCTAACCTTGCCTCTTAGTGGCTCCGCGACGCCCGCTCCCGGTTCGACGTCCACTATACGTGCGACGCACCCCAACCGCTGACCGTGAAATGGTGATATTCTTGAGATCCCTTGCGGGAAACATGCGTGTAAGTAACTCCCCGACTCTATATGCCTCTGACATGAAAACATGATACAACATACGGCGAAAAGAGAATGGCACACCCTACTTATACTAATCATCCCTCTCCCATCCCCTCTAGGTCAACTACGACAAAATGATGCGAGAGCTCACCTTAACGCGTCGATCGGCCCACTCGACCTGGTGCCGCCTCAAGGCCAAGCACCATCTCCGACCCGGTGACCGCACCGCTATTTGTCTTCCCACCGGCCGCGATCTTGATGTCATCCTCACTATCCTTAGCTGTGTCGATGAGGCTCCTGAGGTAAGCTTGCTCTTCCACTGCATTCTGCAACACACTGTTGATGTTGGTATTGATACCCGTGATGGTTTACTAATTAATGGCTTTATTTCATTATGTATAGGTCGATTATGCCATGATGACTAGCTTCGCTAAGATTAGTCGTCACTCTGCCGAGGGCTTGGTATCTCGTGTTAAGAATATGTTCCTCGTTGGCCTTAAGCGAGCCCAGCAGCCAGCTGCTGCTCAGCCAGCCGCTGCTCAGCGAGCTGTCGCTCGGCCAGCTGCCACTCTCGCCCCCGCTCCAGTTCTTCGCCGCTCTGCTAGAATTGCTCAGCGAGCCGCCTCCACCCAGTAACTCTTTGGTGGTTGTGTGGTGACCCGCCGTTGATACCTTCGGTTACTTTTCACTGTTTTGGGTTTCTTTCATCACTCCGCGTTGTAATTTGGTCGTGCTTCATTGGCGTTCGGTAACCTTTGCATTGGCGGTTGGTAACTCCTCTTGATGTTCGGTAACCTTTGCAATCACGGTCGGCAACTCCCCAGCATGTTCCGGTGGCCCTAAAATAGTGGTCGAAATCTCCCCTCTTCATTTTCGTTGACTTTTCACTTGCATTGGCACTCGAAAGCCCATCGTTGATACACGATATCAACTCTGTCATGTTCGGATTACACTTTTCTTTCGTTGGGATCACTTTGCGGGTCTTTAGGAATTCTTTGCCAAAGGTCAGGGTCACGGAAATCAATGGATCGGTCAACCGGATAGGTACTTAAGAAACTCGAGAAGCTCGAGAATGTAATACACTTCATAAAATATGCCTCGTTGCCTTCTCGTCTGTGAATGTACTTGGACCGCGCCGTCTTCGCGAAGTCTTCTCTAGAACATATAATGCCTCCACCCAAGCTACATTGATTCATCGTGAGCTATCTAAGATTTAATCGTGGGAACTTATTTTTGATACACAGGAGCAACGCGATGCTAAAAGCTAATAACATCGACGCGCCAGTCAAAACACACCAAAAATTCCACCTAAAACACACACCAAGCGACCGCCAGAAACATCGCGATGAAATCAGAGTTTCGCGAGCGGCTTCTCCTTCTTCGCCATATCCCTAAGATTCTTTCTTAGGATCTTACCTGATGGGCTCTTCGGGATTGCGTCAAGGAAGACGACGCCTCCACGCAGGTTCTTATACTTCGACAGTCCCTGCTTACTGAACCATTCGACAATCTCCTGCCCGCTGATCTCTTTTCGGTTCGCGACGACAACATAGGCGCTTGCGAGGCGTTAGTTCAAACGGCCCAAGTACGTTTACGAAATAAACGTAATAGTTCAACTCACCGAGGCACCTCCGTGCCTTCGCCCGGCACGCCGATTACAGCCGCGTCGACAATCTTTGGGTGCGAAAGCAGCATGTCCTCAAGTTCAGCTGGAGCAACTTGATTTCCCTTATACTTGATAAGTTCCTAGAGACCGTTACACGTTAGCATCAACTAACCCTTGCGTTTATCGCTGCTTTTAGGACGCTCGAAACGCAATGGGTACTTAGTATGTAGCCTACCTTTTTCCGATCTACGATGAAAAAATACCCGTCTTTAAACACAGCGACATCGCCGGTGCAGAACCAGTCGCCTCGGAACGACTCCTTATTCGCCTTATCATTCTTCCAGTACCCCTTAGTTACTATCGCGCCTCTCACCCATATCTCGCCGGGCTGTCCGGGCTCGACATCCTTCTCGTTGTCGTCTACGATACGGACGTAGCAGCTAGCTATAAGGCAACCTACCGACCCAGCGGGCGCAACGTGAGTCAAGTGGGCTGGCGTAGTTGTAACACTGCCGGTCTGTGAGAGTTTGGTTAGTACGTCCTATGTTTAGACCCAGCTCGGGACTTGATAGATGACTAGAATACACGAGAATACTTCTCGCTAGGCGATATACATGGATGTTCAACGCATATTGGTGGAAGAACCTTACCGTCTCACTGAGTCCCCAGGTCTGCCGTATTAGATTAGCTCCCTTGCCAATCTTCTTGCTGACGTCGACCTGGAGATCGCGTCCCATTGGAGCAGCGCCGGTTATGGCGTCATCCCAAGAGTCGAAGTGATCCTTCACCAGGGGCGATTTTGCGATCAACAAATATATAGGGGGGACGGTGAACATGTGCGTGGGCTTATACTTCTTGGCATATTCGCAGAATTTAGGGAAGTCGAACCGCTGCATCCAGTAGCAGGTTCCACCGATATAGCAGAAGTTCACGAGATAGGTCTGGACACCGGCGATGTGGGCTGCGGGGAGATGGGCTATGCAGTTATCTGTCACGAGTTAGTAAGGAACTTTGGTTAAAGAGCTGAAGCTTCTATCAACTAGCTCATAGCGCCCCTTATCGTGTAGATACGAAAGGCAGAAATATACTGACTGCGAGGTAGTCAGCGCTATATCAAATAGGTTTTAAAGAAACATTGGGATGAACACGGAATCGCAAGCGTCTATACGTACCATTTACGGTCTGGTGCTCTGTTTTCCCTATCATACTTTTTCCCAGGTTCAAGAGTGAGTGTGCTAGACGCGACAGTATTCCGGTGCGACAGGCGCATTGCCTTCGGGAATCCCGTCGTCCCACTCGAGAACAACAAGCAAATCACGCTGTTCTCGAGCTCGGCCGGGTCCGTGATACGCCGCCAATCGAGTTCCTGATTCGAAATCGGCACCTTCACACCCGATGCCGCCTCGTGAAACTCGAGGTCTTTTGACCCGCCGTACGTGAGGACATTTCTCGGGGCAATTCCGACCTTTTGGGCTGCCGCGAGCGCGGTCTCCTTTACATCAGGTGTACATATGATGACTTTGGCGTCAGTCTGGCGTAACTGGTACGCGAACTCATCCGGTGTGGCGGAGGGATTGGTTGATGAGAATATGCCGCCGGCAGTAATTGTTGCGTAGAACACGACTGGGATCATGAAATGGCCTGTCGATATGTTGAAGACGACGTCTTTATCTGGCCCATTCGCCCCGATTCCATATTGGTATCTCAGCACATTGGCCACCCTCTTTGACTGTTGCAGAAGTCTCGCCTTAGTGAGATTATTCGACGGGTCTACGGCATCAGCGCTGACGGGATTCTAGAGTCAGTAGTTGTCATGAGTAGTGAGGCCCCCCATAATAAGCTTTAGTATACTAAGAATGCATTATCTTGAAAACTAGTAAAATTAGGAGCTAATAAATGATAAAAATGCATACTGGATGACGGTATCCGGCGGCACACGACAGGTCTCGGACTCTAGACCTCACAGGTTAGAAACGCGCATCTCGGTAATGCTAGCAAAGAGTAAACTTACCAAAGAGCAGTGTCATCAAATCGACATTCGGGACATCCAAAACCGTGTCGGGCTTGTAGATGACCTCGCCATTAGCCTTCCGCTCGAACGTCGTGGTCATGTTTGATGCTGATCGACGCGAATAAGCCCTTAAAACAGGCCGAATTCCAGTGATAGCTCGACTGATCGTACGATTCTCTCTAGACTAGACGGTCTATGGCAGGATATTAGAACTAAAATTCGATCGTCTAGATCATACAATTGACTATTTAGATACGTTGATTATTATCGTCCACATAGATCAATCACTTTGTACAGATTTACGACAAAGAAGGCTACCCAGGTCCCAGCTAAACCGTGCCTAGGCAGATCGGCCAGCGACCCGACCCTTGTCTCGGGGCTGTTAATTTCCCCCGCGTTTACATTGGTTGCGCTAACCAACCCCCGTCAGAACCCCGTCCCCAGCTAAAGCCCTACCTAGGCAATTTCCCCAGCCGCCTGCCTAACTAGCCCTAGACTCTGTAACTATCCCTAAAAGGGACACATCTCCCCGGCAATTGGTCCGTGCTGACTACCGAGGCAACGATCCAACCTGAGGCTTTCGATAACTCAGCAGAGGTACCTGCATGAGCAATATAAATCTTGTGCAGGATTGTAGTAACACAAGTATGTGCACGGTAGATTGGCCACAAGATAGAAATTCCACCGCAAGAGGCGGTTGGCCAACATTCGGGGTTGTACGAGCTATTGACATGAGGCCTCGCTCTGCAACCAACGACAGAAGGTCAATTAAGTCCTACATGGTTAGAGGCCACAGCTCACATTTCGCTAGATCGTAGCGTGTATGATGTAATTATCTGCTACAGATATCCGTATCCCATAAATGTTCGTACTTTGGGAGAGACATGTCTATGATAAATCACGTACAAGCTCTCTAAGCGCTCTCTAGACGAGAAGACTCCGAGCCCAGCATCGGTGTACACGGAGCAATGCCTACATTAAGCTAGATACGATGAAAGTACTTGTGTAGCCCGAAGCCACTTATTCTGTATAGAGACGTGGTGATTGAGTGTCGCATGAGCAGCAACCGTTCGCATATGGAGGTTTTGGAAACTTAAAGCTAGTTAGGCACTACAAGGTTACTAGTCCAGCATCGGCGATCAGATGGTTCATCTTGTGCTACTTCACTAACGCTTGCCAAGGAATTGAGTAAAAGTCCGGCATCGTACTTGACCGCTCTGAATTAACAAATCGGGTCCGCGTCTGTGCTGAGGTGTTGATGAGCCTCTGAATACTTGGAGCAATATAACAATTAGGCCTTACCACTCAATAGTCATAAGATGCGGGTCGTCCACCGGTCTTAAATCCGCCGACCAAGAGGCACGGCTTGTCCCTAGGTCGCCGAGCACTCACGATAGCATAGCTATGAAACGGCTTAGTTATGAAATTGGCTAGAGGCTCGCTCACAGTATGTAGCGGATAGAAATATGGAATACAGCTCAGAAATGCCTTTACGACGTCACCGTTGGTGTACACCAAGTGAATCGCAACCGAGAGGGTTACAACCAAAGTCGAAACACGCAGCTCAGAAGGAACTCGGACTGAAGTACTGCCAACTCGGAAGTATCTGGTCATCATCATCGCCAGAGGATATAGAACTGATATCCCTCCGGAAGTATGTAGCAGATAAAGAAAGCATGTAGTTGGACTCACTCTCGTAATTCAACAAGCAAGCTCATGTTGACACTTGGGCTGTACCCCGTAGACGGCCTGTCGCGCTTTCAATCTTGGCGGTTCTCGAACCAAATTGTATCTATAGCCAAATTAGTAATCAGTCTATTCTGTGCTGCGAGCTTTCTTACTGCTCTCTTCTTCTGCCGTGCGGTAGTAGGGAGGTCAAGCTGGTCAGCTAGGAGCCTCAGAATTCGCTTTGCGGGGTCGATGACTGCGGGGTGGAAAGTGTTTTCGAAATCGCATTTCTCCCATACCGGGCTTCCAATAGCGAACCTAAAAAACTCCTCGTCAAGATACGGGAAACGCACTTCCCTACCCCAATGTGCCATAATGCGGTCATCCCTGCCCAGGTTACGTTGTCCGATGCGACTAACGTCCAACTTCAACTCGTCAATAAGACCACTATAGCCACTCCTCTTGAATGCCGCCTCGTGTCGAGAATAGCCTCCGAATAGCTCATCCGCTCCAAGGCCGGATAGAAGCACTCGCGCCGAAGTACTGGTTACAGGTGGTGAAGGTTGCCACTCGATCTGGTCCACGTAACAATCCCCCGTACCCCGTGCGGCAAAATATAGAGCAAAAGCAATGGACAGATCCATTTCGGTGTCATGCGGGTATATCAATGATAGTACTTTCGCCTTGTGAGTCATCGCCTCCTCAAACGGCACGTTCACCTGGACACAGATTAGCAGTCAGGGCAAGCATATGAAAAGAGATTAGGAAAAGAGTGTTGCATACAGCAATAAAACGCCAGTACCGTCCGGGACAAGAAGACTGCAGTTCGGCAAAAGCTTTTCTTCCAGTGGCCCTATCAGGACAGCTCTCATATATATCTGAAGCTTGCAGGTGTGGTTGTTTAGCCTGCAGGGCTACTTGGCGTGGGTTCTGAAAAGCGACGTTTATCAAGTCTATACCTTGGCTGATAGGCATAAGCTCGTGAGCAAGCCTCGCAAGGACCGTACAATCTAGACCGCCGGAAAAAAGAATGGCGATGCGAACGTCTATATCTGAACCCGCATTCGGCGGCTCGGGTACGTCGAGAACACGCGGTTTCAAAGATTCAATGAGCTTGTGCCTGAGGATTTGAAGTGAGGGAGAGGTAAAGTCCAACTCGTGCTTTGAGGATGGTAATTCATGGTTAAAAACACCAATACTTGAGACCTAATTATTTTAGCTTCGAGTTCTTAGTCATAGCATACCACAACTTACCATCTCCTGGTTACTGGCTGGTAGCCACGCAAGCTTGGTCACGTGATTCTGGAATGATAGTTCACTGGTGCTGCTGTCAGGTGCTTTCAGGTCTACCGACCAGATGCCTTCAGAGCTGACCTCTTCCCAGCCGGTTGTTGGCACAGAGGCAATGCTAGAGAGTGTGATAGAGGGACTCTCGCTCGAACGCTTGATTAGGAGAGAGCGCCTTCCCAGACGATCACGACCGTAATACACCCGGCTGGCAGGAGAGTCATAGTAAACGAAAGCAAAAGGTCCCTCGATGCTCCGCAATACATCTACAATATGGGCCTCTCGATCTTGGTTAGATGATGAGGTAGATGAGGTGGATGAGGTGGAAGACTGGAGCATGGAAAAGATAGCTTCTCCATCATTGCCAGAAACAAGCTGGCCGTTAATCCGCCAGGCCTCTCCATTCCAGCATAACACGGAGCCAACGCCCGAGTTTTCCTCGAGAGGCTGCTTCGCAATGTGGTCCCCTCGTAGGGCTAGAACGGTTGAAGTAAAGTATAAACGGAGTGTTTGATCTGAATCGGGACAGGGAATTTCACGTTGAGCCTGACCCAAGTGATCGGGCCCACGATTGACTAATGACTGTCGGAGCTCGGGTGACAATCCGGAATCTGTAGATGCAGTAATAGTGGCATGGATCCCGCACATGTTTCCAGCTACTTGGTGACCTGTGCAGCCCCTGAACCGAGGCGAGGCAAGGTCCTACTGTGTTGAGGAATAGTTGCAGCAAAAGCGTGATGCAGGTTGAGATGACCTGAATTAGGCTCTTGAGAAGTGGGTCACACTAAGCCTATTTTATCCTGCTCTAGGCGGTGCGGCGCGCGTCGGTCACCGTCAAGTAGCAGGATAACAGTCATCTTGTGCATCGCCGAACGAGAACTAACAGGTGTGGTAAAAAAATGTAACAGGTAAAGAAATGAATTCATTCATTAAATAGAGAACGAGAAGGTATCGAACTCCTAGTTATGGTAATGAGTAAACCTGTAGGGTTAAATGGGAAGAAGAAAAATGCAAGGGAAAAACGGAGGGGGAAATGGAGGGAAAAGAGAAAAAAAGGAAAGATTAGTAGCTAGCGATTGTTTCGATCAATCGACCTCCGGGTTATGAGCCCGGCGCTCTTCCACTGAGCTAGCTAGCTTCTGATTGTGGGGATACAGTGATGCACCACGTAATAACGACAGGCTCGGGAAAGTCGGGTTTTGCTTTTCTATTGGCGCGCCGTATATTGCGACAGCTGGCAAACCTCCAGCTTTGAGTTCTCTCAGCTGGTAATCACCCAATCGCCAACCATAGAGTGCTTAGGCTTATCCGTCAAGGGCTCAGAAGTCCAACGTCAAAACAAGTTCAGAAATCAAATCAACATTCGTACATGTATTCACATTTATATTATTACCTTCATTTTATTATATATATCGGGAGCTACTCAGTCCTAGATCCCGAGCCCACCGGACTTGACACGCAGTCATGCCACCCATCCGAAGCGTTCCGAAGTCAAAGGGGTATCGTTTTCGACAATATTGCTGCTCTTGGTGTCGCATTCCCCCTCGTCCAAGTCGAACAGATGCTTGTCGTCTCATATATACCGAAAGGCCCGACTGACATTGTGACAGTCCTGCCTGTCCGCGCTGCGTTCATGCTGTTTGCTTGTTCGTTTGTTGTACACCGTAGGGGATGTTTTTCGGTATGTCCTACTCCCATCAAAAAGCCGCCGATTTCCATGCTTGCCGCCAAATCCAAAACATAAAACCGATGTCCTCGCCAGAAACCTAACAATTCCCAATAACATATATAACACAGTGTCCAGCAGCCTATAATAATTCTGCGTCAAGCCGCCTCTACGCTCTAGCGTGACAATGGCCAGTCCCAATTCGTATTCTGAGCCGTTCTGTTATCCGGCTCTTGGTGCAGTCCACTCTCCACGCTCGTATCTGGTCGCCTATTATTCCCCATCGGCATCAGCTCGACGTTCGATTCCGACTTCGAGTCAGAGAACAATTCGTTGTCGACACCCGGCCATTTCGGCTTGACTGCACTGCTAGGGCTTGTCGGATCATCGTACGAGTTATAATCCTTCAGTCGGTCGAATTTCTGACGTGAGCTGTCGTCCATGCCCACCTTGCCACTGGAAAGTCTTGACCGATTCCCCGACAGGGTGAAGACAGTTGGGAACAACGTGATGAAAAGCGCTCTAACCGCCGGCAAACAACCGCAAATAATACCGATACAGGCTTCGATGACTGAGTACAGCCCTGGCTCGACGTAATCGTAGCTGACGTTCATTGAGTTTGCGAAGACGACCAGAGTCTTTAGGCGAATGACGCTAATGATGGTGATGCTAATCCCACGCCTGAATTAGCCCTGTAAACAAGGTTGGTTGTGCGAGGTTACTCACAAAAATCCGATACTGAACATCAAAATAATGCGGATCTTTCTTGATCTCGAGGCCGATAATTTCGCCAAAGCTGGAAGTGGTAGAATGATGACCAGCAGATCTGCAGGCATAATTGGTTAGCAATTGCCATTCAGATGAGTTAAACAACCTGGAAGCCGGAGGAACAAAAGGACATTGAGTGAGCAATTCCCTCCCTAAAAAGTTTTTGATCCTCCGTTCTATATCAAAAACCACCTGGCTCGTTGAAACATACCCAGAAAAATGTTCACCCCAGCTTGAATCCACGACTGGAGATGGAGGTCGTTACAGTGGCCATGAAACGATCCGTCCCAAAACGTCCATGCTCCATAGATTGGGTAGCACTGGAAAATGGAGGCCGTCACGAAGGCGATAAAATTCGCAACGTTTACCCAGATAAGTATCAAGCTTGCCTTTCGAATATTGTCTTGCGGGAATAATTTGAGGTAGAAGCAAAGAAACGATATCCTCGTCAGTGGCAGTCCGCCTTGGTAGAAAATCTCCGCCCACCAATACAACTAACATTAGGTCAGTATCACTCGAGGAGTGTATGGTTCAAGTCAATCATACATAAAAGATTCGTGTAATGTTGTCCTGTGGGATATTCCAGGCATCTTGTCCCAGCCCAGCATCAGCCAGGCTAAAAGCTGTCCACAAGACCGGCAGTGTGAAGCCCTAAGGTACAAGATTAGAGAGAGTTAGGTCGCCGTAAGTTACAGTACTATGATGACTTACCACACTAACGCCTAGGACAACGTCGCTAATGTCAATCCTCTGTCGGAGTACGGCTCGAGACACCAGTCGTAATATGTAGAACAGTGTGCAGAAAATGATGTTCACGAGCGTCACTACCCAAACCGCCAATGTTCCTATATAGGGCCAAGAGTTAGCAAGGGCTCTATACAAAACCATTGCAAGATTTCGATGTTGAAGATGACGAAGCTTCCAAAAGTTTGTCGCAACATGGGAACAAAAGAGTCAAGGTAGTCGTACTGTTCCTTTTCGGGACACCACATATGCCCTTCACGATTTTCGCCGTCGCTAATCCCGAGAGGTTAGAGTGATATCCTTCATAATAACATAGATCGGGGTCCCCTACTTAATGCGTCTCTCGGAGGGCATTGACTGGCGATGCACGACTCAATCTTCTTGCTTAGAGCCTCGTTGGCGCATACGCAAGGGAAATCGGTCAAGGCGCATGTTGTTTGCGCTTGTAAGGTACTCGATATGCAGAGGAGCTGCGATGATTGTTAGCACAGGTTCAAGGATTCGAAGAACGTTAGAAGATCTCATACACCACATTGAGGTATGTCATTGAGGGTGAGATTGGCAGATTGCGCGGCGACTCCCACCGATGCAAAGACCATCAAGGTCCAAGCGATCACTATTCTTCCCAGCATATTCTGTACATTGATGTGATGAAAACTTCGACAGTGACGATGATCAGGCGATGGTTGCAACGGTTGAGGAAGAAGTGCGGGCCCTCAAGAAGAATAGGTCATACATAAGAGGTTATTCCATGTCGCTGGAGATACCGCCTCTCTTGACTAAGATCTGGAATACCTCCACATATTTGATGGTCTCCCAAAATTGAAGAGCTAGGACTGGTCAATCGCCAGGCACGAGTTTCTGCAATTTGTTGAAGATCATTCCGCCAGTCCATTGCGGGAATTGATCGTCGACCTGTGCCTGGCAGCTACTAAGCTAGATCGTAAGCGGCGAAGTGTGTTGATCATACCGCACTAGCTAAGAACCAAACACAGGGGACTTTGGACGAGAACGCCATCGCAAGACGCAATGTGGGGGACTGTTTGCACTAGTTACCATCTATACTGCTTTAAGTATTTCAAAGACCGACCGTGCAATGCGCGCGGTATGCGCGTTATCTACCGACATACTAACTGTAATGCAGTAGATTGTGGTCGTGGCATTTCGCGTCAGCGTACCAAACTCGGTTCACGAGACTACCTATCTAACACTGTGCCTTAGGAATCAGTAGTCAGCCCTAGTGCGATCCAAACTTGAAGCCCAAGCAAGGAGCGTCCCGCCACCCGTCCAGAATCCCCGTTGATACCCAACCCAACACTATAAAGATCAACGGCGCATCACCGTAACGTTTAAATATACCGAACCGTACACTGTCTTAACTATATAACTTACTTGATACTGGATAGCAAAATACGCACCAAGATACGTCGCATGCAATTGAATGCATAATACTTATCTACATAACCAGATGAATCATACACCCAACCTGCACTAACGTAAGGTAAGGATCTCTAGCCTGCCTTAAGAACATAGGTATAAGTAAATAACTATTAGTCTAGTTCCAAATACCAGTCGAGACCTGCCTAGTCTAGACATCAGTGAAACCAGGTACAGCATACGTACCTCGTAGCCGAGGACGAGCTAATCTTTGACGGCAACTACTCCCCGGTCCCGTGTCCTGCTAGTAATTTTAGTCGGCTCAAAGGATCACCACTCCACACACGCAAATTGGTCACACCACGAACGCCTGAGCAACGTGCGTTGGTAACATCTAGTTCCCGGAGCAGATTTCCGGGTCCACGCTACACTATCTAGGTAGGTAGCGTCATCGTTAGCGGCAGGGGAATCAGGACACGCTTCAATGGTTCGTGCAAAAAGCTGAGAATAAGACCCCTTGGCGGCGAAAATTGCCGGTGACGGTTTATTGAGCCTGCCGGGACACACTGCCGCACAGAAGGAAGGAAAAAGAAAAGCCTTTGGAGATACCTATGTAATAGACCGTTATTAAGTCTCATAAAAAGAGCCAGTAATCCAGGCCATGTAGGGATATTCCTATTCACGATAATCTTCCAAGAGATCAAGGGTCCTAAAAAGTACATCCGTGGCCTCTTTCAGCTTAGGTAATGAAGGGTCCGCACCACAGCATCTATCACCTAACTTACTAGAGAGAGACCTGCCTCTCGATTCTGGTTTCCTTCGCTTCTAATTGCCTAGTTGAAGTTCATTTCAAACGGCGGTCGAAGGGTTTATAGTGAGGCTGAGGACCTAATTTAGCCCCATCCCAAGTCTGGGTGACAAGTAGTTATAATACGATGGTATAGGGTAGGATCATGACGTCGGTGCCGAACCAACAATCAGATACCCGGTATGCGTATCGTTGACTCCCCATGGTGCTTTGACACAAAGTTACCCCGAGCTTATATTGACTCAGTACTATTATCCGATCTATCGGGTCCCGATAATATCCCAAGGTAGCAATAAACACCTGTGTAGATGGCGGTGGCCAGGGGTAGGGTCCCGGATAGACTCAATTACCTATTTTGAGTTCAACTAATTATTTACCAAGCAATTGCCGGTGCACTAGCTAGCAAATTGTTATAGGCTGTGCACACCAACAAGTTTTCAACCAAACTACTAGCGCTAGTTTTGCCTGCTAGCAATCCTTCAGAATGCTCGAAATCCTTTCGACTGCTAGTAATAACTAGTTCTCCTAGTAATTGTAGGAATCGTTTCCGATTATATAGTTGCATCCTATCACATACTACCACGATCCGCACTAGGCATACTCACAACCTCCACCATTTGCACGTTAAACAAGCGAAACACGTGGTGTAGACGATCAGTCAGCAGTAGGTGTAGGTCAAACTACCACGTGCAACGATCCGTATTTAAGGCACAACTACACATTCGATTTACCCTAGGCATCTCCAGTCTAGAGAACGGTTAAGTTATATATATCCAACGAGCTCATTCAAGACTCGAGAATGGTCAGTTCCTTGCCTAGAAAATATCGAATTGGTTAGGTAGTTACATAAGTCTATACTCGGCAAGCATCAGTATGGGCGACATGATAAGGTGGCCTAAGAGCGCAATAAGGTGTGTGTGGATAGTTCTGGATTAAGAAGGTCCTGGTGGGACGTGCCAAACCACTGGGAGCCAAAGAAATAGAGTTTGAGATCAGCATTTAGTCTAGTTCGGACTGCCACACTGAAAACTGATGAACATCATTTTGCGCCTATAGTATTACTTGCCTTCATGTACGTAATGTATGATAAAACCCCGCGTTTGAATAGAGCAATCTGACCAACCGAGGCTTCGGACTACCATACCGCCGCGCCACACCAGTACCCCACCACTACCCCACACAATTAACTACCAATAACTTAATTTATAAGTTGTAAAATTTATTGGTAAGTAGGTAGCGGTAGTGTAGCAGCTGTGTGGCGCGGCGATGGCTGTATTAAGTAGTTTGAAGGTGATTTCTATAGTACTCGCACGGGACTCTCAGGTAAACAAGGGGGGCTACCCTCAGTTGGTGAGCATAGGTACTCTTTGAATGTGTATCAGTCCAATCATCCAGATAGCGCCGCGTTAGCTTCGTACTAGCCAGTAACCATCTAAGCCTCTAGCAATCGAGTTTTTACTCTAAATAATTTCCCTATGCTCCATGGCGTCAGGTACGAGGAAAGTATTTCTCAGATCTCGATGAATTCAGAGACGAAAAAAAGCAAACCCCCTGCCCCGCACGTAGTATAGATGGGGTCACAAGACAGGACTTTAGTCTTCTTTATTAAACTTCATTCAAACTAATGCATAGTCAAACGCCCAAATAAGCAATTGTTCTCCGTAGATCAAAAAATCTTCCGCAGATCTAAAACTTTTCGTAGATCAAGATCTCATCACCAAGAGACTTTTTAGATGCCGGAGAAACCCCGGTAATTGGACTCTAGATATATATTACTCCGTAAATTTCTTAATTAATAAACATAAGCACTCATGCATAATTACCTTTCGATGCCGTCAGCGAGTGGGCAACACTCATTAATAAGACAACAAAATGTTGCTCGCCGGCTTAGTTTCATCAGCTTTATTCGTCCAATGTTCCCTCTCACTGTATGCCGCTTCTCTTGAAAAGTTTAATGGCATATCTAACTTCTCCGTAGCTCCCATCCTAGACAGAGCCATAGTCCGTTCATTCAGAGTTTAAAACGAACCAGTAATGATGAGATAGAGTATGACTATATCGTCGTCGGATCGGGAGCAGGTGGCGGGCCGGTGGCTGCTAACCTCGCTGTCGCTGGCTTCACGGTCTTGCTCATCGATGCAGGAGGTGATTCTGGAGACGGTAAAGTAAATCTACGTATGCTATTTTCGCCGGTATTAACAAATAATCAACAGCAACGCCCGAAGTTGTCCCCGCTCTCCATCTCTTGTCCTCCGAATTCGAGGACACGGCATGGAGTTTTTATGTCAACCACTTTGATGATATAGGTCAACAACAGAAAGACTCAAAGATGATCTACAAGCTCCCCGATGGTACCCAGTACAGGGGCCGTTATCCCCCGGCAGGTGCAGAGCCACTTGGTATCCTTTACCCACGTGCTGGTACGCTCGGTGGCTGCTCACGACATAACGCCCTCATCACTATGTACCCCTTCGACCAAGATTGGGATACTATTGCCACAATTACTGGTGACGACTCTTGGGCCGCGAAGTACATGCGCCAGCACTTCGAGACGATCGAGAACAACAAGTACCTCCCAACAAGCATTATTGGCCATGGGTATAATGGTTGGCTTACGACTTCAGTCACTTATCTTGGCCTTGTTCTAGAAGACTTCAAGTTCCTTAACCTAATCCTATCAGGAGCCTCTGCAGCTGGCAAGGGCGTCTTAACAGGACTCATCACAACTGTCGCAAACTTGGCTAATATCCTTACCATTGACATCAACGCCCCAGGCCAACTTGGAAAGCCAGGGCTGTACCAAGTCCCGCTTGCAATGAAAGACGGTGTTCGGGCCTCCCCAAGGGAGCGCATTCTTGATGTTGCTAACGCCGTCAATGATGATGGAACTCGCAAGTATCATCTTGATATCAAGCTAGACACCTTGGTAAGCCACAAGTCATTGCAGTCCCTAATATTTCCGTGGAAACTCATATTTCATAGGTAACCAAGATCAACTTCGACGAATCAAGCGGCACCCCTCGCGCAACCGGCGTCGAGTACATGGAAGGGAAGAGTCTATACCGCGCCGATGCACGCTCTACTACGGCCCAGGTCACCGGCACTGGATCCGCCCAGGCTGCGCGTGAAGTTATCATCTCCGGCGGTTCGTATAACACGCCCCAACTTCTAAAGCTCAGCGGTATCGGGCCTGCCTCGGAACTAGCGTCATTCGGCATTCCCGTTGTTGTCGATCTTCCTGGTGTTGTAAGCTCCCTCCTCATTCTTCCTTTATCAACATCACGAGATGTTAACTGAAAGAATAGGGTAGCAATATGCAAGACAGATATGAGAACTCAGTGATTTCCGTAACAGACGAAGACTTCGCCCTCACCGCGGACTGCACTTTCGGTTTGACCGACGGTCCCGACCCCTGTCTTGAGAAATGGGAGGCCGGGAAGAACCAGATCTCCAAAGGTGTGTACGCGACCAACGGGATCGCGGTTAGCTACGTGCTGAAGTCGTCCGTATCCGACAACGACGCAGACGTCATCATAACAGGCGCCCCGGTCGGCTTTACCGGTTACTACCCGGGATACTCGATCGACGGGCTAGACAACAAGCGGCACTGGTCGTGGATCATGCTCAAGGGGCACACGCGCAACCGGGGCGGCACCGTGAAGCTCATATCAGCAGACCCGCGCGACATGCCCAACATCACATTCTCGAGTTTCTCGCAGGGCGGCGACGAGGACCTGCAGGCGCTGTACGAGGGCTTCCAGTGGAGCCGCGGCGCCATGGAGGCCTACGTGCCCATCTTCGGCGAGTTCGAGGAGAACTGGCCCGGAAAGAACTATACTACGGAAGCCGACATCAAGCAATGGTTGCGTGACGAGGCGTGGGGACACCATGCCTCCTGCACTTGCCCTATGGGCGCTGATGACGACCCGATGGCTGTGCTGGACTCGGAATTGAAGGTCCGTGGTGTCGACGGTCTGCGGGTTGTTGATGCTTCGGTTTTCCCGAAGATTCCTGGCTTTTATATTGCTACTGCAATCTACACCATGGGCCAGAAGGCTAGTGAGATGATCATCGCCGATGCCAAGGCGACGTAACTACAAGGGGAATCAATTGCAGACGAATGTTAGTGATCGAGGAATATAGGCGGGTGGCTAACGATCTCTGCTGGGACGAAAGTGATTTACATATGGTTCATAAAATCTCGGCATAACGTGAGTAACAAAATAATTAAGTAGCCAGCATAAATCGAGAGGTGATATTGGGGGCTTACAAAGATTTAGGGGCCAAACATAAAAGCTAGCTTAGCCGCGAAGAATTATTAATACGTAATTTGTGTTATAATATAATACGCATCTATAACTTGGCTTGTCGTTTTACTTGTCCATCTATCTTTTCAATCATTTTTTACGTATTTCGTTCAATAGTTCGGACTTGTGGGTATAATATATCTAATTGAGTTATAGAGAAGCTCATCGGAAAAGCAGGTCAGGCCAGCCGCCCCTGCATACTAGGAACCGTACATAATCCACAGGTGTTAGGTACTTTAGTAGCTATAGTGGACAGTCCGTACCCTATGCCAGTAGAGAATGTAGTCGTCTTCCACCCCCTAGAATCGGCCTCAACCCCTCACTGAGAGTTTGCCCTTCCTTTATCCACGCTATTTTCGTCTTCTACCTCATATGCCCACCACCCGCTCACTGGCCGAACCGAGTTTAAACAACTACCATACCCGAATGCCCCGATGCCTACCAAACCGGCCGCCATCTTTATTTTGTGGTCTTCTCTACCGGCGCCTATGATCTCAACCGGGACCGAAGCATAAGCCGGCGGTATGTAAGCGATATTAACAGAAGGATATTCCACGCCCTCAATATCACATCCAAGGCCGTAGCCGAGTTGTCTTCCTTGATCATCCCAGAAGCAAAAGGCAGTGATCCAGCCAGACAAGTAATCAGGGCCGGAGGAGTTGCTAGTCTCGGCCGCAATCTTGGACCAAAAGTCGATGACTTTCTCGTTGTTGGGGTCCTCAAAGGAACGAATGAAATAATCCAAAATAGGCCTGAGCAAAATAGCGAACTGTTCTGGTTGTTTGCCCAACTTGTGGAGTTGCCGGTCGAGACGTTCACGAATCTCAATCCAGTCGCGCATTTCTCCTAGGAGAGTCACGGATGGAATTCCACAACAAAGCCCTCCGGAGAAAGAAAAATATTTTTGCATTGATCCCATCATAAGTATAGCCGCAACAATTTTATCATTCTCGGTAGTAGTCGTAAATTCCGGCATCATCCACTGGCGCAGCTCTGGATCAACGATACGCTCCTCTATCGTTTCAGCGATCAATAAGGACAATAGACCGAAGTCTACTTCATCGAATGGGGCAGACTGTGGCATTATCAGGTGTAAATCTTGTTTCCCATCGTGGGAAACAAAATGGGACCGCAGCTCCTCAGTGTTTGCGTTGATATAAGTGCTCAGCTGGGTCAGGATAGCGAACCACACGTCTTCGGGCCGGATCGTCAAGTGGTGATGTTCGTTGTACGCCATATATGCTGCATACACAAAACCATTAGCCGAAGGCAAGACATAATCAGTGTAACCCCCCGTTCTTTTGAATCCAGACTTCACGACCCTTTTGCATTGCTTCCATTCTGCTTCGCATGAGCGACTCAGTAGATCCTCTGGTGATTTTGCGAAGTCTGACTGTGAACACCCATTAGCTTCATGGACCGCTGGCCGAACCGTCACAGGCATTTCTAATTGATGATTTATATAGGAATCCGGTTATGAGGGTTATGTGAGTGCTTGCTCTGGAAGAGAAGTCATGTTATATACTTCTTAGGTCGGTACGTAGAGAGTTATAATAAGGGATTACACACTCTTACCTCCCTAGAGACACAGCCACACGCACCACTCACGCGTCATCCATGGGAAGTGTTTATTACGAAAAGTGACAGCTCATAATCTACTAGGACTTATATTGCTACATCTGATTTTCTAATCAAGAGAGTGTCGTTATTGTGCAAGGTTTCTACGACATTCTCCCTGGGCACTATCTCTCTAGGCCTTAGGTCTAGCAGTTAAGATGTCTTGCGAAAGGAAGATAAACATGGACTCTTTAAGCCCCTTAGAGAATTAATATAAATATATGGATTTATCTATTCCAAGCCCTATTACATAAGCCCCTGTCACATATGCAAGGTAACTGATTTAGGTTAGGTGAGGAGATTCATGCACAAAAAGATAAGAAGTGGGTAGCATACGCTACTGTGAAATGTACCATAACACCTGTGATGTTTTTATAAACAAAGGACCCGAGGAAATTGCGCGCGGCCATCAACTCACCACCTAAGCCACACTGCTTGTAATATGATAGATAACAGTACTAGGTGTCGCTTGGAGGTCCGTCTCTTGCCTGAGAATTCATGGACATTTTATGTTGTTTAATTCTAGCATATGCCCGCTATATTTATCACCAGAAAATAGTTTTACAATGCCTATGGCCCGCCGTAATGCTTTCGTTGTACCTAATTCTCCTACGTACATCTAATTCTCCTACGTACATCTAATTCTCCTACGTACATCTAATTCTCCTACGTACATCTAATTCTCCTACGTACATCTAATTCTCCTACGTACATCTAATTCTCCTACGTACATCTAATGATCCTACACTTATTCTCCCAACATGTTCTTATAATTATAGACTCCGTAGTCCTTCAAGGCTGCGTATTTCTTCAGGTGAGTAGCTTCTCAATCTTATACGGCCCAACGAGAATGCCTAAAATGGTGGGCAGGTTGACAAAGTATTAGTCCTACCTCATAACACGGGACAATCTTTGCTGGAATCCTTCAAACTATTCCTCTTTTAAGCCCTAATATGCCACCACAATTGACTTGTAAGTAGACTTATTCGATTTAATGCATAAAAATCTGTGACCGGGTCTAAACACTACTATTAGACCACTGATTGACACAGATCTTCAACTGGATCGGATATACATTACCGGTAATCTTTAGAAGGGAAATATGAAGATAGCTAATTCCATTCCCCTTCTTCTTCGCAATAACATTAAGTGATCTGTAAGATCGCTGCTCTAGTACCGCTCAAATTTCACCTCATGGGTGTTCGCCAATCTCATGCCGGGTAATACCCGCCTCTCTCGCTCCGTCTGGCAATTCCGATAGTATCGTAGTCGGATGGCCATGGCCAGCCCATTTTGCACTCTGTCCCCAAGCGTATGCGGTTTGTTCATTATGTAGTGAGCCAGGTGCTTCATTTATAAGAGTCTGATGTGTAGAAGTCATGGGACGAAGAGAGCTGGAGTTATAATATGCGCCGGGGCCTTGTTCAGCGTACATCTCATGCAAGCCCGCTTCAGGTCGAGGCTGTTCTATCTTGTCTGGATATGGCTCATGCGGGGGGAGATTCTGTGATCCACGGACGGTATTGGCCTCTCGTCGCCTCCTCGCTACTAACATGAAGTAAGCTAGGGCAGCGACCGCTATAACACCGACGGCGGCGCCTACGCCAATACCAGCCTTAGCGCCAGACGAAAGACCAGAAGGGGGACTTGATGGAGAATCGGGTGTGGGGTTGCTCGGCATTGATGATGAATTGCTGGCCGGTGTTACCACTCTTGCAGGTGAACACTCGCCTACAAAATTAGCGGCACCATAACTCTGGATCTCCTGTACGTTTGTACCGCAGTTGGCGTACTGGGCTAGAGATACTGTCATAGTGGTTTGATCGAACACAGTATACGCGTATTGGAGAAATTGAACACCGAGAAGTGAATTCCCGCCATTCCATGCATTGGACTGCAAAGTCCAGTCGCATAAGTCGTCTTCGATCTGGTAGGCAAACGCAGAGAATGGGATTTCGATCGTCACACTGCCGAAGCTGAAAGTTACGAACGAAGAACTATCCGCCGCCATTGAGCACGACAACCCATATCGGCCGTTTAACTTGTCGTTGACGCTTGCATTGAAGTACTTCGCGAGACTCTCGATGGTGGCGTTGGGTAAATAGCTTGACCCGAAGCCAGAGTTGATTGTTACGGTGGCACTAGAAGCTGTGAAATTAGTTACACTATCGTCGCCTAAGGCGCGCACGCCCATGCCGTCCATATTAATAGTATAGTCCCTAGCCCCGTTGGCGATGTGATTCACCGAAAGCGAGCCGCTAAACTTCTTGGTGTCAACGCCGCCAAAGATGACGACGCCGCCATTCGTTGCAGATGAGTTGCTCAGCGCCAAGCTGAAGGCTTTGCTATTAGTAATCCGCATAGATGCGAGCTGTGCGATTATGGTAGGGCTCGGATCGTCGCTCCTGGCAAAGCCGAGTCCAAGGAGGCCGTTCAAGTAAGCCGTACTATTTGTAACGCCAAACTTGACGTCTTGCACAACGGTGCCAGTGCTCAAGGCGTATGTGTCCATATAATAATTCACCGAGACAACACCGCCATCAAAATAGTTTATAGTGCTACTGCCCGTCGCGTGGCTGCTCGTAGTGGAAGACTGAGGATTATAGTTTCCGTAACTAGGATCACAAGTCGAGTCTATGTAGCGCGTGTCGCAGGCCACGCTCACCCATAGGGAGGACTCAGATGTGGCAATTTTTGCCATGACGTCCTGCTGAGGAGTTCCAATCGATACTGCTTATTGAATCAGTTATATGAATACGAACGATGGAAAGTGAAGCTCGAAACGCACGTTGGATAAAGTAAGCGACTTGAGTGGCGTTGTGGAATAACTGAATATCCGCGTAGTCATCTCGTCGTGTGATAGGTAACTGATGTGGACGCGCTGTGAGTGGGAATGAGACAACGCCCGTCCTTTGTTTGGCTTCATGTCCCAAGCTTGTCATAAAATATGTCCCGGCATAGTTGAGAGTTATCAGGGTGGTGAGGAGTATCGCAATACAGGAAGAGAGGTAGGCGAAGGCCATTTCGAAATACCCTCGAGTGCGAACTTCGCGTGCCGCAAAGCGAGAATGATTGGGTGTACGGGATAATAAGAAGGGAAGAAACAGGTGCGAAGATGGTAGCAAAAGGCTTCGGTTATTCAGCACTGCCCCTGGCCGCCAAATGTCACATTCGACTTTCCCCTGCCTCGTCGTATATGGACAATGCAGAGGATCTGCAACAAGAACTGGGGTCCTATACATAAGAATAACTATCTAGCCTAGACACATCAAATCGTTTAGCGCCAGACCGTTATGGTGGCCTACGTTTGACGAATCCATTGGATCTATCCTGCAAGCGGACTCTATTATCGCATAACAACAAGCTCCGGACTTTCGCGTGGCAAGATAATCGCCAAATGATTTCCGTCAATTATCCTATTATCCGAGAAATGTGTGAAAACACTTGAAAGGTCCGATAGACGCGCGATAGTCTGGTGATATTTAGCCCCCATAGCGAAGGACGAGTGTAGATTGCAGGTTTTATTGGTGCATGAAAATACGAGTTAGCGTAGGTCTCTCAGCTTTGGCGAAATGAAACTTCACTTTCATGCAGGCTGGCTTGGCAACACCACAAGTGAAAAGCACCTGCAATGGATACAAAATCATTATTGAATTAAGTCTATCAACACTCGCATCGTAGATACATTTGAACACTTTAGGCGGCAAAATGTCACATAGCCAAGGCCACTAATACGGCCGCTAGACCTAGACAGGAACCAACAGCTATATAAGGCCACACTTTATAGGCAATTGGCTAGTGTAGGATCATAGAGCGATGCACGGAAGACCAACAATAATGCACGCGACCAACAGGTCCTAGACCTGGCGGCTACGAGGTCCTACGAAAGGAATACTAGGAGCCATTACCTCTAGAAGGAAGAGGATAGATCGCACTACGGGGACTGCTCGAGGCCCCTAGAGAATTAGAGAATTATTGTGAATGAGAACTCTGTTCCAAGCTCTATTGCGTAAGCAATCACCACAACGAATAGTCCAGACTTAAGATCTACTGGGAATGCTGTTACACAGGCATATATGCCATGGGTTGCTATTCATTGAAGCCAAACACACAATAATCGCATACACTGATAGCAACACAAAAAGCTTCACAAAGTATACTAAGTTATGAAGAATGCTTCAATGGATAGTAAATATAGGTTGGAGGCCCACCGCCTACCCGAGGACTCGTGAAGTTCCCCCCTCCAGCTGCTACCTACTTGGTTGAAGAGTAGGTGCTATTGTATGTTGATTGAAGGTCCCCATAAATGCCCTAGAGATCTTGTTAGGAACCCTCCCTCCAGCTAAATGTTGTATATTGCTTAGAGGCCCGCCCACGTTCCCGAGAAGCTTTATTAATAACTCCTCCCTTTAGCTAGCTACCGAACAACAAGTTGCTACCTGGTTAAGTAGTAGGTAACAGTAATGTATGTTCCTTGGAGTCCCGCCTCTCACCCGAGGATATATGAAGTCCCCCCCTCTAGTTAATAATGAGTTCGCTGCTTCGTAGCCGAGTAGTAGGTCGCAGTGTTGTGTATCGTTTGGAGGCCCACCCACATGCCCGAGAAGCTCCGTTAAGAGCTTCCCCCTCCAGTTAGCTATCTAATGAGCTGGTTGCTATTGAGTGAAGTAAGCGATAGAAAGTGCTGTGTGCTACTTGTAGGCCCGCCACTCGCCTGAGGATTCTGGAAGCTCCCTCCAGTTATGCCATGTAGGGTTTATAGGTAGCCTTTGGTAATCTTCACTCATCTAGATGTATCCCCCGGGTTGACAGTCTCCTATATAGTCTCTCTTTCGACCCATACACTATGTACCCTAACTCAGTATATAAAACTAGCAGATGCTAACTACCTAGGTAGCTTGGAGGCCCGCCACACACCCGGTGATTCTCGAATTTCCCCCTCTAGTTGCGTTGCGTAGGTTCAACAGATAGCAAAGAGTAGTCTCTATTGATCTTTAGTCTATCGCCCGGGCCCACGGTCCCCGACCCCCCGTCCCCCAATCCTGCAGATAGTTCTTCGCCCAACCCATCATGGTCCGTATCCTAACTACGCACATAGGCCTAGCAAATGCTAATTAATTTGGAGGCCCACCACCCGCCTGAGGACTCTCGAAGTTCCCCCCTCCAGTTACGCTACATAGGCTCGATAGATACCTAAGTAGCTTAAAGTAGATCTACGGATCTACTTGTTTCCCCTGGCCACTATCCCCTGAGCCACTCTTTTCCCTCAACCCACTATGTTGTATATCTCATCTACGCACATCAGCCCATCGCCCACCACACATCTTTTTTTTTTGTATTTTTGTTTTGTGTTTTTCTTTCTTTCTTTTATGTTTTTTTTTCCTATTTTCTTTTCTTGTTTCTTTTTTTTTAACGGATTTGATTCTTTTCGCTTTTTTTTTTTCCTTTCCTTTAGGGGAGTCCTTTTTTTTCTTCTTTTTTTTCTTATGTTTGTTTCTTTATTTCTTTTTTCTTGCTGTTTTTCTTGCTGTTTTTTTCTCTCCCCGTATGCTTAGGGGGTCCCACCCTCTAACCCAGGCCTTTCGACCCCCTCCTAAGCGTTGCTTGTTCGCCCGGTCGCCTCGTTGCCCCTGTTCCCTCATATTCCCCCGTCCCCGGGGGCCCCCAAAGTTGCCCCCTCCATTCCAGTCTTAACTTTCCTAGCTCGCCTTAGGTCTAGTTACATGAAGGATAGTGAGGTTGCATGGACATTAAGGAAATTACATGATTGAAAGAGGAGTATGTATATAGAAATAGTGAAGGAGGTGTGTAAGGAAGACATGGGGAAAACATAGGAAAAACATAAGGAAAACAAAGGTTTTTTTTTTTTTTTTGGTTTTTTTTTTACAGCTTCCCAGGAGGAAGCTGTGGTAACCTCTCATACTAAGTTGGAGGGGCCCTAGTGGCCAGAAAAAGCCTCGATCTTCTAAAGGGCGTTTTAAGACCCTCGAGATCTAGAGGGGGTTGATAACCCCGTACAACCCGTTGGGGGGACCTTTCTTTTATGCTCTTTCTTGAGGTCCTCGGAGCAGTACAGTTAGCCTCGTATACCCTTGAGAGGTCAGTTTAGCCTCATGTACCACAGGAGGGAACGCAGTTTATCCTCTGATGCCAAGAGCAACACAGTTTATCCTCCGATGCCAAGAGGAACACAGTTTAACCTCAGGTGCCAGGAGGGAACACAGTTTTACCTCAGATGCCAGGAGGGATATGTTCGAAAACAACACTTGCAAGGACCAAATGGCTGGGTATAATCCCTAGTAGGCCGTCCCTGGCATTGTAGGTATTTTTCGGTATGCTAACTTCTCACTGAGATAAACCATCACCCGCTGGAATTAAGATCCCACAAGGCATTCACACTGAACTAATATATCGTCAACTGTAATAAATATGCCATACAGAACTCACATTAAATTATACCATCACCCACTGTATTTAAAACCCAACAGGGAATTCACACTGAAATATACTAGAATAGTGGCATCTTCCACTGTAACCAACATCCAACAGGGCATTCACACTGAATCATACCATCACGATCGCATCACCCACTATAATCAAGACCCCAGAGGGTATTCACACTGAGTTATACCGTCGCCCACTGTAACTAAGGGCCATCAGGGACTAAATATACTGAACTACCTACCTATTACTAGGTGATCTTCAGGTATAGGCCCCAGCCAGTCTTGTGTTCTCTCGAACTTGCTTCCCTCATATACCCACCGACCTCCGATGGGTCGAAAACACGGCTCAGAGGGTTTAAGGGCAGGGTGTGGGGTTCCGATAAATTATTTGTATGGGGAATTCTGAGAAGTTGCTCACGAAGTCATGATTTTGGCGAGTTCTGTAGAGCTTAAGGGAAGTGCCCGAGGTGGTCGTCCTGACATCCGTATCTGAGGAGTGTGAGGTATGGGTACCCACGTGATGACCTGGTCAGTGCACGACCCGAGAACCCGTCACGTGACAACTACGCGAGCCGCATGTTATTCCCAAGATTGTGCCTGGCAACAAAGAGCGATGTTGATCACGTCAACTTTCCATCTATAAAAAATAGTAAAATTTATATTCTTGGGTAATTCTTACCGCTCTATCTAGCGCAAAGTTGACTAAACACGATTATTCTTAAACGAGCAACCCGTGCAAGTGTTCAATGTTTAAATAGCAATACCTACCTACTTAAGCGAGTTGCTAGTGTTTAGTCTTGATTGTTTCATTATGGAGCCTAAACGTACAGCACATACAGTACCTAATGCAGATATATCGCCCCGAAGCCCCAACTGCGTACATATTTCCTACCAGGTAAGCAGGTACGCCCGCTGCGCCTACATACTTAGTGAGCCCTTAAGCGGCACTTGAGCGCGTGCTTGCTGCAGCTACGTTGCATTTTACTGGGAATCCCCATCTGGTGCTTGGCCGAATAATAGGCTATGTATACAGTAGGTAGCATTGAAACATTGATTAAAACCGACTCTGGGATCGTGATCCATTCATTGTCTGGGTATCTACTACCTAATCTACCTATCCCCTTTCCGTGCAGCATACCATCTCGGCATCATACACATGCCTCTTGAAAAGAATGCACGCTTTTCCTCCCTACCAAAGTGCTATTGCCCAAATCTAGATTTGTGTATATAAAAAAAACGTCGGTACTGTTATTGTAATTAACACTACATTTTTCCGAAAATCTTTAGAATATATTAGTATAGTTTTAAACATACTGCTTAAAACTACTTTTTAAACAGCTAGTTTTTAGTTTATTAGCGTAGTTTAATAAAAGCTATAATATGCTATTAATTAATATTTAATAATATTTTTTATTATTATATTTATAAATATTTTTGTAATTTAATTGCTTAATAACTAAGTTATTTAAAAATAAAAACATATAAAAGCTTTTTTATGTATAATAATAATTAATTTAATTAAATAATATAATATTATTAATAATGCTTTTATTGTTTTTAAAAGCTAAATTATTAAACAATTTTATAATAATAATAACTATAAAAAATAATTTTCGATATATAAAACTTATATATATATTTTTATTATTAAAGTTATTTAAAAAAAAACTAGTTATAACATTAAACTAAAATAACTTAATAAAACTTAATATTTAGTTTTTATAGCTAATATTATAATAATATTAAATATTTGCTATATTTTTGTTTTTAATAAATAAGTTTATAAAATAAATAAAATAAAAGTTATTTATAGTTTTTAATTTTTTGCTGCTATTATTATAGCTTAATTAAAAAATGCTTTTTTTTTATTTAAAAATAATATGCTAATATTTTTTACTTTTTTGTTTGCTTATTTATTTTTTTATTTATAAGCATAAGTTTTATAATAAATAAAAAATAAGCTAAAATTTTTTAAAAAGCAGCTTTTTAAAAAGTGTTTAATATATTTTTAAATTTTTTTTATAAACAAAAAAAACAACAATATTAATATTATTATTTTTGTTTAGCTTTATATATATTAGTAAAAAAACTTAATATAATAAACTAATATATATAATATTTAAACAGTTTATAAAACTTTTTAACTTTTTAATTAAATTAAAAATATTTTTAACTTTTAATAAAACTTTTAAAAAGTTTACTTAATAAAATAATATAGCTATATAATATATATTAAAAGTTAATTTAACTTATAATTTTATTTATTAAAAGCTATATATAATATTAATAATATTTTAAATAAAGTTAAAAAAAAAAAAAGTTTATATTTTAATAATATTTTAATATATTATAGCTATATTTTAATATATACTAATTATATTTTAATATATATTAGCTATATTTTAATATATATTAGCTATATTTTTATATATTTTAATTATTATATATTATTTTAATATTTATTTTATTATTATTTTAATGTTTAGTTTATTATTATTTTAGTATATTTTAATATATATTTTATATTTATTTTAGTTAACTATAGCTATTAAAACTATTAAAAATAACCTGCTATTAAAACTATAAAAAAAAAAGCATAAAAAAATAAAAAAACATAAAAATAAAAGCTTTTTTGCTTTTAGCTATAAAAGCTTTTAATATATTTTTATTTAAACTAGTTATTTAATAAAAAAAAGTTTAAATTATAAAATAAAAAGCTTTTATAAATAATAAATTTATAGCTATAATAATATTTAAACTTTAAATTTATTGCTACTTAAAACAATATTTAAAAAAAAAACTATATTATAAAAAGCTTTATAGCATATTTATAAGCTATATATAATAAAAACTACTTAAACTAAGCTTTTTTTAAGTTTTTTAAAAAAAATAATAAAGTTTAATTATTTTATTATAGTATTTTATATATAAAAAATAAATAATTAAAAAGTTTTTTTTATATTTTATATATTAAATAATATATTAATTTATTATTTAAACAAGTAAATAAACTATAATTATCTACTTAAACAAATAAATAAACTGCAATTAAATAGCTAAGCTAAAAGTTTAATATGTAAGCAAAAAAATAAACAACAACCTTTTTGCATAAAAAAAAAGCAAGCTATATACAAGCTATATATAGCTTGTTTTTTTTATATAACTAATTATTTATAACTGTATATTAGCAGCTACAAATAGCTATTAATAGCTATTAATATAGCTTTTAGCAGTATATATAGCTGCTAATAACTAAATTATTATATATTGGCTATTTTACTGCTTTACTAATTATTTTGCTAGGCATAATACTGCTGCAAATAAGCTACTAATATAAAAATATAAGCTGCTAATAGCTAGCATAAATTAGTATATTATTTAATATATAAAGCATAAAAAAAATCTTTTTAACTATTTATACTTTATATAAAACGCTATAATAAAACAATTAAACTTTACTACTTTTTTTAAAAAACCTAAAAAAAGCTTAAATTTAAATAGTTTTTATTATATATAGCTTATAAATATGCTATTAAAGCTTTTTATAATATAGTTTCCTTTTTATATACTGCTTTAAGTAACAATAAACCTAAAAATTAACTACTATTAAATAAACTATAATTAAATAGCTAAGTTAAAGTTTAATATATAAAGCAAAAAAATAAACAATAATTTTTTTATATAAAAAAAAAGTAAGCTATATATAAGCTATATATAGCTTAGCTTTTTTTATATAACTAATTACTAACAATTATATATTAGCAGCTATATATAGCTATTAATAGCTATTAATATAGCTTTTAGCAATATATATAGCTATTAATAACTAATTTATTATATATAACTATTTTACTGCTTTATTAATTATTTTGCTAAGTATAATATTACTATAAACAAGCTGCTAATATAAAAATATAAGCTATTAATAGCTAGTATAAATTAGTATATTATTTAATATATAAAATGCAAAAAAAACTTTTTAACTATTTATTTTTTATATATAAAACATTATAATAAAACAATTAAACTTTACTACTTTTTTAAAAAAAACCTAAAAAAAGCTTAGTTTAAATAGTTTTTATTATATATAGCTTATAAATATACTATAAAGCTTTTTATAATATAGTTTTTTTTTTAAATACTGCTTTAAATAGCAATAAACCTAAAGTTTAAACATTAAATAATATATTAATTTATACTAGCTATTAATAGCTTATATTTTTATGTTAATAGCTTGTTTGCAGCAGTATTATGTTTAGTAAAACAATTAATAAAGCAATAAAATAATTATATATAATAAATTTTAATTATTAGCAGCTATATTAATTGCTTGTTAACAGCTATATATAGTTGCTAATATATAATTATTAATAATTAATTATATAAAAAAAGTTAAGCTATATATAGTTTATATAGCTTGCTTTTTTTTATAACAAAAAAATTATTGCTTATTTTTTTATTTATATATTAAACTTTAGTTTAGCTATTTAGTTATAGTTTATTTATTTGCTTAAATAAAAATAAATTTATAGCTATAAAGCTTTATTATATAATAAATATTATTTAAAATAAAATTAAACTTAAATATTAATATATTTAATTTTAGTATTATTAATATTATAAATGTTTTAAAATATATAAACTATTAATTGTTATTTTTTAAAGCTAAATATATAAAATAGCTTTTATATAATATTAATATATTAACGTTAATATTTTTAAATTTATAAATATTAATAATATAAATTTTAATATTGTTTATTTTTAGCTTTTATATTAATAATTAAACAAATTTATATATATGTTTTATAAACAATATTTAAATATAAAATAGCATTTTTAAATTAAAATATTAAAAAAACAAAGTAGCTTTAAGCTATATAGCTTTAACTTTTTTTATATATATTAAAAGCTTTTGCTTAGCTTTTATAATAAAGGCTGTTTAATTAAAAAAAAAATTTAAAATATTTTTTATAGTTAAAATTATTAATATTATAGTTTATTATAGTTTAATTTTTATTAAAACGTCGAATACATAACGCTTGCTTTCTCTTTGCACCCAGTTATTTTTATACAATAAAGTCGGTTGTAAATATACAGTTATTGCTATACAGTTGTTAAAATTATTAATATAAATAGCTATATGCCGGTTTAAGTATGCTATTTATATTAATATATAGCTTTAAAATATTAAAAAAAAACATAAAAAACTTTTATAATTTAAAATAAAACACAATTTTATTAAAATGTTTAAAAAAGTTAAATATATAAATTAAATAAAATAATATTATTAAATAAATTTAAGTAAAAAAAACAAAAGCAAGGTTTTTATTTAAAGCTATTAAAGTAAAAAATTAAAGTTTAAAATAAACATTATGTTTTTTTATATTACTTAGTTTTATTTTAATAATTAACTTAAAATGCTTTATAATAAATTAAAATATATTAAATTTATATATTTACTATATAATTAATTAAATTTTATTGTTTAAACTTTAAATAATAATATATATAAAACTATACTAACTTAAAACTTATAAAATATATATAAAATAAAAAGTAATAACCTTTTAGTAAATTAAATTTTTTAAGTATTATATTATAGTAATATTAAGTTTATATTATTTTTAAACCGGTAAATTAATTATTTATAGTTACTTATAAGTAATTTATAACTAAACCTATAATTTTATACAAACATAAAAATACTTACACCTAGCTATTTTTTTTAAAATATTAAAAACAACTCACTTTATTAATAACTAATATTTAATTAACGATTTATTAAGCTATAAAAAGCTAATATGTTTTACGGTTTAAAGCAAACAGCTAGTATTTATAAAAGCTATTTTATAATTTTATTAACAGCTTTTATAATATTAAGCAAAAAAGCAACTATATTAATTTAATAGCTATTAATAATATTAAATAAAAAATGTACTTAAAGGGTTAATATTATAAACATTGTTTATAATCGTTATATATTTAATTTAATAAAAACAATTTTATTAGTTTAATATAATAAA
The DNA here is from genome assembly GCA_022432375.1 of Nemania sp. FL0031. NCBI lineage: Eukaryota > Fungi > Ascomycota > Sordariomycetes > Xylariales > Xylariaceae > Nemania > Nemania sp. FL0031. The sequence goes on along the minus strand of JAJKKK010000074.1, from coordinate 2,095 downwards.
CTAAATAAATCTATTTTAAAGTATTAAAAAATATAAGGAAAATTTTACTACTATATTTAAATAATGCTTTAAAAAAATATAGCTTTAAATTTTAATAAATTAATATAGTATTAAAGTAATTTTTAAAGTTAATTTGTTTTAAAAAAATAAATAAATATTACGTTATATGCGTGTAGTAAGCTAAAATATAATATATTGTTTTAAAACTTTAGGTATATTTATAGCACAATTAAAGTTTATGCTATAAAGCAGCTAAATATATATTTTTTATTATATATATAAATATCGCTTATATAGTTTTTATTAGTATAATAATAGCTTTTTTACTATAGCTAACATATTAAAAACTTAAGCTAAAAGTTATTATAAAATATTAAAACATAAAAAAAATAAAAATTAAAAATATATAAAACAATATAATAAATATAAAACAATAATATAACTAAATGCATAAACAGTTTAAAAAAATAACAATTAAACATTTATTTTTTTAATAATTTAAAATAAAACTAAATAAATAAATATTAATATTTAATATAATTATTTATTTATATTAAATATATATATTATTTAATTTAATAATATTTAATGTTATTTTTTATAAAAAAATACAATAGATTTTTATTATAAATAATACTTATATAATTTTTAAATAATATATATAATTAACGCTTATTAAAGCAAGCAAAATATAAAGTTAAATATATATATAAGCTATATAACATGTTTATTATTAATTAAAAAAAAAGCTTATAATAGTTTTTAACTAAATATTATTTATAATTAATAATTAATATATAAAAAACATTTATATTATTAAGCAATTATATTAAAAATTTATTATACTTATAATAAAAAAACAATATTTTAATAAAAACAAAATATTTTATAAAATTTTATATGTTTTTTTGTTTGTTTTTAATAAAATATAATAATTATAAATTTAAAATAAAATAAGCATAAATTTTAACGCTTTAAATAAGTTAAATTTTAAACGCTATTTAAATATATATATATATTAAATAATTAAAAATAATTATATAAAAAACAAGTTAATTATATATATATTATTTATATATTTATTAATATAACTATTATTTAAATATATTATTATAGCTACGACTATTAAAAAACATATATATATTTAAAAAAAAAATAAACAAATATAGTAATTATTAGTAAAAAATAATAAAAAATAACAAAAAAAGTATTAAAAATAACAATGTTATAAACAAACTATTAATTAAACGGTTTTAAAAAATATTAAACCTAGCTATTTTATTTTTATATTTTAATACTAATATAAACAAGCTAAACAAAATAATATAACTTTTTATTTTCGATTTAAAAATTTACATATTTAATTTAAAATAAAAAATAAAATTTTTATTTACATTAAATCGAAAAAACAAAAAAAATATTAAAACATATAATAAACAAATATAAATAAATATAAATATATATAAATAATAATTAATTTTAAACTTAAAAAAAAAGCTAATAGTATTAATATAAATATTACTTTAAGTTAAGTGGTTTAAGTTTATTTATATATGTTTATTTAAGTTTAAAAAATATAAAAACATTATAAAAAAATAATATTTATTATTATAATATAAATAAAAAATTGTTTACATGCTTTTTTATTTTTAAAAATAAAAATGCTAAACTATTTATTTATATTTAATATATAAAAAGTAATATAAGTAAATTATATTTTAAACGTACTATTAGTTTTTTTTTTTTTTTGCGTATATATTTACTTTTATTATTAAAAATAACTAAAGCTAATATAACATTTTATCGGGTAAAATAAAATGTTAATAAACGATAATATTAAGTATATTAAGTTAGTTGTTTTTTAAATAAACAAAACTAAAACGTTAAAAAAAAATATAATAAATAAAAAAAAATAAGTATTTTAAGTTTAAGTTAATTAAACTTATTTATTTATTATAATATTATTTATTTATATAAATAAATAAATATATAAAAAATTTAACGTATATTATACTAAAATATATAATATAAAAATATAATTTAATTTTAATAAACGTTTATTTTATATTATAATATTATATAATGTTATTATTAA
>JAJKKK010000073.1:0-291026 GCA_022432375.1 Nemania sp. FL0031 | reverse complement strand
TTTAGCTTAGTTTTTTTAGGTTTTTTTAAGTTTTTTAGGTTTTTTAAACCTTTTAATTTAGTTTTAGCTACTAGTTAAAATAGTAAGTTAGTTAACTAACAAGTTTGCTAGTAGGTTAGCAAATAATTAAAAAAAAAGTTTTTAATAATATAAATAGCTATATAGTTAATAGCAAAGTAGCAAGCAAAGTAGTAAGCAAAGTAGCAAGCAAAATAGCAAGCAAAATAATAAGCAAAATAGCAAGCAAAATAACAAGCAAATTAGTTAACAAACTATTTTTTACTAAAGTAAAAAATATTTTTAATACTTTAGTGCTTTAAGCAATAAAAAGTTTATAACTAATAAAAAATTGCTAAAACGCTAAAACGTTTAGTTATATATATAAGTTATTTTATAAATAAAAAATAATAAAAATAAAAAAAAATAAATAAGTACTAAAAAGTAAGCTTTTTAAACAAAATTAAAAAAAAATAATATAAATAAAATATAAGTAAATAAAAAAAAAAAAATAAGTAAACAAAAAAATAAACAAAAAAGTAAGCTAGTAAATTAGTAAGCAAATTAGCTAACAAATTAATAAGCAAATTTTAATAATATTAACAACTATATAACTTAGCTATATAGCTTAGCTACTTTAGCTACTTTATTTAAGTTTTTTTTAGATTTTTAAACTTTTTTTAATTTAGTTTTGCTAGCTTTAGCTATATAGTTTAACTACTTTAGCTATTTTAGCGCAATTTTTTTAAGTTTTTTTAAGTTTTTTAAATTTTTTAAACTTTTTTTATTTAGTTTTTTTAGCTTTAGCTATAAAATAAATTAGCTAATAGGTTTATTTGCAAATTAGCAAATAACTAAAAAAAGGTTTTTAATAGTATAAATAGTTATATAGTTAGCAGCAAATTAGCAAGCAGGTTAGCTAACAAAATAATAAGCAAACTAGTTTGCTAGTATATAAGTTGGTTAGTAAGTTAGTTAGCTAATTAGCTAGCAAATAAGTTTGCTAGCAAGTTAGTAAAATAAAACAAAAAAAAATTTTTAGCTATATAAATAGTAAGCAAGTTAGCAAACAATTAATAGTTTTAGCGCTAAGCCTTTTTTTAAATAAAAAAAAGCATTTTTTAATTAAGCTATAATAATACTAGCAAAAAATTTATAAATATAAATAACTTTTGTTTTATTTATTTTATAAACTTATTTATTAAAAACAAAAGTATTTTAATATTATTAATATAATTAAACTATTGTTTTATATTTATTAAAAATAGTTTTACTATATATAAAAAAAAAAAATAAAAAATACTAAAATTTTTTATAGTAAATTATATTTAAAGTTAAATATTTTTATAATATAGTTTTTAGTTTAATTTTTGCTATTTTACTATTAAAAAAATAAACATATAAAATTAATTATTATTAAAAGCTATTTTTATTGTTTTATATATAATAAAAACTAATAAGCTAATATTATATTAAAAATATTTTATATATTTATTATTATTAAACTAATAATTATATTGTTTTTTAATATTTATTTAATATTATAAATTATATATATAAATAAATTAACTATTAACTTTTATAAAAAAGCTTTAGTTTATTATAAACTAAAAATTTTATAAATTAATAAAGTTTTTATTAGTTTTTTAGCAAAAAACTTTTTAAAGCTTTTATTTAAATAAAAAAAAAAAAATATTAGCTATTATAATTTTATATTTATAAAGTTTTTTTTGTTTAGTTTTTTTAATATAACTATTTTTATAGTTTTATAAACTAAAAAAAAAATAGTTAAAGCTTAAGCAGTTTTTAAATAGTTAATAAACTTTATTTTTAATATATTTTTAAGCTAGTTTAATTAATTTAATAAAATAAACATTTATTTTTAAAGCAATATTTTTTAATTAAATTATAGCTATTTTTAGTTTTTTTATTAAAATATATATATTTTAAAGTAAATATTATTATAATACTATATAAGCTTTTAAAAAATTATAGTTTAAATTGTTTAAAAATAAAAATTTTTTAAATAAAATAATATAAAAAGCTTATATTTTATTTTTATGTTTTTAACTATTTAGCTTTTTATATTTAATAAAAAAAACTTTAAGTTAAATTATAATTTATGCTAAAATATTATATAATATAGTTTTATGTTTAATTTAATATTATTTATAAACTTTTGCTAATATAGCTTTTTTGTTTAATAAATTGCTATTTTAAATATATAAGCTTTAATTTTATAAAAAAATTTATAAATTTATTATATAAGTTTATATATTATTAATATTATTATATAGTTTTTGTTTTATTAAAATATATTATATTTTATATATTTTTTTTTATTACTATTAATATTTTATTTAATAAGTTTATAATTTTTTAAACAAAATTATTAAGCTTTTTTATAGTAAAGTTTATATTAAATATAAATAAAGTTAAATTATTTATTATTATTATATTTTTAAAAAAAAGCTTTTTAAAAAAAAAAACTATTAATTAAAATTAGTTAAAAAAAAATATTGCTTTTAATAAAAATAATAATTAAAATTGCTATATAGTTTATTTTATAATATAATATATTATAAACTTTAACTATAATAAAAAAAATATTTAAAAAAGTAATATTTAATATATTATTATTTTAATAAATTAAATATTTTTATTTTATTTATAAAAATAAAATTATTAATATTTATTTAATATAAAATTTTTTAGTTTTTATTTAAGTGTTTAATAAAGCTAAATTATTAAATTATACTTTTAGCGTTTATATTTTTTATAATTATAGTTTTAAAAAATAAATTATATTTAAAAAAAATATAAATAATATTTAAGCTATTTAGCTTTTTTAACTGCTTATAAATATTTATTATTATAATATTATTAATAAATATTTAAATAATATTTTAAGTATAATTAAGTTTAATTTATTTAGCTTATAAAAAAAAAATTTTTTTTATATATATTATAGCTTAAAGTTTTTTATTGTTTATTTTTTAACTATTTATTAAATTATATAAAATATATTATAAATAATTAATAATTTTATTTTTATTATTTTTTTTATACTAAAGTTTTTAAATTAAAGCTATATTAATATTATTTTAATTATATAGTTATAAAAATATATTAATTGCTTTTATTATTTTTATATAGTTAGTTTGTATAATTTTTAAAATAGTAAGTTTGTTATATTTATAATAATATTTATAATAGCAATTAGTTTTATTAGTTAAGTTTTATAGCTATAATTTTGTTATAAACATAAGTATAAATATAATTAAAGTTTATTTATTTTTATTTAAAATAGTTTTATTTTAAAAAAAAGCTATTAATTGTTTAAGCTTTATTTTTAGGCTTTTTTTTTTATGTTTGTTTTTATTTTATTGTTTTATTTACTATTATTAAAGCTTTAAGTATTTTTTTAACTTTTATGTTTAGCGTTAAGTTTTTTATTATATTTAACTTTATTAAATTATATGCTAAGTTTTAAGTTTAGTTATAAATTAATAATAAGTTATATTAGTTAAATAAATTATATAACTATTATTTTTAAAATGCTAATTTTATTTATAGTTAGTTTATTAGTATTTAAGTTTAATGCTTAAAATAAATTATTAATAAATATTATTAAATTTATAGCTTTAATTAAAGCTATTATATTAATTAAAAGTAAGCTTTAATTTATAAGTTATATTTATATTAATATTAAATTTATAGTTATAATAAAAACAATAATAAAAGTAGCAATAAAAGCATTTTAAAATTTTTAAAAATATTTTTTTTATAAACTTTAATATTATTTTGTTTTATTGCTTTTTGTTTTTTTTAATAAAATATATTAACTTTTTATTTTTTTTAATTAGTTTAACTAAATAATTTATATAGTTAAAAAGCATTAAACTATTATTATAATTGTTATATAGCAAAATGTTAATTTATTAATTTTATAAATAAAAATTTTAAGTTAAAAAAAAAAAAAAAAAAAAAAAATATAAAAATGGCTTATAGCTATATATAAATATATATAGTTATATATATATATAGTAAAATATATAAAGCTTATTAATAATATAATTGTTTTATTATTTTTTTATTATATATATAATTATATAATAGTTAAACTTTAGGTTTATTGCTACTTAAAACAATATATAAAAAAAAAACTATATTATAAAAAGTTTTAATGGTATATTTATAAAGCTATATATAATAAAAACTATTTAAACCTAAATTTTTTTTAGGTTTTTTAAAAAAAATAATAAAGTTTAATTACTTTATTGCAGCGCTTTATATAAAAAATAAGTAGTTAGAAAGTTTTTTTTGCGCTTTATATATTAAATAATATGCTAATTTATACTAGCTATTAGCAGCTTATATTTTTATATTAGTAGCTTGTTTGCGTTAGTATTATGTTTAACAAAACAATTAGCAAAGCGGTAAAATAGCTAAATATAATAAATTGGTTATTAGCAGCTATATATATTATTAAAAGCTATACTAATAGCTATTAATAGCTATTTGTAGCTATTAGTATACAGTTGTTAAAAATCGGTTATATAAAAAAAGTACTAAGCTATATATAGTTTATATATAGCTTGTTTTTTTTTTTTGTATAAAAAAGTTATTGTTTACTTTTTTGTTTGCTTGTTAAGCTTTAGCTTAGCTATTTAATTGTAGTTTATTTACTTGCCTAAGTAAATTATATATATAATTATATAATTTGCTAAATATAAGTTTATTTTAAATTATTATATTATTTTTTGCTAAAATTAAAACTTTAGTTAAAAGCTAAATTAAAGTTTATTATTTATAACAATATATTTTTAGCTTTTTAGTGTTATATTTTTTAGTATAATTGTTATTTTTATAATTTTTAATAAATTTATTTATTATAGCTATATATATTTATTTTTATAAACATATTAAAAGTTTAAGTTTTTTTAAGCGTTTTTAATAAAACTTATTTAAAGCTATAAATATATTTTTAAAATTGTTAGCTAAGTATTAAATATTATTAAAGTTATAGCTTTTTTAAAAAACTTAATATTATAATTTTTTAAAGCAGCTAAATATTTTAGCTTTTTTTATTTAATTAATTTTATATTTAAGTTTATTATTAATTTTTTTAAATAATAGTTTTTTTTATATTTATTAAAATAATAAGTTATTATTTACTTTTTATAATTAATTAATATAAAATAAGTTTTTTTTTTATAAATATTAAATATATTTAATATATAGCTATATTTATATTATTTTAATATTATAAATGGCAATTAATATATAAGCATACCTTTTTTGCTATATAAGTATGTAGCTTTTACAAGCATGTTATTTAAGGCTATTTAATTAGCTACATAGCTTAGTATAGCTTTCTACCTGTTATATTTAACGCTATACTTTGCAGCTTTACTAAAAAAAATTGGAAAAATATAAAAGTAGTACTTAAAAATATAGCAAAAAATAATAAAAATTTAAATACTAGTTATATACTTTTATAACTGTTAGTTATAAAATTATAATATAAATAATTAAATAGTAATAAAAAAGCTATTATATTTTTTATATATTATTTTTACTTTATTTATTTTACTTTATATAATTTATTTTTAACTTTACTAATATTAGTTTTAATAAAGTATAACTAGTATTTAAAAATATAGCAAAAAATAATAAAAATTTAAATATTAATTATATATTTTTCCGATTTTTATTAATAAAAATATAAAGGGCTAAAGTATATTAAATAAAGTAAACTAAAATAACTAGCTAATTAAAAAGCTAAAATATAGCTAACTACTTTATTTTTTTAAACTTTTAAACTAGAAAAAATTGTACTTTTATTAATATTTGTTATATTAATATATACTTAGTACTAAAAAATATAGCAAAAAATAATAAATATTTTAGTACTAAATATATTTTATTACAACTTAGTTTAGTTAGTAAAAAATTATTGCAATATTAAAAGCTTAATAAAATAGTTATACTGTTAAAATAAGCTTAGTGCGGCAGGTTTTAAGCTAATAAAAAGCTTAAAATAATATGTTTATATAAAAAAATGCCTATATATAAAAAAAAATATGCTTATATATTAATTGTTTTATAAATAGTTTTATAAATTATAAGTTTAATTATATAATTAATATTATTATAAATAAATTTTTTTTGTTTAAAAAAACTTTATTAGTTATAATAAAGTTTATAAATTTATATTTTTTATTTGTTTATAATTTTTGTTTTTTTTAAGCTATTATAATTGTTTAATAAGCTATTTTTTAAACTTTTTTTGTTTGTTTTATTAGTTTAACTGCTTTTTTTATTTGCTTATTATTAAGTATTTTTTTTATAACGTTAATAATTAAATAGTTTTTTAGCTTAGTTTTTATAGCTATTTTTATTAAAGTTATATTAATTATTAAATATTATAAAATATTATATGCAAAGTTTAAAACTAATAAATAAATATTTTAATTATTTTAATATTTATTAATATAAAATTATAGTTTTTAATTAAAATTATAATTTATTTTTTTAATTGTTTTTTACATTTAAAAATAATAAATACTTTTTTGTTTATATTTTATACTAGTTAAATAGTTTAATATTTTTATAAACTTAAAAATAAAAAGTTTTATATTATTTAAAAATTATATTTTAAATATTTTAAAAAATTAGTATATTAAATAATAATATTAAATAATAAAAGTTTTTATTATATTTATTTTATATTTTAATAAAGTTATAATTATTTTATTAAACTTATTAATAAATATTTATATATAATTATATTTATGCTTTTTTAATAGTATATTTTTGCTGTTTATTATTATATGCTTTTAAACATTTTAAAATATTAATATAAAATATAATAATTTTAAAGTTTTATTTTTTAGTTATTTATTTTTATAATAATTATAATAGTTATTTATATAATAATATATATTATATTTTAAAAAAAACTAGTAATAAGTTTTTTTTATAGCTTTAATAAGCTTGTTTTAGCTTTAATATATTATTAAAATTAATTTATAAGCTTTTTATAATAAAATAGTTTATAAAAAAAAAATTTTTGTTTTAATTTAGTTTAAGTATTTATAATTTGTTTTTATAATTTTTAAGCTTTTATTGTTTGTTTTTTTAAACAATTAAATTTATTAAATTAGCTTTTTTAAAAATAAAATTAATATTTAGTTTTTTAATTATTTTAGCAACTTTTATTAATATAATTAAACTTTTAATTTATTTTAATTTAATTAAAATAAATATATATTTTTATTTTTTTTTAGCTTTAATTATAAAAAAATTAATAGTTTTATAAAATAATATATTTATAATTATATTTTTTTTATTTAGTTAATATTAAAAAATAATATTAAAGTTATTTAAAAAGTTTACTTATTTTATTTATTAAATAAATAATACTTTTTTTATAAACTAATAAATTAATATTTAATAATTTATAATTATTTAAAATAATAATATTTAAAAATTTAAATAATTATTAACAATTTTTAATTTTATATTAAATAAACTTTTTTAAGCGTAATTATTGTTTTAAAAAAGTAATTTATAAGTTTTTATTTTTTGTTTTTTTATTTTTGCTAAATAATATTTTTAATAACATTTTTAAAAGTATTTATTTTAATTTAAATTTTTATATTAAGTTTAAAAAATATAATTATTAAAGTAATATTTATTAGTTTTTTTAAAGTTTTAAAAGCTTTTTGCTATTTAAGTTTTAATTTTTATAGTATTAATTTTTTTAATAATTAATTTAAAAGTTTTGCTATTTTGCTAATATAATAAATAAATATTTATATAAAGTTATATAATTTTAAAAAAAATTAAATAAACGTTAAGCTTTTTAAGTTTTTAAATTTTTAATTTATAATTGTTTTTATTTTATAAAAGTTAATTTAAATATTTTTATTAGCTTTAAAAACTATTTTTAAATAGTTTATTATAATAATATTAAAGCAAAATTTTTTAATATTTTTTTAAAAATTTATTTTGTTTAAATAAAAAATTATTTTTTTATATTGTTTTTAGTAATTTTTTTATTTGTTTAAATAAATTAATATATTATTTATATAAATATTAATAAACTAATTAAATAATTTATATAGTTAAATATTAATAAAGTTTTATTATTAAGCTAATTTAACTTTAAAGTTAAATAGTAAAACTTTTTATTAATATATACTTAAACGTATATAAAATACTATTAAATAATAAAACTATAATATAAGCTTTAATTAATTAAAAGCTTAAATAATATTAATTTTTAAATAAATTATTATATTATAATAGTTATATATAATATTGTTTAAATTAAAAGTTTATATTAATTAGTTTTTTAAAAATTAATTTTGTTATTAAAAGTTTATATAAAATTATTATTTAATAAAATAAAGTTTTAATATAAAAAAAACTAAAGCTATATTTAAATTTATATATAGTTTAATAAAGTTTATTTAAAAAAGTTTTTTAATTTTTTTTTTTTTTAGTAATATATATTATATAAAAATTTAATATTTTAAAAAGCTAATTGTTTAAAGCTTATTATTTAATTTTAAAATTATATTATAATTTAGTTTTAATAATAATAGCTTAATAAAAAGCTTTTTTAAAAAAAAGCTTTTTAAATAAACTAGTTTTTTTAAAATTAATTATTTTATTAATTTAATATATTTAAAGTTTTTGTTAGCAAAAAACAATATTAGCTAGTTATTAAAAGTTTTTTTGTTTTTTTTATATAAAAATTAATATATTTTATAAAAATTAATATAATAAAAAGCTTTATTTTTTTTTATTATTTATAATTTAAATTAGTTTAATAATTTTTTTAAAACGTTTAATAATTGTTTAATTATTTTAAATTATTAGTTATTTAAGTTTTTATTTATATATTTTTAGTTTTTTACTATAAAATATTTTTATAAATTGTTTAAAAATTAAATAGTTTTTTTTAAGTTAAATAATAATTAACAATTTTTTTTTATAATTAAAAAGTATTTTTTAAACTATTAGCTAATAAAAGCTAATAATAATATTATAAGTTATTTTTATAATTTTAAACTTTTAATTAAAAAACTTTTAATTATTTATTATTAATATAATAATAAAAATTTTTTTTACTTTTTTAATTATATATTTATAATAGTTAATTAGCAATATTAGCTTTTTTAGCTAGGTTATTTTTATTTATTTTTATTGTTTTAATTTTTTTGCTAAATTTTAATTAATTAAAAAGTTAGTTTAAGCTTTAATATTATATAAAATAATAAATTTTATTATATTTTTTTTGTTATTTTATATTTATATAAATAATATAAATTTAAATAATTTTTTTAAGCTATTTATATTAGCTATAATAAATAATTAAACTAGTAAAAAGTTTTTTATTAGTTTTTTTAATTTTTTAAATTATTAAAACTTAAAGTTTTATTTAACTTTTTTTTATTAAGTAAAGTTTAAATAAATATAGCAGTAATATTTTAGTTTTTTAAATAGTTTTTTATTATATAATTTGTTTTGCTATAGCTAAAATAAATATTATTAATTTAGTAAACTTTTTTTTGTTTTTTAGTTAACTTTTTAACTTTATTATTTTAGTTAGCTTTTATAGCATAAAAAGCATTTTGTTTTTTTAAAGCAATTTTATTATTATTTTAATTTTAATAAGCTATTAAAGCTTTATTTTTATTTTTTTAGTTTTATTAATAAAAATGTTAATAATTATAAATAGTTTTAACTATTTTATTATAAAATTATTTATAAAATATTATTTAGTTAATATTAGTTTTAAAAAGTTTAATATTTTAGTTTATATTTAAATGTTTTTATAATAATTAAAACTATTTAAACTTAAATATTATTGTTTTTTAAACTAAACTATTAAAAGTTAAAATAAAATTATAAATATTAAAACTATTTAAAAGTTTATATTAATATTTGTTTAAAACTTATTAAACAATAATAATTTAATAAAAATTATAATAAACAATAGTTAAAACTTAAATTATTTTAGCTATATTATTAAAAAGTTATAAAATTAATTAATATTAAGTTTTAATTAATTAAAAAGTTTTTTTTTTTAGCTAAAATAATAAATATTTTATTTAGTTTTTTTTATTATAAAATATTAGTTTATTTTTTTTAAATTTATTTGCTAGCTTATATATTTAAATATTAAATTTATTTTTATTGCTATTAAATTTGCTTAAATATTTAGCTTTAAATTTTGCTTTATTTTTATATTATTAATATTATTTGTTTTTATAAACTATTAACAATTAAAATATTAGTTATATAACTATTTTTTTAGCGCAAAAAATAGCATTAGTATTTTTTAAAAATATACTATTTATATATTTTTTAAAAACAAAAGTTTGTTAGCTTAATATTTTATATAGTTTTTAAATTTTTTATTATAAAATAAATAGTTTTATTTTAAAACTAGTTAGTTTTTTATTTTTGCTAGCTGTTAGCTAAATAATAGTTTAGTTTATTATATTATTTTTGCTAGTTAACTTTAATAAAGTATTTTTTTTAAGCTACTTTGTTTTAAAATTACTATTAATAATATTAATTTAAACTTTTTTGCTTTTATTATAAAAAATTAAAACTTTATAAAAAATTTTTTTTTTAGTTTTAATAAAAGCAAATAAATTATTAGCTGTTTGTTTAGTTTATTTATAACTATTATAAATTGTTTTTTTTATAAATAACTTAGCACTAAATTATTAATTAAATATAAAATTTAGCAAAATTTAAAATTATAATTATAATTAAAATTAAAATTATAATTATTAAAATAAAAATTATAATTATAATTAAATTAAAATTATAGTTATTAAAATAATTAATTTATATTTTGCTAGTTATATAAAATAATAAAAAATATATATTTAATTAAATGTTTATTAACAAATAAGTTTTAAAGCTTAAAATAATATTATAATTATTATATAGCAAAATATTAGTTTATTAATTTTATAAACGAAAATTTTAAACTAAAAAAAAAAAAAAAAAAAAAAATATAAAAGTAGCTTATAGCTATATATAAATATATATAGTTATATATATACGTAGTAAAGTGCTTAAAGCTTATTAATAATGCAATTATTTTTTTATTTTTTTATTATATATATAATTATATAATTTGCTAAATGTAAGTTTGTTTTAAATTGTTATAATTATAATAATTAATATATTAAAAGTTTTTAATATAAAATATAATATTAAAATTAAAATAGTTTAGTTTTATTATATTTTTATAATTATTATAATAAGGTTTTTTTATATAAAATTTATTAAAATGTTAGTTTTAATATTTAAAGTTATATTATTTAATTTATAGTTTTTTTTTTTATTAAGTATAATAAAATATTACTTTTATATAATTTAAAAAGTTTAACTATTTTTTTAAAAAATATTAGCTAAATATTTTTAATTAGCTTTAAGTTTTATTTTAAAAGTTAAACTAATATTAAGTTTTATTTTATTTATGCTTATATTTTTTTTTTATAAAGTTTTATATATATTGTTTTTTTTTATTAAAATATAAAGCTAAATAAAACAATTAAGTATAATATAGTTAAACTATTTTTTAAATAGTTTAATAGTTTTTATAGTATAAATTTTGCTAATTTTATACTTTTTATTAAAAAGTTTTTTTTATATTTTTTTGTTTTTAAGCTTTATAATAAACTTAATTATTATAAAATAAATATTAAAAACATTAAATAAAATAAAAGTTAGCTTTTTAATAATAGTAATTTAAAAAGTATAAAAAGTTTAAGCTTTTATTTATTTTTGTTGTTTTTTAAAAACTTTAATAAAAAGCTTTATGTTTTTTAAAAAAAGTTTATTTTTTTTGTTTAAAATAATATTTAAAGCAGTTATTAAAGCAGCTAATATTTTAATAAATTAGTTAATAATATTTTTAATATTTTTAATAGCTATAATATAGCTATTAGTAAAGCTTATTATAACTATATTTTTTATAATATAAAAAACGTTTAAAAATATATTTAATTAATGTTTTATTAATATTAAAAAAAAATAACTAATAGCTTTAAAGTATAAAAATAATATTTTTATAAATAATATTATATAAAAATAGTTAAAAAATATTTATATAATTTTTTAAAAATATGTTTTTTAGTTTTTTTAGCAAAAAAAAACTATATTGTTTAATAATTTAATAACTAGCGTAAGTATTATATACTAGTTTTTTTTTTTTTTTTTTTTAATTTTTATTAAAGCAAAAATTAAAGTTTTAAATGCTAATTTTTTTTTTAGCTAGCTATAAAAATTTATTTTAGTAGTAAACTTTTGTTTTATAGTAATATTAGTTTTTTTTATTAGTTTAAAGTTAAAAAATACTAGTAATAATATTATAATAACAACTTGTTTTTTTTTTTATTTAGCTATAATAGTATATAAAAATTTACTAAAATAAAAAAGTTTTTATTAAGTATAGCTTAAATAATAATATTATTTTAATAAAATATAATAGTTGCTAGCGGCTTAAGCAAAGCTATAATAGGTATTATAAAGCCTAAATAAACAAATTTGCCTATAGTATTTTAGGTTTTTTTAGGTGTATATTAAGCAATTAGCAGTAAATTTAGTGTATATACTAACAGTAAGTGCTAAGAAAAATAATTTAAAAAAAAAGGTAAGGTTTAAATCGAAGTTTATAAATCTGTACAAAAACACATCATCCATATTTTCCGGCATGATATTGGATAAGTCTTCAGTCTGCGAGGTTTGATCTTCTTTCTCGAGAATAAGGTCAACAACGCTAACGATGTCTCGCAAGTTACGAAGTATGTTGCCGGCTGAAATCAAATAGACCGCGAGCTCACGCAACATCGCAGTTCCTTGCCGGTATGAATTCGCGTATGAGGGACGATAGATCTGTAGGTCGATAGCCGTAAGATCTCTGGCAAGGAGAGTCGCGAGTATAAGAACTGCGCCTCCGAGGGCCGTAGATATGTATAGTCGGAACGCACTTTCTATCTCCGTGACTTTCATGTGTGTCTGCATCTCTTTTACTATATCCATTGCTAATTCGCCGCACAGCAGACCGTCTGAACCGCTGTATGATAGTGAGACCATTGTGCGACGACGAAGAAGAAGCCTCAAATGATTCATCCGCTAAAACATATCAACCTGTGCTCATACATAATCCCGAAATAGTGAATTTACCGTGATAACCATTGACTGCTGCTCTAATTGGCGTTTTGTTGGTAGCCCCTGCGCTGGCAATAGAGGCATTTCGCGAAATTTGGTGTCCATCCAGTACTTGATTCGGGCATCCAGGACAGCAACTTTCTCCCCTAAATCACTGCCATTAGGGGCAATAGTAGAGAAAGTTTGGTCCCAGATTTCCCCGGCAAATCTCGACCATGCGATCATACAGGATAGATAGGTAATGAATGACTTATCCGGGTCTGGTATAGGGATAGGGTGGTTGGGATGCAACGCCTGCATGGGAATATAGTGTTAGTGACACCACATGCCATAACAAACTAGCCTGCATAGTCTCACCTCATCTTCAATCCACTGCGGCTCATCTACATCAATATCACTATCTCTTATTCCATAGGGTCGACCACAGCTACTCGAAATACGGCGATCTGCAAAATAGACAGTCCAGAATAGGCGTTGTCGCATATATTGGGAGAAAGGAGAGCAAGCAGTATCCCATAACTTTTGTTGGTGAAGACCCAATTGGAAGCAGAGTCGGCATGCGAGACCAGAGACGTTGTAAGCGGCATTTAGCTTTTCCCCGTAGGTAAGGTACAGGGCCTGAACTTTATTAGTAATGAGCCAAAGCTCCCTGACTCTAGATTCAATAGCACTAACTTCGAAGACCAGGAATTGAATCAAGTCTAACCCGCCTCTACCACTGAGTTTCCGGTGACACATAAGATTGTCTGCAGCGAGATACCAGTGCCACCCCGGCGGCCGGTTCTGATTTTGAACGAGGCTGATGTCAGTTAGGATATCTGTACAAGCGAAGAGGATATAGTTGGTGGCAAGAAAGCAAGCATCCGAGGGCTCCAGCGTGCGTGTCGAAATCAATCTTCTGCTACGTAATCTGAAATCTCCTCCATTTAGACAAGGATGACTAGCATTGATATCCCTAAATACGAAACCTAAGTAGTGAGAGTACTTCGCATCCGATGGGAAAGGTAAGCTTTTTCCACCAAGACGAACAATTTCGAGAGAATCTTCGTTCTGGTTCGTTACAGTGGACGTCGAGTCTCTATGTGTGTGGCTCCTGTTTATCTCCTGGCTCGATGACTGCGAACTTGTCGGATGGCCAAGCTGCTCTCGCAGCGAAGCGAGTTGCACGTTAAACGCATCCACTGGTGCTTGGAAAGCAGTATCTCCTAATCGCAAGTCAATCGCCACAATTCCTGCGAGTGATAACTCCTAGAATACAGGACGAACCTTGAAATCCACTGTCCTCGTCTGGCTGCGAAAGCTCATGATTGATTCCGGTACTACTTTGAGGTATGAGTTCTGTGAGCGTGCGGATCATAGACTCCATGTTCTTCATTCGGGTCTCAATAGCTAGACCGCTGCTCCCGTTGGCATCCGGGCTAGTGGCAAGACTAGCAGAGGGAGTTGACTGTGTTTCTTGTATAGCCTGCCCCGATAGTAAATTTTTATTCTGGAAACTACACCTCGTCCCACGTCGTGAACATCTCTGACAGGGTTGAGTACCCGAACACTGCCACTATTAGCCTCCCAGTGCCAAATTTAGCCGGGGTTAAGATATAGGAACCTTCAGTTTCCTGCCCCTACAGAATAAGCTAACGGAAAGCCGTTAATCGTGAGTTCGTACTAAGTAGCGTAGTTGTTCAAACATTTCGTACATACCAGGCCTTCGACGTATACTTTCCTCGAGTTTTCTTCGTCACACTAGACGATGCGGAGCCCGTCGTAGTCAATTCAGAGCGTTCCATCCTCGCACCCTTAGACGAACCTTCGCATTATAGTTGTCTCAAGTAAGAATTACGCATTCTAGATTCGTAGGAGATGCGGCATGCGGGGACGCAGAGGTGGGGGATTAGCACAACTGTTAGAGATAGCTCATGCAAGCGGCCAATTGGAGACTTGGAGTCTCTACCTCCCACTAAAAATAAATCAACTCCAACAGCCCTTCCGTCTGTACTACACATACCAGTAGTGAGACCTAGATGTCATCATCTGATCGCCTACAGGTGAGATAAGCAATAGGGCCTAAAACCTTGATACGTACATCAAGAATCTTATCTCCCGGCCTGGGCTTGTAGCAAGTGCTCACACTAGACTGACTAGGAAATTAACGAACAAAGACGACGAGTAGGTCACACATACTGATGTAGAGTACCCTTTGTTGGGAAATGTGCCTCTTATACCCCTATCTAGCCAGGTCTTCGTACTACAAGCAATATCTTATGCTATCTTCTCCCTAAAATAGATCGCTCAAAAAGAATAAAAATAGGTGAATATCCTGTGCCTAATTCGTTAAGTACCAGTTGTGATACCTCCTAAGGAATCGTATGTACATTTCCGTCATAAGCCACCTCCGTCTAAGGCAAACCCACACGCCACTCAGATCCCTCTCCGTTGAGTCCAAATTTGGCTCTGCTCATGTCCTTCACTGTAGTACGTCTCATATCACGGCGGAACTTGCCCTCGTAAAGACCACCGGTGGCGCGGTGCATGACCGACGTGTTATCCCAAATGATCATGTCGCCGGGCTCTTCCCAGTCTATGGTAAGGCGATATTTCGGCTTTGAAATATGAGCAAGAAGCTGTTTTACCAGCGCCGTACCCTCACCGGGCTCCATACCTATGATACTGTAGGTGTATGAGGCGATGTAGAGATTTTTACGGCCACTCCACTCATGAACCTGGACGAGCTTATGCTTGCTCAGGGGTAGCTCACTCGGATCTATGTTTCTAAAGTACTCGGGCATAGCGGTCTTGCGCGAGTGAAAGAGGGAGTGGTTGGCGACTAGATTCTCAATTTGAGCCTTCTTTTCAATCGAGAGATCATCATAGGCTGTTCGAGAGTCTGAGAACTGTTACAATATTAATATGTTGAATCTTTATTTACTGCTGGCATGTTCAATACCTCGGTTGCGCCACCCATGCCGGTAGGGGGGAGAATATGAGCGAGGAGGAGCGAGTGGCCAGCACGCCGCGCGTTGAAAGAAGAGTCTACGTGAAATAGTTCATTTGCCTTGTTGCCAATGACTTGGGCAGCAGTAAGAGGAGCGACGTCGCCCGTTGTAGGGTCAATATTCCCGGCGTCGAAGAGTTCCGGGTAAGCAAGGCGGTGGGTACGTCCGGCCTTCTGGTATGGCGTGACGTCGTCAAGCTCGCCAAAGTGTCTCGAAAATTTGATGTGCGCCTCATCTGATAAGCCTGTGCGGCGGCAGACAACCACACCGTACTAGACCACAACCTGTTAGTGGGGATCACTCGCCTTTCGTAGAGGCTATAAACTTGCCTTGTCAACTACTTCTCGGATCTCCTGGTAAAGATCCGGGGAGATCTCCTTGCTCCAGTCAACGCCCTCAAGGGAAGAGCCAAAAGTAGGATGCAGAGGTGTAACTTTTAGGTGGAACTTGGGAGTGTAAAAATGATTAGGGATCGTGCCCTCAATCTTAATGGGAACCCACGTAGGGGTTGGGGTGACAGTAATAGTTTGAGTAGTGGACATAATGATGGGCCATGAATAGGTGAGGCGAGCTTGACGTTTGACTAGTATAGTAGATTTGATCGACTCAAAAAGAACATCCAGTTAGTCAGGAATGTCTTGATTTTATGACCCTCTACATTTCCCTAGCATCTCGAGCTGGAGTCGAAATAGTCCCGCACTATTCGTCATCGCGATTCCGTATAATTCGAGTCTAACGGTCAATCAATTTCCGATCTTTAGACTACACTCAAGAAACTGAGACGGAAAGACTTCGGAAATGTGCGGAAATGTGGCTGCCCCGCACTCCGATTAAGAAAGCGTTGGATAGAGCGCGGGGTATTTTGTAACTTAAAGAGATACGCCTCGATTTGTACATTGATCTCGTGATTAACCCCAAGGAGATTTGCTGGCAAAAGCCAATATTACTGCATTGCGTTTCGATACTCTGCCTACCTAGAACCCGTAGACCCGTGTATGCATCCGAATTCGTCTTCCGTCATTGCCAGGAAACATTACATCGTCCTAAAAGGGGACGGAAATCAGTCGGAATCATAATCGTTATTAAAATTTGCCGTCAATTTGCAACTACGCTACACTACCAAAAGCGTTATCTCGTAGGAAGTCCAATGATATATTCATCCCAAACCTAACTATTGTTCGAATGGACCGCCCAAATACAGAAACGGCAACTTACAGCCAGTTTCAGAATAACACCAATGGACGATGGTGGCTTGATCCGGGACTACGCGCCAACGTGCTACACTGCTGCAGCCTGTATTTCTGTGTCTTCTACCTCGGGTTGGTTATCCCTGACCTTACGCCTAGATTGGGTAAGAGTACTTAATACAGCTCTATAGTTATGATGCCTCTCTACTGAATGGGCTCCAAAACATACCGCAATGGAACGCATACTTTGGTAACCCCACCGGAAACTATCTAGGTCTAATCTCTGCCAGTTTGTTCTTGCGTAAGTCTTGCCTAAATCAGACATATCCACGAAGCTAAATTCGTAATCACAGCTGCGATAGTGTAATTAATACATCCGCTCTCCTGTTCGACGGAATTTCCTTTAGTTTGACCTCGACACAGGACCCCATATTTTAGCTCTGCGGTCAACTCTAGGTTCGGCAGAAAACCTGCGCTCTGGATTGGATCTATCATATTGGTGTGGTAGCTAACTACCAACTTGGAAGAGCGTTACACTGATAATTAGTCAAGATCGCCGGGGCTATTGTCAATAGCACGGCAACGAGTAGCGGCACATTCATAGGGGGCCGGGTTCTCATGGGGCAAGACATTAGTTCAAGTATGGATTTCTGATAAGATGGATGCTAATTCGGTAATAGTGTTGCTGGGTCCTTTGGGAAGATCACCGCCATCGCTCTTCTCCAGGAAATTGCGCACCCTAGGTTAAGACCGTAAGTAGCGTTCTACTCCGAGGCTTATAGGGCTTTTACCGATATTAATAGTAATACAGTTTACTTTCGTGTATTTTCTACGCTAACTACTACGCCGGTTCGATTACTGCCGCTTGGTTTACTTGTCAGCAGTCCTTATCCTCTAATAATGGTTTGATTTTAACGTGCTCTTAGACGGCGCGCTCGAATGGGGAAAAAATGACTGGGCATGGCGTGGCCCGTGTCTTTTTCAGATATTCTCGCCTCTTGTTGTTTTAGTTGCTTTGTTTTGGATCCCAGAGAGTCCCAGAGTATGTACTGCGTACGGCCAAAATCAATAGATATTACAGAGGTCTAATATTTGGGTTAGTGGCTAGTTCACCACGGGCATAAAGATAAGGCATTGGCTCTCCTAGCCAAGTATCACTCAAATGGCGACGTAAATGACGAGCTTGTCCTTCATGAACTTCACGAAATTTGCTCCGCATTGGAGCTCGAAGAGAAGGACAACAGAGCAACGTTTTCTGATTTCTTGAAAACTTCAGGAAACCGAAGGAGGCTTTTAGTACTTTTTACAATGGCCATTGGAACGGTAAGCCAAAGTTACTTATTTTGGGAGGCTAACGTCCACGGGATAACCTTTCGCAACATTTACTATTAGCCAACGCTAAAAGCTCACGCCGCCGTTATATTTAGAACTGGACCGGAAACGGCGTCATTACTTATTATCTTACACCAGTCCTCAGGCTGGTTGGTATTAAGAATGTCAAGCAGATTGGTACCCTTCCTACAGTCTTCTGGTTTCCCACAATCACTATGCTGATATTTCTGCAGCCGGGATAAACGGAGGGCTTGCTATTTGGAACCTAATCCTAGCCTTTTCTGGTGCCTTGTCTGCAGAACGACTCGGTCGGCGATCCCTTTGGCTTATTTCTACTGCCGGATGTTTAGTCTCCTTCATTATAATCACGGGACTCTCCGTAAGGCTGCCACTAGTATACAATTTCACTTTGAGAGTAAACTACTGAATGTTTCGCTAGGGGGGATTCGCAGCAAGTGGCGAAAAAGCAACCGGTCTTGCTACCATACCCATTCTTTTCATCTTCTACGGATTCTATGATTTCTGCTGGACTCCGTTGCCGTGTATGTTACCCTTGTTAGTCTAACCAGCAGAATATAAGCTCACTTGTTCTATAGTCTCGTACGGTGCTGAAATTCTACCGTACCATATGAGACTCAAAGGGCTTAGTATTCTTTTATCAGTGCAGAGCATCCTACAAGCTTTTGTGAGTCCTTTATAATAATCTCACTCGCTTAACATAGAGTTGGTAAAAATAAGGCGTTAACGTTAATAATTAGAACCAATACGTCAACCCAGTTGCGTTAGATGCGATACATTGGAAATAGCAAGTTGTACCATTTTGAATCGTTAGTTATTATCAATCTTTCCACTAATATGCGGCTCATATTTTAGTTATTTTGTTTACGTTTTTCTGGATGCCGTGTATCTTGTCATAATATTCTTTTTCTTTCCCGAGACGCGGTAAGTCTATAGCCTACAAACAGAACTATTTCTGAAGCTGACTAGTCCCTTTCAGTTCCCTGACAATTGAAGAGGTATCCGTCATCTTTGACAAGGATAGGCTTGGGATTAACCCTGCTGTTGCCACCGAATTCGGACAGCGAACTCGACCAGACGAGGGAGCAAAAGCAGAACACGGAAGTGAAAAGAACATCAACATTGACGAGATTGAGGGATGAAGCGAGGATATGAAGCGTATTTTAGTCGTGCCATAAGACTACACCAGGAGAGGTGATCGTGACGCGTAAGGAATGAACAAAGGGAGGGAGTTCCTGTATATAGGTGAGGTAGCATTCAAAGAGGCCTAACGAGCCTTCGTGCAACGACAAGAGTCTATCACCTACCGTACACTGGAGGGATTTGACAAGGCGCGTGTAAAATATCGTGTGTTTTTCTCTTTTTACTCTTTCCATCGTACTATAATAGTCCAGGTTAAGCAACCGCATTTTTAATATAGCTAAAATGGATAGCCAACGCACCTTCGCACGAAACCGACCTCGCGGATCGCAGCCCTGGGCTTGCAAACATTTGATTGGTGACATTATTCTTTTATCTATTCACTGGGAGGTTTACGGCAGCAGTGGCTCTGGATCCTAGAAAACAGCGCTCTCGAGCCGACTGCGCGTCGACTAAGCGCCGGTAACTAGACCTAGGGACGGTGGGTGGGTTAAAAACCCTCCGACACCACGAAAAACCACCCTCTACGTGGGAGGTGAAAAAGTGAGGTGACGAGGAAAACCCCTCGCGCGTCGAACCCGCGGCAAAGGACCCCCTTTATGGGGCCCCCTGCAGGGACCCGGGCGCGGCGCTAACCTCCTACAGTAGTTAGAGAATAGAACAACCCACCCCCGGATTCACATGCGAAAAAACCCACTGCATAATCCCTTTGAGGCTTACGTATGCGAGATGTGCCAATAAAATCCACTTTTCAAATATTACTTACTAACTTTGCTATGATATCAGTCTTGGCTGAATTTTCGTATTAGAAGCGAAAAATGGCCCACGAAACCATTCACTATTCGGTACTTGTAACTACAGATCATTATCAGTCGATCCTGGCTTAGGACTATTTTCGTATCTTTGATTTTTGGCGTTCTGGAATTATCGTATTGGTCGTAATGAGTGTTAAGTATTATAACTATCGGCGTATAAGTACGGCTGGTGGTTCGACTTATTCTACCTTGCCATAAATCTTCTACCTTACCGAGTACCTTACTGAGATCCTACCTAGTGCCTGGGAGCCATTATGCATCATATTCAAGTATTATTCGCCGCGGGGTCGGTATTCAGCGCCTCCGTGACGGCTTCATATAATCAAAGGGTCACGCCTTATTCCCATTTGCCGCGTTGCAAAGTCACGCCTTCTGATTCCGCATGGCCTTCGATTTTAGAATGGCAGCAACTGAACAGTTCGTTAGGGGACTCATTGTTGAGGGCCACTCCGGCCGCTTCTTCATGTTATGCTAATAACCCTTTTGGTGCTGCTGAGTCCTGTGATGATGTCTCCTATGGATGGGGTTACTCGTCTTTCCACGCGAATCTACCGGAATCAATAAACTATCCCATTTGGGCGAATAACTCTTGCCTCCCGCCGAACGCGACCGGTTATGACCCATCGTTAGGTTGCCATGTGGGCGGTTATCCGTCGTATATCGTCAACGCCACGACGCCCGAACAAGTTGCGACCGCTCTAAAATGGGCTTCCGACCGGGATATTCGAGTTGTGGTCAAAGGTACTGGCCACGACTTGAACGGACGGTATGATACTTGAAATATGTGTCGCTCTATCCATATAAATGCTAAAACTCTGACAGCTCAACCGGTGCTTTCTCTCTTTCTATCTGGACTCGCCATTTCAACCATCTTGAAATTGACGACTCGTGGTCAATTCCAGGTTTGAATAATACGGCACATGTTCTTATTACCAGAAGCGGCAACAATTGGGGCGACGCCGTACTATATTCTCTAGCTCGCGATCGCGTGGTCACGAGCGGAGTGGATCGTACAGTAGGCTTGGGCGGCTTTATCCAAGGTGGCGGCCATGGCCCTCTCTCGAGTACCTACGGTCTGGCTGCAGATCAAATCCTGCAGGTCACAGTAGCGACTGTGGCAGGAGAAGTCCTGATATGCAATCTCGTCCAGAATCAAGACCTCTTCTGGGCTATCCGTGGCGGGGGAGGTGGCCAGTACGGGGTTGTGACGGAATATATCATGCTAACTTATCCCACACCGGCTACCCTCACTTCAGCTAGCATCACTCTTGCTGCAGCCAACATGTCAGATCATAGAGACGCGACGGTGAATGCTACCTGGGCCGCATTCGCGCAGCTTATGTCAGGCTTCCCTGATGTCATGGATCAGGGCGTCACTGGCTCCGGCGCTGCATTCACCGGGCTATCCGCAAGCCAAATTCTAGGCCTTTCCGGACCTATACCCGGGGTAATGGTGGTTCTCAACGTTTGGTCTCTTAATATGTCTTCGGAGGGTATGAGAAATTTACTCAGACCGCTTCACGCAAGCGTTGTCTCCAGACTAAGCGACCCTTCTCTCGTTTCCTTTACTATCAGCGACCCTTCAACAAGCACCAATTACAGCGATTTCTTTGCGGCAATCAATGCATCGCCCAGTACTGCAGGCCAAATCAGTTTAAGCACAAGCCGTCTACTTGGCCGGGCTCAGCTCGGTGATCTTGCTATTGATGAGGTAGCCCTCTATCTGCAGCGTATTATGGTTTCCCAGATTGAAGCCCAAGGTACTATGCTTACCATAGGCTTACAGGGAGGGCCTGGTCCGCGAAACGTACCCCAAAAGAGGCGCGGGGCTGTAAATCCTGTGTGGCGTGATATATATATTCACATTATTAGCGGAGGAGCAAATATCAACACAACCATGAGCACACCTGGTTTTGCCTTGAATCAAGCGGGAGAGTGGCTTGAGGTTAATAAGGAGGCGACTTTTCGTGAATGGGCTCCTGAAACTGGCGCTTATATGAATGAAGCCAATCCTTTCAACTCGGAGTGGAAACATGATTTCTACGGGGCCTCATACGAAAGACTAGTACGGATCAAGAGACAGTTCGACCCTACATATACGCTCTCCGTCTGGAGTGGGGTGGATAGCGATTTTTGGAAATATGACCTGGATTCTGGAAAGCTCTGCCAAACGGCTTAGAATAAAGAATCTGAGGCACTGGTTTGATAGACAGTCCATCTCACATTTCTCGTATAGGAATATTGAGTGCTTAATATGCCGAGAGGCTTGTAAGTATTAAAGCGATAGAGGCCGAAAGTCAGTCAAAGATCTTGAGACGGGGGCTACCCATACTAGATCCGAGTATTAGGCAAATTAAATAGTAATATATGAAATCTCATTAAGCAGACTAGAATTCATGGTCTTGTTATCCTCAAACAGTATCACGGAGCTTTCTGATTGCGTTAGTGAGAACCAATAAGTAAGACGAAGTAAATTACATCGTGACGTGTTGCAAGACTGAACTGCAATGCCATGTATTTCCAGATTCAAATTTTGTGGCCATAGTATCTACTGCTCATGACGCCCGCCCTCGCGGACATATAAAACTACTTCACACAATGTAGAAGATTTAAAGGAGAAAGAAAAGAAGGAAGCTTTTACCGCTTTTCTTCTTGAATGGCTAGCGAGGCTAGACTGAGACAGAGGGACAGGCTAGTCTCTTAGGGGACTAGATTGATTATAATAGGTAGTTTTTCATGTTGAATTTATACACAATTGCTGTATTTTTAATATGATTGTGTGCGTTATTTTCTCTATCCAGTTAATTTTGGAGTACATGAGGCAGTGTTAAAGTACGTGTCCCGTTTTGTTACCATCTTCTTTGAAAAGGGAGGTTTTTAGGTGGCTCGTCATGACCTCTTGCCTACCTCGCTAAAAGTTGTGGCGTGAGCTGTCACATAGTTTGAAGGCATCAATTAAGTGATGATCTTCACACCCCAAGGTCGAGAACCTGGGGCCTCGCCCCAATACCACACCAATTCGCTTACGTTGCCGCCACTTATGTTGGGTAGCTACCCTCCATCTCAAATACGCCATGCAGCAGAGGTTATACGTGACTCAATGACTTAAGTTCAGTGTGCGCCATAGAGGCTATGTCTGCCAGCATGGGTAGCAACGAGGGCTAAACAGGTAAGGGGATATGTCTTATGATTATTATGGGTGTAATTCAACGGGGATTAAAGGACAGCTTCATGTAGTTCACCGAGAGTAGAAAGGCTCAGTTAGGTATATCAGGTCATAAACTATTATAAATGATCAAACTTTGAGAATAAGCGGACTACAATATATGAGAGGATCTAGAAGGATCAAAGCCACTTACGAGTCGATTATGCGGACCTATTGTATCTTTCTGCTATGTTATACACCAGTTGCACTATTACGCCATCCTTGTAAGGCCTTGCTTGGATTACACTAGTATCGTAGTCAACAACAGAACCCCAATATTCAAAGACTATCTAGTCTAGACATAACCCCTGTCTTTCAGCTCGCCCATAGTATGAGATGAGTGGTGCTTCCGGTCAGTCATAATACGCCGTATATGCAATGGCAATACCACAACATACTCAGCATGTTATTAAAGTTACGCAATATATTTTGTTGGGAGGTTAGAATGAGGGGTATTATTGAGTAGCATCAAGGGAGAGTTCTTGACTCACCAGTCAACTTAAGTAATCAAAAATAAAAAGCATAAAACCACCGTTTTCCCCCCAAGACTTCCTTATTCACTCCGAAACATCATCTTCGTTCAATTACAGTCTTCTCAATATCGCAATCCTTCAGTTATCATGCGTTTCTCCATCGTCCTCGGTGCCTTTATCGCAGGAGTGGCAGCCTCAGCCATCTCACCGAGCAGCCTCGACGTCCGAGACCTCGAACAACGTGCTGTTCAGGCGTGCGGTTGCGTCCCAGACTGCGGCTGCCCCAGTGGCTCGACATGCTTCTGCCTTGACCAAGATGTACCCTTCCACCCATCGTGCTACCCCGGTGGCTGCGGGTGCCCTGGCTCGGGCATCCCGGCGTGCATCGTAAGTCCTAAGAGATGAAATCTAAAATATTGGACCGCCTTAGACTCGTTGTGGTACCCACGCTGACCCTCACTAGGTGAGGACTTAGGGAGTTGGCCCGCATTAAGCCTAGGATACAATATACGGACTAATGCGGCTCACGGGGACAAGGTCTTATTTGGTTCGACTTTGTTATTCTGGATTTGTTGGCTGGGCCGTTGCAGCAGATTGAGTTTAGCTAATGGTTTTAGCACAAGGGGAGAAGGACATGGGAAGGCAGAAAGATATCACTTGATAAAATCTTCAATATAACCGTGCTTTTCCTCAATCCTCGGGCGCCTCCTGCGTTTGCATTATATATCTCCAATACTATTGTATAAGGCCTAAATATCCTCGGCTAGAGCAACCACCAATGTGTAGCCTTCACGTATAGGTCTTCCCAGCAGAGACACAAA
The DNA here is from genome assembly GCA_022432375.1 of Nemania sp. FL0031. Taxonomy (NCBI): domain Eukaryota; kingdom Fungi; phylum Ascomycota; class Sordariomycetes; order Xylariales; family Xylariaceae; genus Nemania; species Nemania sp. FL0031. The sequence goes on along the minus strand of JAJKKK010000073.1, from coordinate 265,839 downwards.
GCACAACACGCGCACAGCAATACCTTTCGGTTGCTATGCTGGACCAGAAAATATGCACAGCGCGTTTGGCCCGCTGAAGCCCGGTTACTATCCCAATGAATGTCGACATGCTGACTCGGGTAAGGGGTTCTCGAACCCACCGTGTGACGTTATCTAGATAAATTGGAGTGTAAACGTGGAGGGGTATGTAGTGACAACTACACACACCCGAGAAAGGGATAGAATTTGACTGATACTAATGAGAATATCAAGTGAGACTTCTTGTAGAATGACAATGGTAATTTGAGAGGATCATTAAAAGATGGCCGGGGAAATTGAGACGGTAATGATCTAGAGCCACAACGGCGGAAAATACTTGAATAACCCCAGATTTTCTAGCGTAGTAGATATGTCACAAGCCTTCAGATACGAGTAGCGATGTATAGGTAGCTTCTGAATACCTGTTGACGGACGAGGATCCCTAGCTACTACCCCGGCGCAAGTGATATCCCATATACAAAAGGCCTCTTTGTCTTGTACCTTCAGGGGCAGATGTATGTGGCCATAGGTAGCCCGGATCCCAGTCTGGATTGTTACATAGATAGTGACAAGATAGCTATCACTCTCTCCCGCCTGCGTGTTCTTAATTACCTGGTTCAATATTTGTTCATCCCGCCCTCAAACCCTCTTCCTCGGTGAGTTGGTCGTGCGATATGTCAATCTATACTCTCGGTGATACCTAAGATGACTTATTGTCACTACAAATGGAGAGAAGTTTTATCTAAGTACTTAACTACATTTGCTCTGTTAGCTCATATGGGCTATGTTGAGGCCCGGGCAGCTATTCCTGCGGCTTAGTTCTGTGACACGATAATGTTTAACGAGATGGTCCTCATTTACGTCCTCTAACTCGGTGTAAATGAGCGCTTCGCCCTACTACTTAGCATACTACCTCGCCGTCGTAACACCATTCCCACGTCTATCGTTTGTTCATATCTTTCTCCTTCAGATAATACAAGTTATAGCGAATATTAACCTCGTCGACCGTACATCTCCTAGTTTTCCTAAGCACCCGATAAACTCTACATCCCTTCGTGCATACCAGAACCGGCTGTGATTCAAGGAGGGGTCATCCCAATTCTTGGGAGCATCTCTGAAGTCCAAGATAAAAAGAGATAGATCGGCCTAGAAACGCCAATAACACGCGTACACGTTTAGATGTGCGTCCTTGGGATTACGATGGTCATAGAACGATGTTCACGATACACATTTACCCTCTCGATATATCTACGGTTGCCGAATGGAACCTGACATAATCCAAGCCTGGGGGTATGATTAGTCAACCCCAATCGAGCGCATCCCATTCAATAAACGCTAGCAGCGCAAGCAGACCATGTTAATCGACACGGCCGTGGACGATACCCCCAAGAAATTCTCCAAACGGTGGCAAGCATAGCCCCAATGAAATGTACAATGGGTTTCGCGATAGCGATCCGAGCCCGAGCCGGCTGAGGTGATGAGCCGCACTTGAAGCCAGTCGATACTATAGCCCAATCCCATCAAGCATGCTCGAGATTTACGTAGGCTACAGAAGCCTGTCTATTTCAACCACGTCTTGACCTTCGTTCCCTTGCGCCTTATACCCAACATCATGTAATATAATCTCCCGAAGCTGAAGCGGCAATATACCTTTCCGTGAGTTAGTCTTAGCATTGATTCGATCGAAGAGTTCGACAGATCCCTCGCTCACGGAGGTGATAGTAATGGCAAGGTCACGGGGTTATTCGTGGACTGGATCGATTACTGCGTTAGGCAGTCATTCAGGGCAGACCGCTCCCAGTGCTAGTCAGATGTTCAATTCACCATAAGCAGTGGGTTTCTGCCTTTTCCCTACGTACCTTCGAGGTTACAGCTATTGACGAAGTCTTGGGTTGTATAGAAATGCCACAAACCCGAGCTGATAATCTAAGCTTAAATCACCACTATGTGTTAATCATGCTTAATCGCCTATTCGCCACCACCACGACCTAGCATGGCAAGGTGAAATTAAGTACATAGTTGGTACCACTCCAACAGTACTACCAAATAAGCTTAAATGCGATTGTATATACTAAGTAGATACCAAGTTAGGCTCAAAGGCACTAAACCCCGGACCGCCCGGATCGACCCGGATATGCAAGCGGAGGTTAAGACAGATCTCTAGTGCCTTAGGCTAATGTCAGCCATGTTTGAAATAAGTAAGTACTACAAGTAGATAGCTCGACGGCGCGGACAACGGCATAAGACGACTATTAGTAGGATGATTTTCCGATCGTAACCGAAAAGTAGTTGGATTAGAACACGAGGGCCTTGATACATAGAGGACATCTCTAAGCAATATGAAAGAATGATGACAACATTCCATTCAATATTGTTTTGGGGCTAGCGGTGAGCATTCTGTCTGAGGGAGCATGATGCGGGGATGGATACTACCTAGCGTGGTACTGCGTATACCGTCCGTGGAACCCCTGGAGCAGTAGAAGTGGTGATAGGTCTAGTTGGTTACGACCCTTGCTACATGCCCCTCCAGTTGCGCACGTGTCGGGGTAATACGAGTATTGAGGCTCGTATTGCTCATGTTACCATACATCATCGCGATTTGAACAATGATTTCATATACCTATTCCACATCCGATTTACGTAAATTATCCCTTCGAGTAATCTTTTGGCACTGGTACCTTTTTTAACCCTCAATACTCCCCTACTAACGCTAGAAACATTGTACTAGGACAGAATATCGGTTCATCGTAAGACATGCGAGCTTATTGCGACCCCTAGCTAAGTAAAAATGATTCTTATTGGGACACATATCACAGGCAAAATTAGGTAGGAAGAGAAGTATCTCGAAGTTTATTGGCATTATTGGTTACATTCCGGTCTGGCATCAATCGGTGTGCGGAACAGCACCAAACGGTTATCCGGTCCGACTGAGACTACGTGAACACGACAATAACCTGACATGGCGCAACAATATTACGCTGCCAAGCCCGTAGACACTGGTATATAAAGACAGCAGTACACCGTTCACTACTCGAGCCATTTCTAGTGCTATAAGGATATCACATAGAGAACTTCCAACCTTACACTCGCTACCTCTACTGATCTTTCAAACCTCGCCTTCACCCAATCAGCCATAATGCAGCTCTTTGCCACCATTGCCAGCGCCGCCCTCCTCGCGGCTGGTGTCTCGGCCCAGAAGGCCGTCGTGAAGAACTCCTGCCAGTCCACCATCTACGTTCAATCGTTCCCTTATGATGGCAGTACGGCTGGTACCCTCACTACTGTGGCGCCTGGAAACTCCTTCTCGGAGCCTTTCCGCGCATCTGGCTCGGTTCGTCTCCCTAGGCCAGCGCGACATTATGACGTAGAAAACTAACCGGGTTTTAAATCCGCAGACTGTCAAGATTGCAACTACCAAGACCCTCACTAGCCCGCTCTTCTTCGGATACTCATTTACCTCAAACCCAGACTACGCCTACTGTGAGTATACTGCTGCCATTACCCTCTTAATCCCAAGGCGCCCAAGCTAACATTTATTATAGACGAATTTAGCACGTGAGTTGTGTCACTGGCCATTTAGCGCTTCGTTATTCGCTAATGCTTTTATAGAGAATGGGGTAACCCCTTCGCTGCCTTCCACAATACCCTGACACCAGGCGAAGGCTGTGAGGTATTCGACTGTGCACCTGGCCAGACCGACTGTTACAGCACACCTGCTCAAAAGAAGGTGTACGGTTGTCCGCAACCAGTCAATCTAACAGCTACTCTCTGTGCATAGACTGCTTGAATTTATCTATACCAGTCAAGCTGCTAGAGATTCAACCTGGGACTTGGTATGCGTGTGGAACAAAGAAAGCGTCGCATTAGTACACACTATCGAATATTTGGAGCTCTTTTTCTATTGCAAACTTAAGCGGACGGCACCCGAAAACAAAAGCGGACTATGTGAGGTACTGGCTCAAGGGAGTGTCTAAAAAACAGCAGTTCTGAATAACGGAAAATATTAATGATAGTAATAATAAAAGAAAAGCTTACGTGACTACCCACACAAGTTTTGGGGCAGGAATTTTTTAACTTGTTCCTACCGGCCCTACTTACTCTAGTGCTTAACAGATAGTAGACGGTTGGAGCCTTCCGCTAATCCGCGGACTAATATTTGAGTATTGATGTTCTGCATACTTTTCCATTTTTTATTCCTTACAGTCGCCACAATCGACTTTATGTTCATAGACAGATCTCAAAGCAGCGGCACGCTGTGAAAATTCTGGAAGAAGTAGAGAGGCTACCGTCATAGACCTGCTGCTTTAACTCTCCGGGCCAAGTTAGCCTTCAAACCTTCAAAGGAAAGACTCGCCATATTCAGGGACAACAAACTCAGACCAAAACTCAGGGTAGTGGGTAACTTCGGCAACATTATATACCTAACAGTTAGAGATCTAAGGCATCCCAAGGCATCCTAAGGCTTCTACAACGGCTAGTCATATCCTGGTTACTTACTTAGTAGGGAAATAGATTTCTAGCACTCCACCCAGCTCCCAACAGTGCGGGCAAAAATTGTTGAAGATGAGTAAAATAATCCCAGTTATACATTAAGTTGCGATGTAGCGCGGGAAGATGCAATAGCCGGGCTGCTACATAAAAGCTCGTGTTGATTGTTCTGCACATCTGCATCCCCGCGGCCAACAGCGCAGGCCAAGCCACATACACGCTGTCAAACCAAACCCAAAAAGTATCATCCAACCTTTACCACATTCTCTCCCATCTCTCCACCATTACTCCGCGCAGACAGCGCATCTCTCAGCTTCGATAGAGCCTCAACGACTGTAGCTTCCCGCACACGTTCTCTCGTGCCAGGGAAGCAGAACGGTCCCCACGACTGGCTTCCGTAGGGTGACGCGATACTAATGAACACCGTTCCCACAAGCTTCCCATCCTAAAAGTCCCGGCCAGCTACGCCTGTCGTCCCGATACCCCATGTGGTCGGCTTATCGTTAAAGGTCGTTGCGCCTTTCGCGCCCTCGGCCATCTGTACCGCTATATTAGCATGTATAACACCCTCACAGGCAATAAGATCCATATCGACATAGAAAAAAGTCTGCTTTAGCGGCGTAACGTATAAAACTATCCCGCCGCAGAATGCCGCGCTAGCACTGGGAACAGAAGTCAGCGCCACCATAACGCCACCAGCCGTAAAAGATTCAGTAACGCTAACGGTTTCGCCCGCCGAACAGAGAAGACAGATTACGTCAGAAGCGATATCGAACAAAGTTTCGGTGCTGCGTGTAATATAGGGCATGTTTGGAGAAGAAGCCATGGTTTCGTTTCTATATCTATCTTAGAAATCCTGTAATTAGTAGGAAACGCCGTAGGGGTTTCAAGGGTCGAATAAGGGGTGCCGGTGCTGGCTTCGTCAGGCGTTAACTCAGTGTTATTATATTAAAGCTGCTAGGTATATTTCTGGCACAGGAGCAGCTCAATCAATAATAGCTATATATGTTATTTTTTTTCAAGCTTTTTTTAGCCCCAATTATTAATGTTAAGATTAAAATACCTTCAAACTATCGGCTGTAGCTAAAAACCTAAAGTTTTTAAAAAATAACTTTCTTAAAACAATTACAGTCAGCATATTCACCTAGCACAATGCAGGCCTCCCAACAGATCAGCATGTTGCACTGATGATCACATGTGGCTGCCAATCAGGCATAGAAGGCGTTGTCGTTTGTTAGTTTAAGCTGCAGTCAGCTGTAGAATCATGATTACAGCCTTGCAGAAGCTGTCTACTTACGCTCAGTATAAGCCTTTACCGCGGATATCTAGATATCTTTAGCCAATAAGACAGCTGTTAGGTAAAAATTTTAGTAGCAGATGTTAATATGTTGACCGAGGAAGAGGCTATACGCCACACCTAGCTAGCTAATAGGGGTCCTATATTAGAAACCGGCCCAGGACAAGCTGAGGCCTTATTACCTGCACGAAGCCTATCGGATGAAAATTAGGTCACAACTGTAAAAATTTCCGCTTTCGAGGTGGCCAAGGTAAATATATGAGCGGTACGAATACCAGCGGAAATATTTTGACTATATACACGAGACCAAGAGACGGCAGCATGCTGTGAGAAAGCCCAGAGCTTCATTCATGATCCTCGTCAGAATGACTATAGCCAATACCTATCTATATGTTTGATTGGGACTAATTGGGAGCTTCGTTCGTGCATATTTTGAAATCGCCCAGTGCTCGCTACCCTTTGACACGGACAGCATCATACACTAACATAGGCCGTCATTCTCGATTTTACTTCGGGCTATCGTCTAATAGGGGCTGGATTTCGTTGGCACAGGCCTCTAGTGCCACACCTGAACGACTATCGAGAGACGCCGTCTTTACGAGGACTGTATACTGCTCAGTCGGGGCTTAAAACGCATCATAGCATAAACCTAAGAAGATAATGCCACCAACTTAGCAATACAGTCGGTCCAGGGTTTCAAGCCTCCCGCTTCCCTTCAACCCGGTCACAGTTGCGCTGTAATGTAAACTCCGATATGTCAATATCTAGCTTTTCTCCACGCATGAGTTGGCTCATCAACCTCCCACTTCCCATACCAAGGGTCAGTCCATAACCCCAGTGACCCCAACAAATAAACACTCCACTAGGTAATTCCCGAGTTAACGAGGCATCGGAGTTGGATTCATACCCTCTTAAGTCGAGAGGCGAGACTTTATCAATAATGGGGAGTCCTGATTTCGTCGTCGGCCTGTAGGATCGGCCTTTGCCAATAAGCTGCATAGAGCCGTGGTTGTCGTGATAGCCCCCATCAGAGACGCAATTGCATTTCCAGTCAATCCACTTTCGAGCATATCCTTCTAGCTCGCCAATTATTATTTCATCAGGCTCCTGTTGATAACCAGGAGGGGGGACATCGGCAGTAAGGTTCCGTCGCCCACAAGCCCAAATAGTCCCGTCATTGCGACCTACAAACTCCATCTTGTCGCCGACGAAGCTTGCAAAAGAAACAAAGGCCTTTGTGGTTTGCGTTGTCGGACATGGGTTCTTCCAGCATGCCCAATCACCTGCGTCCCTGTCCCATTGCAATCTGATTGGAGAAGAGGGAAATAGCAAGTCAAAGACTGTAGGGGTCCAAGCCCCGCAAGCTAAAAGTAGCTGGGTGCAATGAATCGTTGTCGTCTCTTGCCTAGAATTCACGCATGTCACAGTCTGTACACGGTTATCCGTTGACAGGCCTACAGCGATTATCTTCATATTCACTTCGATATCAACGCCCATCGATCTGCACTGCTCCGTAAGCCAGTTACCGACGCCGATGGGATTGCTGTTTATCGACTGTGAGATTCAAGGTCAGACTGATGCGATTAGAAGCCGAAACTTACACCGTTGCGGTTCTATCCCCTAGGACCTTCTTGTTGACGTCCCAGTTACTATTTGTTTTCACCCAATCTGGCAGACTGTCAAGCCCCTGTCCGTTACCCGGGTCGATCCCAAATGTAGATTGAGCCCTATAACCAGTAGCTTCCTTAAACGAGTCATCCTCAGCCTCCGAGGCCCATAAGTCGAATGAATATTTGCCTAGTGGTTTAGCGGGGAATTGCTTCTCTGGAAAGCCGTAGTGAAGGCATCCTGTGCAGTTTGAGGATGACCCTGCGAAGGGCTGGTTGAAAGCATCGATGACCTTGATGATGACGTGTCGCGGCCCTGCCGAGGAACGCTTCGCAAGATTATATGCCGTACAAAGGCCAATCGAGCCCGCTCCGACGATCACAATAACCTCACTGTCCTGAAATGCAGACATACTGCCAGACACTACGGAGATTAATGAGGCCTCCTTCATCATTCGTCAGATGATAAAGACACCAACTTGGCCCCTTCCGATACCGCGGTCGTGCTACTCTATATACTCTCTAATCTACGAGCTAGTGAAAATGGTGGGGGCTTTCGGTGCTGCAAGGGCCAGTACCTAGGTGTCGTATGCATGTGACAAGTAGTATTATAAAACAGCCCCTCAGGCTGTCTTCGATATGGCCATCGGATGTGACCAAACTCAGTGGACGAGTCAGCAGCTGGATGTCTAGTTTTATCCTACCAAAAGATAAAACAACAAGAATGGAGAACGTCCCAAGCGATAGAGATAGTAAGGAATACGCTGTTTCTCCAGATAGTTGTCACTCTGATATTATATCAATTTCAAGGGGAGTAGTCAATACGACGCCCAGGACCATTAATGCAGTCACTCAACATAGTTTCTCAGAATAGTTAACAAGTGCAAAGGAATGTAATCCGTAGTATAGCTTTTAGGGAGAATCTATCTATTCCACGCTGGAACATCAAGAGCCCTCAATTTTCGTTACCGAACAAGTTCCTCGGCACATTTCATGTTACCCAATACCCCGTGCTCTCGCAGATGTTTATTAACCTTAACCTCCACATGCTTGAACAAGCCTTCCGTGTTTCTCTGCAGAAGTCGAGGCGCCACTCCCTCCAATCCGGTAGAGCGTTGAAACGATGATAACCGGCCTCTATATACTTCACGTGTATCTGCGTTTAAGTATGCGCATACTCGCTCTGTATCAACAACCCTCATAACTTTGACACTGACCTTATGTGAGGATTTATGTTAGGTACCGAAGAAGATCGACTTGAAGAAGTGTGCACACTATCCTCGATATTAGGGGCACGCACATGTGCGGCTTGTCTAGCTGCACCACAGTGGCGTCACGCAATTAGGCAGACGACTTGAAAGCTGTTCTTCGGCAACTACTTAGACAGCGAGAAAATCTGTCTCAATCCTTTTCGTCTCTTAGCTTTAGCGAGCAGTTCAGCGTCCAGTTCAGCCTGCAGTTCAGCCTCAAGCCGGGCACGCGCATGGTAATCAGCTTGCGCCTGAGTTTGGGCTTCGTGTCTTGCGCCCGCCGCCGCAGCTTTCTTCTCGGCTTCCAGCATCAGGCGTGCTTCTCTCATACCCTCTTCTCTTGCATTTTCAACCTCCTTTTTCGCATGGGCCAAAGCTTGCTTTCTCTCTTCTTTTCTTACTTCCTCCTTTCTTCTCATCTGCTCCATCTTTTGACTAAAAGCCGCTTCGGCCTCTTGCCTAATGCGTCGCTCGAGCTCTTGCCTCTTTGCTTCTTCCTCCTTTAACTGTTTTTCCCTCGCTATCTCAGCAAGTTGCTGTTTCATCGCTTCTTTCTCGGGGTCTTCCCTAACGATGTTCGGTGTGTTAGCGCGGGGGGGCTGAGGGGGATACGATTGATATGGATGTTGCTGTTGGAGAGGCGAAGAATCTATGACATTGGCTCCATAGCCTTGAGGTTGTACTGACGAAGGCATAGTGTAGTTCGGGCCATCGGACGAAATTCGAGCAAGCCCATTTGATCTAGCCTCTTCACCTTCTGGGAAACCCTCTTTGGGGTGGAAATTTGAGCCTTCAGAGTCATCCGCAGGAGGCTCTCGAGCTTGGTTTGATTCACTGGTAGGCACATCTCTCTTGAGGCTCTTCTTCTCATGTCTTCCATCAAGTACAACCAAAGCATAGCTAGTGACAACTTTTTGTGTGCGGATGTGATGAGCAATCTGGAGAAAGTGGTCGTCTGACAGATCTTCAATCATTTCGAAATTCGATCGTGGGTTATCCAGCTGCGACGTCATGGCCGATCTCACCAAGTTCATTAGACTTGTATCACCTTCCTGGTCATTGCCGCCTTTAAGCACAAATGTGCCTTCTTCCCGCAATTGGTCGCCACAATCTAGCAATTGCATCGAAACATCATCGGCGTTGGTAGTACTATTGCTCGCAATTGCAGTGTCACTAGAAGATAAGACTGTAGTATAGATCTTCTCCAACATCTGATCAGTTCGCTCGGCAGCAAGGAAAGCTGATTTCGTGTTCTTAGACTCTGCCACCATGGCCTCGATCTTGTCTCTCATATATTCCCTTTAATGGAGTGTCAGTAATCCAACTTATTTGCTTATTGTAACATCTCATCAGGGGAAGGGGGGCGTACTCGTCTATCAGGTCTCCTTCGATAAAGTCTAACGTATGGAGAAAAAGCGTAATTGTGAGCTTCAAAGAGTTTAATGAGCTCCTTCTCATCGAAATCTTCGACTTGGCAAACAGCCATTTAGCCTTTTGCGACACACTCATGTTCCGTCCGCCTGCTGGTAACAGGGGCAGTAGGAATTCCTTGATCTGATCAATATCCGCCCTGCATAGGTCCGCAATTTCGCTAGCAACGTCGAATATTTGTCGAGTGATAACCGTTGACGTATCTAAGCGCCGCTTGAGTTCGTGGAGAACTATCGCTACGGCTTTGGTATCTGTAGAGATTGCCCTGACATGTTGAGCTGCTGAGCCTAACTCATCAGCGAGAGTTGAGATAGTTTTCGCAACGGCGAAGCCCGCCGACTAGAGCACTCGGAGTTAGTTATTGCCATCTTGAGTATCAGTCACGAGAATTTTGGAAGTTTCTAGGCATAAGTTTCACCGAAAAGGAAAGCCTCTGCTCTTGAAAGCGCTTAAACAGGAAGAAAATAGCCCCGAGATATACTCACGGCGACAGTGCCAATGCTCGTGACGAGACCGATCAATTCCGCCATTTATGCTCCTTGGTAGTAAAACAAATAGGTAAACGGGTTAGAATACCAGCTAATGTCACCCGATTGTAGTGACTATACCAAAATAGATTATCTATGTCGGGGTAAGAATTTCTCTCAAAACTGTGCGCTTTTGTAGTTTGTAAGTCTTCTGGGCACTATGGCAAACATGTGAATCACCCTCTCATACTATCCCCTGCTGCCCGGTATTGCTACACTACAGTTGGACACCCTCGAATAAACACTTCAAGGGCAAAACAGCCCCTCTTTCAGCCTGCATCTATCGAATACACGACTAGCGACGTGGGGGCCAAATGCAAAGCATCGAATACTACAGCATCACTGTGGCAGTGCCGCATATGACTTGCGTAAGGCCGATAATAAGGCAGAAAACATAAACCGTATAGCAATTAGATAATTATAAAAGTTTCACATTATGCCGGTAAACACTATGCCTAAATAAGATAATAAGGAGGAGCTATGTATACCGTAAAGACGTAAATTACCCTTTCGTGGCATGTAATTTTGTTATTGGACTGGCGTAATGGATGCCACGTCACAAGGGCTGTTACCTACCACTCTATAGCTTCTATGTTTATAAAGCTAGGCACTGCTTCCCCCGAGAAGGAATCCGCCATCAAATACGCCTAAGCTGATAATAACGCAATGCAGAAGGTCATATCACGTTGAAAGCTCTTAGGTAGCGACAAATTTGTTCGTCCCGGTGAGGCGAGGGCATTTTTCGATGAGACGAAAAATCATGATTTGTAAGTGGTCTAGGGAAATCTAATCCGAAACTTATTTTATATACATGATTATTACTTATATACGTGGTTCTGCAACCATTATATAGATGACATCGTGGCGGATAAAGGAACAAGGAGAGCTATAAGGCAAATAAACAGAATCTAAGCAGACTGTTGAAAGGCTCAATTCTAGATCTAAGAAACCCGCATAGTGCGCCTAAGCCGAATGACACCCGCCTTATCCAATCTAATCTACCTACAGTTGTAGCTAGGCATATGTCCTGAGACTACGCCTAGGTATCAATCTAGTTACCAATCCTAGTAGGTGCCATTCTGATACCAGCCTTGTATTTCAACACTTAGTCCTTCACCGTCGAAGTACCCGAGTAGTAGGGATATTCTCTCTCACATATCTCATATAACACCCAACCGAGCACGCTGCATTAGTCCTAACACCGAGCCTCATGGCCGGCAGTGCCGCGGGATAGGAGGTCCAGTTCTATCTCGGCAAGCCTGCCGTATGCAAATCCGCCAAAAAGAGTACGCCAACCACAGGAAGGCGGTGGCGAATGCTGCCAGCTCGACCACTTGGGTTGTGATTTATACAGAATAAGGTCCACGAGCATGAAGGGGGGTTACAATGATGGCATGATACAAATACTTCTCTCCTGCCCCAAGACAGATCTCCTCACGGCCATTAGAAGGGAAACTAGTCATAAGACAAGTGGCGTTAGGCTATCACACAATTTCTAGTTGGCGATGATGATAACGTTCGCCCGAATCCTCGATATACTTGACGCCTCTTTGCCTAGAGGAGACGATCAGATTATAATTTATGTGATTTAGTACTGGTGATAAAGTCACCTTCGTTCTTCAGCTTCTCCAATCGATACGTTCTCGCAATGCCTATCTTGTATTCCTAGATTCCAATCTCCTTTCCCCGCTCAGAAGTGCGTATTCGGCAACTATAGCAGCAGAGCCTGCAGATATCAAGACCAAACGGACGGCCAACTGCCAGCGGGATTGGACTGTAAAGTGATACAGCATGAAACCTGATCGACAATCCCAAAATAGGAGACAAGTAGAATGAGTCATGTTTATCTATGTGGCTTCTCCCACTCGGTTTTTCTATTGGTCTCCGACTTGACCCCTCTTTGAGATTTGCCGTCAAACGAGCGTGGGACATTACCATCCCAGTACTCATCCACTGCCCTTCAGGGTGCTGTATGTTTGACTATATATAGGTTTTACAATCTCTGGGTCAGCGAATTGAACCAGAACTATTCTTTATACCTGTGCAGGGTAGCCCATCCCATAGCCCCATCACCAGACAGTTTTCTATTCCTTAATCCCACCTCTCAGTATCAATATTCTTTTGCACCACTTGTGCCTCATTTCCATCTTCTTATTAGGAGATTACACCATGTCTTCTATATTCTGCTGCTCATCTATCAGTCCATATCGCCCTCGGTTGCTTGACCATGAGCCGAAATTCAGCAGCTTCATGGGATGGGCCAAGGCAGACTCCGTGGAGCCCGAAAACGGCTCATCGCTCATTAACAGCGCCCCGTATGTTATTCAAATCGTAAGGCAAGTCAACTATGGACGGCGCGAATCGATAAGATACTTTGTTCCCGACTCCAGCAGCTCAGTCTTCCTCGAAGCGAGTGAACAGGATCTTATCCAGGCGAACTTTGAGAAATTAAACTCGTACGAGATTAATGTTGCCTAAGGGATTCATGCATGTATTGACTATTTGAGATTAGCTACAAGAACTTCAGGTGCCAGCAACACAATAAATTCTTCGAAATCAATCTGTATCAGAAAAACGCACTGAATACGCACCATTGGCGAGCCAATTCCGCACGTCCATCTAAGGACATCGACCTAGAATTTCGAGAAGCTACGGTCCCGGCGGCAAGCCAAGATCGTCTGTCATCTAACCTGGAACAAGCGACTTCTTCGTCCAAGCCTAATACACCGACAGTAGGCCATCAGTCGGACCAAGCTCATTCCCCCTTGAAGCCAATCCTTCAGTTCCTCCTTCCGAGGGCCGAGGCAAATTTAGGCTCGAACAGCCTCCTGCTTTTGCTTTGCCTTGATTGGGTAAACAAGGAACTAGATCTGGGCCTTGATCATGATGACCTTTGGGAGGCAGAGTTATCCAGCTCAAACATCAGCATATTCCTAAAATCATGCATTAGTCCTTCTAGCCCCAATCTTGTTAGTCTCAAGGAGATCGAAAATCTCGTAGTCCACGCAATGGACCATATGAATTCAACGGAAAGTAACCAACGACCAAGCCGAGTGAAGCTTGAGAATATCGTCAATCAGGTTCTCGAGTCTAATACGTCTGCGAGCTGGGTATCTCAAAATGAAGGAACAATCAGGAATGTCCTCGCTTCTGGTCCCAGTGCGGAATTTCTTGTAAATTTTAGGCCTAGGGATGAAGAACTACCAGACAATGGACCCCGGCATATCACTGTGGTGGACCCTCCAAGATCATTCAAGCAGGTAAGTTTCTACTCTTCGCTTACTTCTAAGAGCTTATGGGTTAACCAATCATGTAGGGGAAGCTTTTCCTTAACGACGACGACGACGACGACGATTACTTTGAAAGTTCATATGACTATGATTTCGATAGGGACTCTAGTCCGGGAGGAGACTATGCAGCTTGTGATAAGGAGTGTGGTTATTGTGGCAAATGTGATTATTAACATGAATGTGACACACCAATCTCGCTGAATGCATGACGAGGATACAAGGTTTTAATGTAATTGCTAGTCTGTCACTATCTAGACGCTTATGTCTGTCAATCTTGTCACACGTACCCACCCAAGTTCGTCGTCAACCTAATGCTAGAGTATTCGGGAATAGTTTTGTTTATATATGTTAAAAGATATTGAAAAGACTGGGAGGCAATTTCAAAAATGGAACAATTGATCACGAAGCGAAGGGTTTCATATTTATTTAGCTACAGCTTTAATCACCACGGATGTATTATCATCATGCTACAACATAGCATAATGAGCATATCAGATGTACAGTATATAAATTGTTTCTCTTCCCCTTTCTTTCCTTTTTGCCTTTCCTATCCTGTCCATAACAATAATGCTGGGTAAGCAAGCAAGCAAACATGCCGTAAACGCCGTCGCAATGCAAGATAGACAGACAGCTCGCTCCTAACCACGGTAGGCAGTCAGCGTCTTTCTGAATTAATTCGTCTCCTGGCCCTTGAAGCTAGTCCAAAAATCAGGTCATCCCCGCCAACCTATACAGTTTACCGACCTCAGCGCGGCATAACCGTGTCGTGCCATAACATGGCGAATGAGAATAGTAACGCCATTCCCGATTATTCCGATGGACTAATCGGATCCGACAAGGACACTCTCCAACATTCCCAGCGTCATAATCGATACCTGTGCCCTAGTAGCCTCGAGCCTGACACGGCTATGCAGTGTTTTGAAAGCCGCAGCAAGCTCGGCGCTCTCTTCCGTAAACTCGGCGTACAAGTCGATCAGATGGGTCGCCACATCCGCGCACACCGACACGTACCGCGGGTCGATGATGTGCGCATGTACCCATCTGAGGATCGGCTGGACGGAGATCTCATCGCGGCCCTCGAGGGCGGCGCGGAGGGCGCTGCGATGGCGCAGCGCTACGAGCACCGTCAGGACCGTCAGGGGGCCAAAGTCTTTTGAAGTCGGGTCTAGCACGCGATCCAGCGCCCCTTTGAAGTCTCCATGGCGCAGGTCCTTCTGCCAGGGTTGTTCGCGCTTTGGACGGGAGAGGTCGTTCGCTATTACTACGTCGACACCCTCCCCTACCATCTCTAGACGCTTGATGGCCGTAGCTTGCTTCTTTCGTTTGTTCTTCGCCCTGTCGTGTGTGGCGATGGTGCCCGCGATGAGGGCTTGCATTTCCTTCTCGCGCTCGAGTTCGCGCGCGGCTTCGTGACCCGTGAGGCGTGTGCGTAATGACAGCACGCCAGACTGCATACCGACAGCTAAATGCCTGTCATCGTTGTTGGCGCCTGCGGAAATAACGCGCACAGCGAGGATGGGAGATGGGTATTTGGCACCAGCCACTACGTTCCAGCCGGTGGTCTCGTAGATCTTGATATGTCCGTCAAGAGAGGCGGATACGACGCGGCGATCGTTGGAGGCAATACTGAGGGATGTGACAGTCTTCTGATGGTTCGTAATGACATGGCGGGGCTTGGCGGCAACCAAGTCCAGGACGGAGATTTGGTTTCCAGCCGATGCGAGCACCGTCGTGGCCGAGGCGAGGGGTAGAACGTCCTCAATGGGGGCGTTGTGTTTGAATGTCATAACAGAGGATGAGGAGGTCGGGGTTCGCGGATCCCAGATTCGGACCGTGTTGTCGTAGCTGCCACTCACCAGCAGATTACTCATGGTGCCGGGTATGAAGGCGCCGGAGCGGACGTAATCCGTGTGGCCGAGGAAGACGGAGGTGCTCTCGGAGCTGGGCAAGTCCCACAACCTGACACTGCGGTCATCGCTGGCACTCATCAGAGTAGTGAGGTCGGTAGGTGAGAACTTGGTGGTCCACACGGGCTGCTTGTGCTGGGTCCATGTCTTGAGAATGGCCCTCGACTTCACATCGAACACCTGGATCCTGCCCGAGTCCTCGCCGGCGACCAGGATGCGGCCATCTCGTCGGATCTCGCCGCTGCGCGCATTGTCGGCGAAGCGCGTGAAGGTCTTGACGAGCTTCCTCGTCTTGACCGAGTAGATCTGCACGCGAGGGCCGGCGGTGACGGCGAAGAGGTCGCTGGTGTCGCCGGTCGGGTTCGCGACGGGCACGGTGATGTGGGTGACAGGGACTTCGGTCGGGGTCGGGATGACTAGCTGGTTCTTGAAGGTTCGCCAATACTTCTGCTCTGCGGTAATGGTTGAAGGGCCCGAGGGCAACTTCAGCCGTTGCAGAGGTGCCACTTCGGCCGCCATCTTGTCAATTGGTGTGTCCTCTGTTTCTGTCAAACAAGAGAAAAAGCTGGACTTCTCTCTCTCTTTTTTTTAACTGGTTAGACTAAGTAGAGAGAGACGGCCTAACTAAGTAAAAGCCCCACCAAAAATTCCAACCAACGATAAACTCGATAAGATCTTCTTAAGATCCCGGAGTTGTTATCGATAAGAACACGCTATATCAATAAGTAATCTATGCTGTACTAGGCCTAGGTAGTCAGTACAAGCAAGGCAGGTCCCATTAATGAACCTCGGCTTATTCAGAAACCAGCGTACGAACTGGAATCTGTGTCTCTCCATTTATCTAGTCCAAGTCTCTCTAGCTAAGAAGCTTACAGGCATGTAAATAAACTCGTGTTCTATCTATTAACTAATCAATAAAAGAGTTCTCTTTCTTCAAACCTCTCGAGTATCAATTCTAATAACTGCCGTACTGTACTGTATAAGTCTCTCGTCTCTCATCATGACGACCTCATTAGATGGATATGCCAGCTTCAAGTATTTCCTCATCTCCTCGCCGGCCGAGTATGTGGCTCACGTCGAGATTAACCGGCCGGAGAAGCTAAACGCCTTCTTCGAGGACATGTGGCTCGAGATGGGCCGGGTCTTCGGACAACTGTCACACGATCCCAATGTGCGCGCCGTCATCTTCTCCGCCGTGGGAGAAAGAGCCTTCTCATCAGGCCTCGACGTCCAGGCGGCAAGCCAAGGGAATGGTGTATTATCACCAGAGGGAACGTCGGATGGTTCCAGATTCGCAACCCGCGCCAGGCGGCATATTTATGAGTTCCAGGATAGTATTAGCGCCATCGAAAAGTGTGAAAAGCGTACGTTCCATTCCTATTATTTCTACTAGGTGTACGGTACAGTTAGTTACCTAGTTACCTAACAACAACACGCCTCTAATTCTCCACAGCCGTTATCGTGGTTATGCATGGCATATCTATCGGTCTCGCTATCGACATGTCCTGCTGTGCCGACGTCAGGATCTGCTCAAAAGATACCAAGTTTTCTGTAAAAGAGGTCGATATCGGTCTAGCTGCAGATATCGGCACTCTCAGCCGCCTACCTAAGATTGTCGGTAACCACTCTTGGGTAAAGGAGGTGTGTCTGTCTGCTCGCTTCTTCGACGCCGATGAAGCCTTGGCTGTGGGTTTTGTGAGCCGAGTGCTCGAAAATAAGGCTAAGGCCATCGAGGCTGCCATGACACTAGCAGCCCTCATCGCTTCCAAGAGTCCAGTAGCCGTGCAAGGCACCAAAGAGATCTTGAATCACTCTAGAGATAACTCCGTAGCAGACAGTGAGTACTACTTAAACTAGGGTGCCGCCGTGCCTACTAACAGAAGTCTACCTAGGTCTCCGCTACACAGCTGTTTGGAACTCGGCAATGCTCCAGTCGAATGATTTATCCACCGCCATGCTTTCTGGCATTAAGAAGACAAAGCCAAGATTTGAGAAGCTATAGGCGGATATCAAAGTATAGAATACCACCGGAACTGGCACGAAAAAAAATGTATTAATACCTGAATTCAGGCCCGCAAGGAGCGATTGCCACTAGTATAACAGAATGTTGCAGGCCAGGATGAATCTACCGGTTGACCATAGTCGACAAAAAACGGATAGTACGTTCCGATCTATATCTAGTGCTCCTCGTTCCCAGTCACTGTGCCTAGGATGCCTCATGTGAAATAGATGAGTGATGACAGTAGGTGTCGTGCATAAACTGCGCAGTCTCGCTTATCATTTTTTGTTCTCTCGCTCGGAGCCCGAGTCATCTTCTACGAAAGGCACAGTCTCCTTTAGTCGCTATTCATCGAGTTAGCCATCATCGAAGCCCAACAGCCGTCCTTCGAAACCAAGTCAGCCAGGCACTTACCTCGTCCAGCCTCGCCTTCAGCTGAGCGACCATGACATCCTTGATTAAGAGGTGTGTATCGTCGAGATCTTCGATGATGTAGTCGTTCTTCTCTTTGTCAATATTAATGATGATGGATTTGATAGACGCATCACATTCCACCAACGTGCCTACAGATCAAACAAGCACAAGTTAGAGTCAGGATGCCTGGCTAGATAATAGCGCAGGGCTGAACGGGTAGAATAAGACGGGTAGACGATGGATCTCCAGATACCTAACCTACCTTTGATGGCTCGAACCATGGTTGCTACTATTGACGCTAACGATGATAGGTGCCACTACAACCCGTAGCGAACTCGGTGAAGGCGACACAATTCAGTTCCCGTTGCCTGAGGTTGTCAATTTTTGTGTCTGTAATGGTTGCTGTTGGCTTGCGGGTATTAGGGACTCTATTGTGCAAGATGTTGAAGATGAAGTTGTGAATCAAAAGTTGAATAAAGCAAAGGCTGTAGGCTCAGGTCTTGCTAAGACAGAGAGTAGATACTTGGTACTTACTCATTGGTGTGGCTTTTCATTCTAGTTTAATGTGGCTAGGCTAGTGACAATGCCTCCGGCCTATTTGGGAGGGGGGTACGGGGAACAATACAGTACCTAATATTCCCCCACAGTAGCTACTATCAATCACACAATTCCCTCTTGCATCGACAGCACTTATGAACTACAAAAATATCACTTCCAATATGTGAAAGTTCGGCCCCTTAGTTAAGATGACTTAAGTTTTTCACAAGACAAATAGGTATTGCTGCCACCTACCTAATCGGGGAGAATAGAATGTCTCACCTTGAAATCCACTAACAAGATTACGTACCTACACAATATCGTTACCCGTGCAAGGACTCGGGAGACGGCTTACTTAGATACGGTCGTACAGCAGGCTCAAAACGACCAAAATGAGGATTCCTCGTTCTTGTAGTACCGGGTAGGTCCGGTGTTTCCTCCCGCGGCGCTCATGAGTGAGAGAGTGAGGGCCTAACCATAGTTATGAATCCTCTATGATACTCGGTCTATATGTACTGTATGTATACTCCGTACACACTAAGTCTCTAGTCTATATCCCCAGCCACCTCCGATCATCAACAATCCATGCACGTTTTGCATGGCTACGTCAAGCTAATTAATTGAATGCAGTAAACTGCCGTGCGTTCCGTGGGAGCGGTGGGATCTGGTCTGCGAAACCACCTATCCGACCGACGATCGTCCCCAACGACCAATGATGACGGGTCCAGTGCTCTGTACGTAACAGAACCGCCCATCAAATCATCAAATCACCAAGTACCGACTGTGCACAACATATCACCTGGCACAGAGGGAGATCACAGAACACGCCTGGTGACATTTTATGGCGCATTGGGAACTCCGGGAAATCTGATGTCAAACAGACAACAACAGAAAAAAAAGAAGGGCATCTCGTGATTTGGAATTACCCCTCCAAACCATCATCCCATAAAGCCTTGACTCCCAGCTTTCCCATCTGTCCAAATACCTAGCTATCTACTCGCCTGACCTACTTACTTACCTACTTACCTACCTAATACTTGCTTTTGCGGCTTTGTTTAACTATGGAACGGGGGGAAAGCTGATGATGACAACGATCCGAAATGTTGAATCGGGGCTACCGATCATTTAGAATGCTACCTAGTTCCGATATATTGATTTCTCGTCATTAGCGCCGCCGCCTCTTTGATCGTCATCATAGTCATTGCTTTTGTTACCCTCAATTCATTGTAATTGTACATCCATCCGTATTTGTTGTAAACACCGCCTCCTAGCGCCGGCCGGGTCAAGTCGGGGGGGAATAAATCATATTTCTCATATGAGAGATCACTTGATTTGTGTCTTATCCAGACGGAGGATAAATTGCCCTGCACGTTCACTCTGCAGCGACACAATTGGTAGCTTGATGGTAAATGCATGGAAGTTCCTCGGTGAGCGAAGACTACCCATCGCGGCTTGTATTACGGTGTGAGTTGGGCAGGCGAGGGACACCAGTGCAATCCAGTCCAGTCCACGAGGCTTTCCCCTTTCCCCTTTTCTCGATCGAGTTCTTTCCTGGGGATCTCGAAGATTGTGGACTTAGGCATCACCAACGAGAAACATCGTCCCACCACTGGGCCACCCGTTTCATCCGAATAGGCTTTCGCTAAACCCTCCCGGTGCCTATTTAGGCTTCTCAAACAACCCAAATCATCAATTAGTACCAAACCGACCGCTCAAAAGTAGGTCACACGAGTAGCCAATTTCGCCACTTGAAACACCGCAGACAAAGCACCCTCCATTACATTATATATACTCAAGAAAGAGAGCGAAGAACAAAGAAGAGAGGAGAGAGTGTGTGTGTGAGGAGAGAACCACCATGGCGCTAGGCAACGACGACAACCCACAAAACGGGCCCCAGAACCCCTTCGCCTACGTGCTGATCCCCGTCATTGGCTTTGGCCTAGTCGTGTCGTTAATCACCTGCTATCGCTACCGGCGGAAGAAGCAGCGGCTGGCCGAATTCGCCTCGGACCCCGCGCGCCTCGAGGCCGGACACGCTCGGCAGGAGCGCGGGCCCAACGGGATCGTCATCGTCTCGACTGCTGGCGGTAGAGGGGGAGGAGGCAGGAGAAGTGGTAGATCAAGACGCCTCGGTCTAGGCGTTGGTGTGGGGAGCAGGGAGGAAGGGCTCAATGAGCTCGGCGAGGCACCGCCTGCGTACACGCCGAACGCGCCCAAGCCCCCGAGTGATGGCGGTATAGGTGGAGGCGACGGTACTGGTGATGGCGGCATCGAGTTGACGGCGTATTCGCAGGCGACGGCCGAGGCCGGCACCAGTCACAGCCCACCGAACTATGAGGAGGAGCGGGTCACTAGCGCAAGAACGGGGACGGGAGCGACAGGTCATAGTAGCAATTCTATAAGCACAAGCGAGGATACGAGGGGGGATGCTACAGGGAACACCACGCCGGCAACGACGA
The DNA here is from genome assembly GCA_022432375.1 of Nemania sp. FL0031. NCBI lineage: Eukaryota > Fungi > Ascomycota > Sordariomycetes > Xylariales > Xylariaceae > Nemania > Nemania sp. FL0031. Next base: position 244,615 of record JAJKKK010000073.1, on the reverse strand, counting down.
CGGTAACGACAGTATCGATGGCGCCGACGGGCACGACTGCGGCGACATCAGAACCGACCGAGCCGACGCCACCTCCGAGAGCGATCTTGCCCTCGTCTCGAGATTGACCGAGAATAAGTCGGCGTTAATATCATATATAAATAAATAGTACGACGGGACACGGCGTGATGAGATGCAATATGATACCATAATAAAGCGCACAATGGATCCAGGGAGGTTGCATGACAAGAAGGCAGCGTCGCAGTTGAGATAACCGAACCCAACCCGCAGTTCCGCCTCAACTTGCATACCCCTTGGCGCAATGGGGTCGATACCACCCGAATTCCAACCGCGGAAGAAAGAAGGTGAAATACCATGTTCAGAAAACACCCGAGGCCCAGATCAAGCTTTTATTATATCATCCATGATACCAGGTTTCCTTCACGCAAGACCACAGCTTCTAGCTTCTCAGTCTTGACGGTGAGAGCGCGCGTTTTACACAACTTGAAACCTCTTGCATGGCTACGGATATGTTGATATATACTTTGAACAGGTACGAGGAGGGATGTATAGTACATTATACCCGGAATTGAATCAAGGTTCACATCCAATTATAGTATAGGCATGTTTATTCATACGTATTCTTAGCACACGCTTTACATTTATACGCGTAGAGCAAACTAAGTGAAGATCATAAACGTCATCTTCCCGGGACGCGTATCGATCCCCATGTCGTATGCAGTAATGCTCCCTTGCACGTAATAAGATGGTGATGACTCCTGTATAGTCCATGTACAGATAATCAGTTTCCACCACTCATATCTCGCGCCTAATACCGTTCAATGATGGCAGGCGGCTTATTATTCAATATCTCGTCGATCTGAGTCATGATCTCAGGCGTCAATTTGTCCACGGCGCCGACCGCGCGGACGTTCTCGTAGACCTGGTCGGCCGTGCTCGCGCCGATGATGGCGGAGCTGACGTGCGGGTTCTTGAGGACCCAGGCGAGGGCCAGCGTGCTCATCTTGATGCCGAGGCCCTCGGCGATGGGTATCAGCTGGTTGATCTGCTTGATGGTCTCGTCAAACTGCTCCTTGCCGGTGCGCTTCCACCAGCCCGCGATGAACTCGACCTGCTGCTGGGCGAAGCGCGAGTCGTCCGGGATGCCGTCCTTGTACTTCCCCGAGAGCAGGCCTTGCTTCAGCGGCGAGAACACGGTCAGCCCCGTGCCCACCTCGCGGTACAGGTGCGCGTACTCGGACTCGACCCGCTCGCGCACCAGCATGTTGTACTCGGGCTGCTCCATCACGGGGCCGATGAGCCCCAGCTTGTCGGCGTACCGCCAGGCCTGCGCGATCTCGTCGGCGTTCCACATCGACGTGCCCCAGTACAGCGCCTTGCCCGTGTTGATCAGGTGGTTGAAGGCCCGCACCGTCTCCTCCATCGGCGTCTGCCGGTCCGGCCGGTGCGCATAGATCAGGTCTACGTACTCGAGTCCCAGACGCTTCAGTGACGCATCCATGCCCTCGATGATGTGCTTGCGCGAGAGTCCCTTGTTGTTCACGGGGTTGTCGCCGAAGGCAGTGCCCCAGTACAGCTAGTGCGGGTGTTAACTCGGAGTCTACTCCAACCCTGACGCAGAGAGAATGAGACGGCATACCTTAGTTGAGATGACAAGGTCATTGCGCTTCCAACCATACTTCTTGATAGCTTCGCCCATGACCTCTTCAGACTTGCCACCTGTCATACCCCAACGTCAGTGCCATTTTTTTCCTTCGGTACACCCATCAATCATGAAGAAAGATGGCCTCCTTCCAATAGTAGGAGACAACCCACCAGAATAAGCTTCGGCACAGTCGAAGAAGTTAATGCCACTGTCAAACGCAGCCTTCATGCACTCGAATGTCTTTTCTAGAAAGATTGACCAAGGTTAGTTTTATTCTCGTACGGTTTCCTTCCCTTCACTACCAATTCCCCAACCCCACAATCATTCCCGGTATTACAGTTACCCCTTCACTCTCTTGATCCTGCTTCGCCTTGTACATGAATCTCACATTCTCTCTCATGAGCCACTTATGTTGGTAGTACCCAGTCCACCGTAAACTGGACATGGATGGGTAATGAAAAAGTGACTTACGCTGCTCGGTGTATCCGCCGTACGTCAACCAGCCACCAATTGAGATAGCCGAGACCTGAAGGCCGGATCGGCCTAGGAAACGGTAGGTCATCTTGGGTAGATCTTCTGGAGGCGCCATTTTTGCGTAGAGTATAGACGATAGTATAACAGCGCAGGCTTGTTTCTACGCTTATAAACAACAGGGGGAATAAACGTGTTGTCGATGTTGCCTTTCAGCCGCAAGAAGTCGTGAGTATTCGCGGGGTCCTTGTAAGCTCAAAGCAAATGTCAGCTTCCCCGCATTCAATGCAATCAATGCCTAGACAATGTCGGCACACGTAATAAGAAGGTATGCCTAGAGATCGATTCGACCAGAGGAAGTCAAGGGAGTCGGAATACATGCAATTATATATATATATACAGAAAGAGGGGATGGCTCGAGCTTATACGTACTGTACTTCGAATAACTCCGAAAGAAGAAAAGACCACCGGATATTTGTAAGCCGAGCACGGTAGATTGCCTTTGACGCTCCCTCGGTGTATCTCACGCTTACCAAGTGTTTTACGAGCCACAAAAATCGGTAATGTACTACACGAAGAGCAAACAGAGGAGAGGAAAGAGACGAAGTGGAATTTTAACCACGACAAGAGGAAAAATAAATTACGGACGCAGAAACCGGAAACATCGCATGGCTACATACATACATATACACATGCTGCACCTACCCCAACGCCGTCATGGGCGGTATAATACTACATAGTACTTTAGAAACAGATACTACCTCATCTAGGTAGGTAAGTCGTAGATAGTAGCGGGGTTACGCTTGCCCAGCCTGCCTATAAGAAAAACCAAAACCAAAATCGATAGCGTTTCCATTCGTGAAACCGGGCAAGTTGCATCGTCTACCACTCATGCACCGTGAATAAGACGTACACCCCCACCATGATCACCTCTTTGCTCTCTAGACTCTAGGTAGACTGCTAGATAGGTTAAATAGTAAGTACCTTGTTTCTCGACGTCAGCGGAGATTACCGTACATACTTATATGTATTCAGTCCAGCCCCGCGAACCCCGCCATGCTTTACCCATTTTTTGGCAGGGATTGGCCGTCTCTCAAAGACATTCACTATTGTCACGGTATATATATACACACTGTACGGCCTCTATCTGGTGTCTACTTACCAAGCCGGCCAAAACTCCTAACGCCGCACGAGTTTCATAGCTGACATTAGGTTTAAATCGGGGCTTCGCACAAGGCGCAACTACTCAACAAATTCCTACCCAGCTGGCACAAAATTGTGCTCACGCAGTGTCCCAATCGCAGGTCTAAAAATGCATAGAATAGACGCTGGTTAAGCTACACTAAGTTGAGAGTATCTCTTTGTCTCCCTAGCCCAAGTTCTCGCTCGCGTCTACCTCAACGTATCCTAGATGCCCATTCCTACCCACCCTCTAATTCGCTATCCACCCAAGTCGTAGTCCTTTCCAACCAAGTAGCAAGATTCGGCATCCTTAGCGACGGGGTATGTAGTATGAATACAGTGGGTGTACATATGTATCATATCGTATGTTCCGCCGATGCGTAAACGTTGACTTCAACTTTTCGGACCTTTGGGGCCTTTAGGAGATAACCCATGATAGAGAGGCCTACACAAGCCCATAGGAACCGAGAAAGAAGGCAGGATATATACCATGGTCTGCCGCCAAAGAAAAACCCCAACGCCTCGCCTAATCTCGCACTCACGACGCCCGCTCCCATAGCCTATAATGTAGTGACCAGAAAAGGAGAGGAAGAACACCGTGCTCGAAAGCCAGCTTCCAAAAAGTAAATAAGTTATATTGTCCCAGTACACCCAAAACTCCATCGCCGAGCCCATTCCTCAAGCTCCAAATCATCATTTGTCATTGAATCGTTCGAGATTGCTGGAATATCATAGCGAAATGAGCTCCGCGTCCCTCCGTCACGAAATGCTGCCCTTAAGGAGTAGTAGCGCAGGAGCCCAGTGGGTGTGTCCCACGAATTTTAGGTTGCCCAAAGGAACATTGAATTCCCGTTCGTCACCAGTAATGACCTAGAGAGGCTGATTGCTTGGGTATTCGCTTGGTACGCTGGAACCCTGACTCTGAACGTCATGTTCATCCAGGCTAGGGGTCATCATACGACGACCAGCATCATCATCATCCACCATGGCATCGTCGTCCACGTGAATACTCATATCTGGAGCGCGGTTCTCAATATCGTCGCAGCCTGACCAATCGTCTTCGGGGACATGGTTATCTTGTGACGAATCATGGGAGTGAGTTTGTTCCGAGTCGTGGCCAAGATCCGCCATAGAGCTATCATCATCGTCCGCGTCGCTTCCTAATTGCTCGCCTTCGTTGTTATCGGCGGCTTCATCGTCATAGACATCGATATCACTGCCGCTCTCAACAGGATCAAAATCGAAGTCCATATCGTCATCGTGTACGTCGACGCCACCGCGGCCGGGTCGCGTGTCTACAAAAGGTGCATTACTATACGGCGTTGCGTAGACAGGAGTCGTGCCACGGCGCACCAACACCTCAGGCACGGGGCTAGGCGACGATGTGCTCCAGCGTGGAGTATACCGATTGAGGCGTGGCCGAAGGGATGGGGAGCGAGTGCTATGGCGTTTGGTCTGCGCTGCTATTTGGGCTGCACGGCTTGATTGGGGTGACACATATCGATCGCTTGGATGGCCATACAATGTGGTCCGCCTTTTTGTGGAAGCCGCTATAGAAACCGAAGCCGAAACTGGGGGGGCGGGTGGCATAGAAGCAGTTCGAATACGAAGGGGTTTAGAGGTCCTCCTTTCTTGGGCCGGGGTTGGGGTTTTCGCTCGTGAACTCGAGCGCCGGGCCACAAGAGACGGTGTTGTAGCTCTGGCATCGGTGAAGATGTCTCGTGACGAGGACAAGGCAGACCTGTCTCGCCACTGCTCTAGCGCCGATGCTTGCACTACCTGCATTCTTGCGATATGGCTCTCAGCGGGCGCGGGCTCATCTAAAATATTATTCCAGACCCAGCATTCTTCTTTGGCATCTCCCTCTAGAATTTCCTGGCTGCTTTGTGAGTCCGCATAGACCCGACTTAGTTCGCGTAGGCGCTGCCATGTCCACCCGTTTTCATACGCATGAAGATCTTGAAGGTACGCCTCAGGATGGGTAATAAAGAGGCGATGTACGCCTTGCGACTTCATAATAACACTTGAAGCGAGGAACTGGACATTCCATGAAACAGGCGTGACCATCTCTGCTGGCGTAAGGAAACGGAGTCTAGAATCTTTATGGAGCTTTCGGAGTGGTACCCACGGCGATTGTAAGCCTAGAAATTTCGTGACGCGATGGTGGATCGTGGAGCCATGATGCACATTGGCTTGGAGTCGAGAGAAGGTCCGAAATAGTGTGCCGAAAGCTTCCGACATGGCTTGTTGCACACTCCGGGCATCAGGGCCACGGACGGCGACGTTCTTCACCAAGCCACGACTCTTCAATCGCTGCCCAATCATGTTGTCAGGTGCACACGCACGCCCAAGAAGCCACTCTGAGTCATCCTCTGGTCCATCCCAGTCGCTGAAGCCTGGCGACTGTGGTTCTGGACTATTAGGCAACTGCGTCCATAAATCGGCCTCAGCAGAATTACCATGAGAAAGACGCTGACTACTACTAAAGTCACGTGATTCCAACCATACGTTCTTAAGGGGAAAGGGAAGAAACACCACCTCGACCTCCCAGGGCTGTGTAGGAGAAGGGAAAGAAGAAATGCCCTGTAATTGGGAGAGTTTGGTCTTCAGGGATTTAAGTTCATTCTGTAGCTCCGCGCGGTCCATGATGTAACTGCCTGTGCTGGTTGATACTGACACGACGCTGGCTGTCGCGTCGTCGATCCTTTCTCGTCGAGACCATCCGTAGCCCGAAGTATGGCTCGCACTATCATTCAGGATCTTTTCAAATTCCTCGACGCGTGATTCAAGTTCTGTGACCCTTAAGTCGGCCTGGTCATGCTTCTCATGACACATGTCGTGAGCAGCAGCAGAAAACGAGATGCTTTCAAGACTCTCGATACGCTGCTCGTGGCCCTGTACAGTATTGGAAAGTAAATGAAAAGCTCCACGGTTTATCCTCGGAGCAGGTGATTGGCCTCCTGGAGTGTCGGGAATGTCTCTGAGCCTTGTGGATTGAGGTGTATTCATTACGGTCTGGGCGTCATCCACAGGCTGGTCAGCGTCATCGTCAGCGGCATCTTCATCATCTGGCTCCGCGGCGTTGCTCTGCTCCTGAAGCGGCTGGGGTATTTTGGATTTCACACCACTAAGTGTCTGTAATCCTTTTCCGGCGAAAGGTTTAAGATATGCTATCCGCGCAGAGGAAGTGGTTGAACTCGGCTGCGACGGCATTAGGCACTGGCTAGGTATAGGGGGGAGTGAGCCGGCTCGGATTGACTCTGATGGAGTGAGGTTAGTCCAGGCTAATGTGTCAGGCAGCGAAGGCTCAGCAACTTCAGCTGGCCGCGCATCTTCTTCATGTCCGTAGAAGGAACCAAGATCAAAAGCGGCATTAAAATCCATATCCTGACCTACGGCACGGGCAAGGTTAAAAGACAGATCCGGAATAACAGGCGTGAGTGGCTCGCGGTTAACCTTGGGCGGCTCATTCTCCTGACCATGTGTATGGATAGATGCGACGATGGGGTGTGCAACAGGAGTTTGGCTGTCGCGAGCATCATCATGAAAGCAGGCATGATGAGAACACATGCACCAAGATGCCTGATCCTCATATCCAGTGGCAAATCCCGGGGGGAAACCGATGGGACTCGCCCTCTCGGGCGCGCCAAAAGAGGTGCGACTCCAGAAACGACGACACCCACATTTGTGACCACTGGCGCCTGGCGTCAAATCAACATAGTTGCATGGGCCTCCAGGAAGGCTGGGCGAGTTCAGAGCAAGGGGCGCATCAGTATAGATATTGAAGAAGGGAGCATCTGGCAGCTGGAAATCAGGGGCGGGTCCTGCCATTGGGCTATTCGAGCGACGGTCGCTAGCATTGGAGGTTTATAGCTTGTAAGTTATGATAGGCAATGAAGGGACGGAGAGACGGAGGGGTGGTGAAGGAGGGAGAGGGCGCGGACGGCAGTTTGGGCGATGAGAGCCAGACTGGTATTTATTGTCGCGACAGGCGCAGTGCGGTGGTGGTTCGTGGTCGCGAGGAGTTCGAGGACCCTGAATGGGCCAGTGGGCGGGCGACACCGTACCTAAGCACTGCACTGCTGGGGTCGCGATCTAGAGATATCTAGTACATGGCTGCGCTATGCTGTGCTTCGCTGTGCTGTGCTGTGTTGTGCTATGCTGCAATATGTTGTGTTAGTGTGCATTCGTTCAAACTCAGCAATGGCCGTTCGCTCGACGAGCCACGGGAGAGAGTCTGCTCTAGCAGACACTGACCGATAGGGAATATGATATAAATATATATATAAGTCAATTCGCTATAAGGCTAACAGATTGGGCGGGTTGCAGTCGCTGAAGGGGGCGTATGGGAGATTTAAGTACAAGCGAAGGTGGTGATGACAAGGCGTATACAGTGGAAGAGCAATGCGAACGATGAAGGCGACGAAGGGGAACTGAGGTTGCCAAAAAGTGAGGCGCCCGTCTAGGATTGGCCCGACCGAAGGAGGAGGATGTGGTGGGGTTATTTCGTTAGCTTGGGTTGGGTAGATTAGGTACCTAGAAGATACTATACTGAGTACTCAGTACTATATCTACCACGTCTAAGCTGCCTTCTTAGGCTACCTTGGTAGGTACGCACATATGGTAATACTGCAGAATTAAATGCCTACAAGAGGGAAAGGGACAGAGGATGGGGAACACAAGCAGCATGCAGCTAGTCTACCTAATGGTCTGCGCATACATACATACATGTAGGTAGGTATGCATTTGACAACGATGTACCCTTCTAGATACTACCTAGATAGTGATCGGGATCCTAACCTAAGTCACGCCGCCTTTAGCCCGAGCTAAGAGCTGCTGATCTGTTGCCCTTCCATCATCGATCTCGCACAAGCTGTGCATAACCTATAACAGTAATAAACGGATTCTACACCCATTTTCGAAGTTGTCCTAACCAGATCATTATTAATCTTCAGTGCAAGAACATGGCCTACATTTAATAACTAGGAAATAAATAAACCGAAATTATGTAATGACGGGAAAGCGAACAAGTTTTTATGAGTGCTGCAGTTAAAGTTTATCATTTATCTTGTGACGGCTAAACCAGGCCTTGTAAGTGGATCATTTATCTAACTGTCCACGCCGTAATCTCATCCCTCTCCTCATAGCTAGCGCAAAAAAAGAAACATAAAGCATATGAAGAAAATTTAAACGCTACAGTTCCTTATTACGAAGGCAGGCTGTAGTTTACAGTTTACATTAAATAATTGCCTACCTACTAGTAGCTTGTGTAGATGAGCGGGGGCGGGGTACACAAGTATCCCCGTACGTAACGTAACGGTATTAGCAAAACGCTTACTTGCCCAAGCAGACCTAAGGTATCTAACGAACAGCAAACTGTTTCAGGTCTAACGGGTTGACTTGATTTAGAGAATTGGAGGCCTATGAAACCTAAAGCCTTATATTCTGCTCTATAATATGGATAGGTACGTTTACCCAAGGTTAGTAGATGAGAGGGTAACGTAATGATTTAGTTACTTTGTTCGTCGTTCTAGCCTCGGAGGCTTTCCGATGAGTTTTAATTCCAATATAATTTACTCGAGTCTCTATAAATACTTTAGATGAGTGGAAGTGTAAAAGCCAGTAGTTGCTAGATACATGTTCCTCCATATACAACTACGAATTGCGGGAAGTTAAAGTAACTAAAGGTCGAGGTAAGAGTAGGAATCAGTTAAGTGAGCCGTTTACTACCTACCTAGGTAGTCTGACATATGCTGTACTTTGATCCGGTTTAATTCACGTATTATATGCATAAGATGGCTATCCCACCATCCGCCCAGTTACCTACCCTATCTAGCCAAAGCAAAAGCGGCGAGCAGAACAGGGTTGCGCGTGCCAGATGAAGCGGCACTCTTCCCCATTGGCTCTGGGAGGGGGGTGCCCCAGCATCCCTGTGTCGAGGAGCACCCACGAAGCCAACTGCGTAGACGCACGCGAGAGAAGTCCCGCTCCAAGCAGCTCCTCCGCTATCCCCTGCAGAAACCTGCCGTCGTGGTCGAGCTGCTGCACAGAAAGTGACTTCGCCGCCGTGCAGAGTGCAGAGACATACCGCGTTGCCGCCGCACACCTTACGCGTAGAGAATGAAACCACCACCCATCCCTTGGTAAGTCTAAGTCTGTGCGGTCATCGTTCATCTCGCCTCGCCTCACCTCACATCGCATTGCCTTGCATTCTCGTACGTACGTACATTTGATAATTTGACGGCACACCGCCGAGAGTCATCATTCTTGAAAACAAGGCGGGATCAGCAAGCCTCATTTCTTAGCCCATCCAGGATTCTCCCTGGCTGCCGGCAACGCTCGCTATCTCTTATTTCGGCATCACTCCGGGTTCTATCAACTCAATGCCACCGAAGATGGCGGCATTACTCCGTACAACTACAGATATGCGTACCGTACATAGCCACATCTCACCATCATCTGAGCCAAGCAAACCGGCAGCCTAGGTAGATAAATACACATATATAGAAGGTAATGCAAGCTGATCGGCAGCATTTCGGGCACCTTGCCGATGCGTCGGTCAAATTCAACGCTAGATGATAAGACAGATATATATATCCCGATAGAGCCTGAGCAATGCAGCCAGTAGCGCGATAGACATTTTATACATATATTCATACACAGATGGCATGCGTCAAACGGCATAATACACGAGCCGATGCGTTTACTTCGTTACACCTCGCCCCAGGTTCCCATAGGTCCCGTCGTAGCAATCATAGACCCTGTGCCGACAGATCCGCCGATATCCCAGTAATGGCGAGACGACGAGCAGCTACTCCGCCTGACCGATCGCCGCGTACTCTGGCTCGCACAGCTCGACGCAGCCCTGAACAGTGCAGGGTTCGACACCGTCGTGGACTTGGATTTGCGCCTCTCTACATGCCGTGATCGAGATACTAGAGGGTGGTTTTGGCGAACTCTGGCCGCTTTTGCTGCTGCATCCTGCGCGCTGAGTGCCGACGCCGACATGTGTGACGTGCCAGACGTTCCGCCATTGCCGCTAGAACGCGGTAGAAAGCGCGACCGAAGATACCGAAATACTAACCGGATGTCGAGATCTTGCTCCCACTCCTCTTGTGTGAAAGCGAGGCCATTGTCCACCTGCATCTGTGACTTGCCGTGAGCGGAGATAGATGGGCGGCGCGCCTGCGGTACATCGATCGGCCGTGGCGCATTCTGTATCGTAGGCTGGAATTCGGGCATAGCCGCGGGCTCTTTATGCCTTATCACGTCGGGTGCTGGAGGGCTGGCACTTTCGGGAATGGCGGGTAGGCCTGCGTAAGGTATAGGCATCTGCTGCATCCGACTATATGTCGTAAATGCGCCAGGATGCTCAGAGAGTTGGTGGACTAATAAGCCCAGTTCCTTTGCTACTCTTTCGAGCATCCTGACTTGCCAACTAGAATCTGGCACGGGGTCCGAGGAGATCTTATCATCTGTATTGGATAATGGCAAGGTTACAGCCTTCGGCGTTGCAGAGAGGTCTTCTTCGTCAGGAAGTTCCTCGCCAAAGAGGATAGACAGCATCTTGTCATCGATTCCCAGAAGATCCTGTAGTACTTTGCGAGTGATACGGCTCCATATGCTATCACGGCCCTCAAATGATTCGCCCTGGTTCTGATCATGCCAGTCTTCCTCCGTATCTCCTTCTGTTAGTTGGCCCGCTGCGCCTGTCACTATCTCTTGAGCCGTCTCAGCTATGTGATGCGCGTTTGATACACTAGCTAGTGATCGACGTCGTCTCCGAGTTTCTTTCTGGATTTCTTCCAAAAGGTAGCGGCTTTGTTCCAGACGCCAGGACTCTATCCTACGTATCTTGTCGATCTCTTGGTTTTCGTCTCTTTCGAGCTCCGCTCTCGCCAGGTCCAGGCTCTCCCGTCGCCTTTTGACCCGGCGGGGATTGTATTGCTCAAATGCATATAACCTGTTTTGGAATTCCACGCCCATTCCCTCTTGCTCTAGCCTGAACGAGCCCAATCCATCATGAGCCGGCAGAACATGCGTCGCATGAGGCGCGGCCTCCGACGATGCGTATAGATCAGGAGTAGATCGGAACTCCGGTAAGTGACCGTCGAGGCTATCTAATTCGGCATCGTCCTCTTCTTCGGTCGAGTCTAAAAAGCTATCGGAACGCCGCCGTCCCACGCCAGTTTCCGACGGAGCGAGAGTATTAAGGCTCCCAAGATCACTGAATCGCGAACGGCCCGGCGTTATGCTAGATTTATGCGTCGAAGTTAAGTACGAGGCTGTAGTACCAGCGTCAGTTGCAGGTGAAAATAGAACCCATGTCTGCGATTCTTCGACAGGCTGAGCGATGTCTAACTGGGGATGGCGCGGCTCATTCTCCTCAGCTGTAGGCCTGAAAACTCGCTGCGCAGCCTGGCGTGTAGTCTGATGGAGCGCCATGATGTCCTGTTGTAAGATGAGGACGTTAGGGTCGTATAGGAATCACCCAGCTAGGGGGTAAATCCCCTCCTAGCAAACACCACCCACGGACCACAGCAAGAACGAAGTGCTGAGTCTCGTGTTCCAGTTATAAAGCCACGGCCGCTGTTTGGTAGGTAGGTAGTCTTTTTTTTCTAGCTAAAAGACAATAATGTAGTGTTTCGCGAGGAGTTGTGTCGGCGTAGTCAGGGATAGCCTTGACAATAGGTATGTATGTTGTATGTTGTGTGTTGATGCCGTGGTACTCAAGACTTGGGATCGGTTTCCCGCCCAAAAAGAAAGATAGGTATCGGGGGCACTGCCGTCGTCGGATGACGATATCGACGTGTGACGTGTCTGATAAGCTCTCACGACAGGTACATGAACAAAGAAGCCATTGATGGCGGAGTAAGATATCTTTTTATGGCTACTACCTTTAATACGCTGTTGGACGCGTACGATAGAGACGAAACGAGACGAGATGAGACGAGGCGAGGCAGGCTACCTGGGTAGATAAGTTCGCTACCTACCGGGTTATGTATGCATGCAGTCTGTGTATGCGTACCTGTGTATGCGTAGCTAAGTGGTGGTAATAGATGTTAGGCGCGAGGAAAATCAGGACAGGGCGGGATCTGTTGTGTCACCCCTCCGATTTGGGGTTGTCGATGACCTACCCGCCTATATGCTGTATGGACCTATCTAAAGTCGCGTGGTAGTGTGATAAGAGGTACCTAAGCTACCAGGTCGGTACTAAGACTGGGCTATCAGTACGCCAAGTGTCTTACGGGAGTCGGCTGGGGCGCTTTATTTAGGTCCTGCGCATGCGACTAGCTGGCACACTAGACCAGCGCAGGATAGGCGCATCGGGTTTCCTCGACAGACAGTGGCGGCCGTGACCACCAGTGACCCAGTGTTCCTTTTAAATGACAAACGCCATCTGCCCGCCACCAAACTACAAACTACAACACCCAACCCTGCTTGGAAGACTCACTTGAAGGGTTCCACAACTGATCATCGAACGTAAGACAGTGGTTGAATGATGCGATAAGCCAGCCGGCCCAACCTCGCCATCGAACGTCGGAATGTCGGTCAGTCTGACCACGACGATGTATCTCCGACACGGCACTAAGTACGGCAATAATAAAGAAAAAAAAAAAAAAAACAATATAATCAACGAGGTCAGTTAACCTTGTAGTATCGGAAAACCCGATGCAATAAGTAAGCCAGGCAAGAAGGAGGCGGTAGCAGAGTAGGTGGTGTTCATGCAGTAAGATACATGTAGACGTAGGTAGGTTCCGTCATCCAGGGACTAAACAAACAGTACCTAATCCATCACGTCCTTTCATTTCCCCCGAAATCGAAGTAAACATGGACGTATATCTAACCTACAGCACCTCAACCTCTTTCTTTCTTAGATACCTAGGTAGATAAGTACTTATTCTGTACTTATTTACTTAGGTTAGGTAGTGTCTAAAGACCCGTGCTCGATCAGAATTCCCCGCCTGCGGTACATACTTACAAGTCCCATCAAGTAGGTAGATCTTGTTGCACTAACCGCCAGTCCTCGGAGCAGAATAGGTAACGTCGTACTATGTAGTGCTACCGACAATTAATAATTAGTACCTAGTCCATCGTCTGTCTTATCGCTTCTCCGCCCGACCAATACGGATTAGACAGCTCTCACACGAAAAGAAGTCGGCAGTCTAGTTGCCTACCTAAACTTTAATATCGGACATCTAGCTTAAGATTAACACTTGCCAGCGCATCAAAGACAAAGTGAAGATAAATGTTTATATGACGACTTCGGAGAATGATACGTTGAATAAAATTAGGACCCCATGTTTCAACTTCGCTCAGTGCTTCCCGATGCTGGATATGCTGCTTGCAGGCAGGGCTAAACGAGTCCTTACTTACGTATGAACACGTCATTTCCCTCTTGTAAGAATAAATATGAATCCTACGTTGCCAAGAAAGAAAGAAAAAAGCACCATGGCACGGTTTACAGTCAAGTCAATTCAGTTCCCAAGATTCCAGGTATCCACAACGCTCGAAGGCGATCATTCAACACCCCAGGCTGAACGGAAAACGCACGATTCATGAGAATAGATATAAAGCTTGATGCAAATGCAAGATCCCTATTGACTGCTATGGCACAGTGCTATGGTAACCGAATGACGCCAGACCTCTCATCCCAGATTTGCTGAACAACATGACAAAGTAACTCTTTAAGCCTCAGTGAAGGCATCGGGGAAACGCTTCATGTTGTCCTCCAGCTTGCCCTTGTTACGCAGGAACTGAACGTAGGCACCATCAACCAGGATGCGACCAGCAGCCTTGGTCTCGAGGTACTCCTCGCGACGGAGAGGGGTGAAGCCCCAGTTCTTGGAGATGATGATCTTTTGGCGGCCGGGGAACTTGTACATGGATCGGCGGAGGGCCTCGAGAGCGATGGCACGGTCTACTCGTCGTCAGTAAGAGAGCTTCCAATATGGCATGGCGGTGGGTGTACTCACTAGAATCACGAGTGCGGACGCTGAGGAGAATCTGGCCGATGTTGACACGGGCGACAGTGCCGTTGGGCTTGCCCCAGGCACCACGCATACCGGTTTGCAGTCTATCGGCACCAGCGCACGACAACATCTTGTTGATACGGACAACGTGGTAGGGGTGGGCACGGACACGGAGATGGAAACCTTCCTTTCCGGCCTGCTTGACAAGGTACTTGTTGGCGCAGATACGGGCGGCCTCAAGCGCCTCGGAGCTCAGCTGTTCGTACTCATTGGAGACCATGTGGATGCAGAGAGGGAAGTCATCGACGTTAGCCTTCTTGCGACCGAGGTCGAAGATGCGAATCTTGGGGTCGGGTACACCACGGTTGAAGCGGGACTTGGGGTACGGCTGTTTTCAAATACGTCAGCAGAAGTCCATAGATAGAATAAGTTCTTCATGCAGTGCCCGGTTGAGAGAGAGAGAAGTTGATGGGGATTTGTGGTGCGCATCTCGGGGTGATATAATAGATTTCTCTTGGATGCGCAAAGAGTGTATTATATAGAGTGCAATATTTCCGACTCTTGCGTTGAGTGTCAAATGTCAAATGATGTATGTAGGCAGTGTCGGAATGTACGGAGTGAAAATGCGAATCATTCTTCGTTGGAAGCAAACATCTCTCTCTTCTCCATCTCCTCGAGTTTATATTATTGAAGCTGTGCTCTTCCTTACCTTGTTCTTGCAGTACCGGTAGCAACGAGCGGGACGACGCGCCATCTTGTCTAGATTTTCAGAAATGTGACGTAGATGTGGTTGAGAGTTGGTTGTGGTGTCGACAGATTGAAGGAGCCCAGTCCGTCCTCTTTGAAGTCCTGGGGGATGGCAAAATCGAACAGCTTGATTTCAAAGCAGGCGAGGCACAGCTGGTGGGGCCAAGATACGGGCTCCCATTGGCCCAGAATGCCAGGCGGGCAATGTGGGGGTTAGGGCTAAAATGCGCACTGCACATAATGAATTTACTGGTCCACTACGATAGCCCCTCTGAAATTTTTGGGACGGACCAAGCCAATCGCCAATACCTCTCTCTACCTAAGCTTTCGTCGCGACTGTCTTCCTCCTCTTTCCTCGTTCACACCACCGCAACATCGCCCAAATTCTCTGCCCCAACCCCGTCCCGAACGAGACCTCAATCAGCAACAATGGCAGGAAAGAAGGCCAGGAAAGATGCCAACTCTATCAACAGCAAGCTTGCGCTTGTTATGAAGAGTGGAAAGGTCACCCTCGGCTACAAGTCCTGTATGTGGATTGCCGCCTCCTTCTCGCATCGCCCAGTCGATACTTGATGTGATGCTTACAAATACCGTTAACAGCCCTCAAGAGCCTCCGGTCTGGCAAGGCCAAGCTCGTTCTGATTGCCGCCAACACCCCTCCTCTCCGCAAGTCCGAGCTCGAGTATTACAGCATGCTGTCCAAGACTCCCGTCCACCACTTTGAGGGAACCAACGTGAGTGAACCCCAATTCTCGCTTACTTGATTTCTGCAAATCGTAGGGAATGGTAGTCCATTTGCTCTGCCCAGTGGACTACCATTCCAGCCCAGAGAAAAAGCCTTGCTCGGGCTTTGGAGGGTGCAAATCCGGCTAACTTCGTTTTTGATATAGATTGAACTCGGAACGTCTCGTAAGTTGCCGACCAGGAGGCATTCATGTCTCGCGTTTCGCCCACCACAGCGCAGTATATACTAACTCTAGTACCAATAGTCGGCAAGCTGTACTCATGCTCCACTATGGCCATCCTCGATGCCGGTGACTCTGATATTCTGAGCGACCAGCAGGCCTAAGCTTAGCTTAAGCTTGACTTGCATACAAAACGGCGTTTGGGTTAACGGTCTCGATAAAAACAGACAAGGATTTCGTCCTATGGGAATTGGGATCGCTATATGTTCTCGATACGAGTAATGATAGCGCAGGAAATCGGGTTCTCGTAGTCCAGTGATGGCTCGCCAGATTTGTTTCTGGACGCTTCATATCTAGCACTCGATCTATCGAGTATGATCACGACTGATACCCAAATACAATTTTTTTTTTTCTGAGAGGAAATGCGCATTGTTTCTCAACTATTTTGTCGGGCAGTCACATTGTCAGTAGTTTCCAGGTACAATGGACGCAACGATTGCATGATAATCAACCTCAACATACACTCCGCCGGGTTCATGAGGACTACCGCCTCATTATTTTTATGAATTGTACATAATGAATGCTATGGCGCCAAGTTCCAACGTCGTAAGCATGAATAATGTTCAACTACACAAGGGTGAAGACATATAGGCTATCAACTCTATATTTCTCCGTAAGAATCAGGTTATTTGACAGCGAATATAAGTTGATGGACTATATATACGACGTACTTAACTATAGAAATATAATATAAAATACCTATCGAGCCCTAATTTTTTTTAAAAAAAAATAACGTCGGAATTAACTAAAACTGTCGTCACGATGCCGGTTCTTGCATTTATATCCAACGCCATTCTTATTTTAAACTCAGCAAGTCTCAATACCCCGTAGAAAATAAGATCATGTGATAACATACCGAGCAAGCTGATAGGTATCATACTTACTCACATTCCTCTCTTAGCTACCAGCTCGAGCCGAGATAATAGGATGATATCCTAGAGCTAAAATGAGCTAGTAAAGTAAGAGATCAGTTCTTGAGTCACGAGCATTGAGACAAGCCATAGTATACGTTGAGTACGTATTATACACTATATGTATTTATGAAGGTCCAGATTTTGGGTGGCGTTGAAGGTCTTCGTTCACGTCTTGCTTATCAGGATTATAGGATTATAGAGGTAGGAGAGGCTCCGGGGTTACCGAGTCTTGGGTACCACAACCTTGAGAGCTTACGGTAGATACAAGGAAGCATGGATAGAACTACCTACTTAAATAGCTGCATGAAGTTGCAGAGTGCATAGATTGAGCTTTCAGCTGTCACATCATTTTAAGCCTCATATGCAAACCTATTGCGTTTGAAGACGTATAGACATACCGACCTAGGTAGTCAACAGACAGAACAAGCTAGAGAATTAGCCAAATGGCATTAATATATTTCAAGTACATATCAGAGTTATGTTTGCTCGGCTTCGGTGTTTCACCGGTCGCTCGGAGATGATGTTCCATGGTGAAGAGCGTATGGTTCGAGACGTAGGTATGTCAATGTTTCATTACAAAAGGTGTGCGGTCGGAGGTGTGGTGTCAGGGTGTGTTCAAGCCGCTCAAGTTATATTGACTCTGCCTTATACCCACCTGCCTCTACACTCTACCTACAGTAGGCTCGCTAGGTACGTAGTACCTGGGTAAGTGGCAGGGGATCACTAGGATCTTAGCATAACGGTAATTAAAGAAACTGACAAAGACCGATCTTCTGACCGACCTATCCCGGACAGTACCAGTACAGCTGGAATGCGAGCAGTGGTCTGTTTACTTTTTTTTCCTTATTTTTTTTTATTGTTTACTTTGTTGCAGATGTATGTAAGTCAAACATCTTTATTTAGACCTTTAGAAAGAGAAGTTGGAACTCGAACCCGAGAGTGAGACAAGATCGAGGTCCCGGCTTGACTGACTTGACATAACCCCCGCAATACGTAGGTAGGTTTTACAAAAAGAACGAGTGGGTCTAGCGTAGTCTAGGCGAGTATGACCAATCCTAATCAGGCAGCATCTAAGACCCTGACACGATGACAGTGCTGGTCCTGGGTACCTACGCATAATCAGTTTACATACCTATATGTAGGTACGTGAAAAGTTGGTTATGTATGTATTCATACTTACGTACGCAGATAGGCTATATATACATGTATGTACTACCTATGGAAAGTGTGCAAGCATGAGGAAGGGTCTTTGCTCGGAACAAGGGTTCATTCAAAGCCGGTAGTGCGCGTGGCGCAAAATACTGAGCGCCCCTAATTTAGAAATGCAGCGTAGTACAGCATACAATATGTAGATACAGAATGCCCTAGATAGGTTAGGTAGCCAAGTTAGGTCCAATCTCCCCATCTACCCTAGTCCACTACTACCACGTACCGTTACCGCCCAGCAACGTTGATTCCTTCCTTGAACCGACCGATCAGGGCCTATTACATACAGGTTAGTGCATATGTACCGGGGATGCGTGTGCTATTGCCAACTCAGTGCGACAACAGGAGCAGCAGAAACAGCGACAACACCAAAAACAGCAAAACCCAACAATACTACCTGCCTACTACCTAGAAACGGCAACAATACGAATAATAGTATCTACCTACTTATCCATCTATCTATCTCTACATCACATTCAACTCTAAAACATTTTCCAACACGCAGCATTCCACACGTCGCTCTGCCGACACAGCAAATCGCAGTCCACCGCCCGCCCACTCACTCGCACAGTCTCAGACTCACAAAGCAGCCAGCGCTTGCTAGACCAGACAGGCAGTAAGTAGTCAGTATATGTAGTTTTGGGTAGCCCCTCCGCCAGAGAGTCCACACCATGTCCGCTGCGACCAAGAAGCCGAGCTCCTCGGCCTCTGGGCGAATTCCAACTTCGGTGCCCTCGTCAGACAGCAGCCACGCACCGCCCTCATCGAGGACTCCCCGGGCCTCCACACCCACCTCCTCCTCCTCTTCCTCCACGCCCTCGGCCGCGAATGCAGCTGTCAACGGCACCCCGACAAGGACGAGGTCTATTCGCACCGGCACCCCCGTGTCTGCACGTGCCGCAGCGCACAGGGCCAGCTCGTCCCTCAGCATATCCACTAGGGCAGACTCGGACGCACGGGCCGAGACCATCGCACTGATCGAGGACCTCAAAGACCGCCTACACAAAGCAGACCAAGCATCGGAGCAGTACAGGAAACAAGGGGAGGTCCTACAGTCACGGCTCGACGAGGCCCTCAAAGAACAAGCCAAATTGGAAGAAAGGGCACATGAGAACGAGGAACAGATCGAGGTCCTCCTGAACGAAAAGAGGGAGGCTGCAAGACAGATGCGCGAGATGGAGGCCATCTATGAAGCTGAGAGGAGCTCGATGATGAAGGAGAAGGAAGAGATGTCGAACCGAGAGGAGGAAATGCAGACCATCATTAACCGTCTGAAGGAGACCCTCAACCAGCGCAACGCCGAGGACGAGTACCGACACACCAGGCAATGTGAGTTGAACCAGCCAACCAGCTGCCCCCGTATCGTATGGATTAAGAGTGCTAATATCATATCTATGCGTCGCAGCGAGCAATAACTCTCCTAGTGTCGAAAGCGGTAGCTTTGCGCCGCCGTCTTCCGTACAGAGAAGCGATTCTCGAAACAACTCCAAGCTACTGCTGCAAAAGGACAAGCTTATAGAATCATTGCGTCTCGAATTAGCAGAAGCCCAGATCAAGCTGGTCGAGTCGGAGAACCAGGGTGGCGGCAGGATACACGAGGTCGAGAGGCTCTTGATGGAGGCCCGGATGGCGAACGCGCGGTTGATGGAGGATAATGAGTCATATCAGCTCCTCCTCCAGGAAAAAACACTCCACGGCGACTTTGGTAAAGGCGACTTCAACTACATGGGCGTCTCGGCCAACCAGGATGCCCTCAACGCCTTGGAAGGCAGAAACAGCACCGGCAGCGCCCTGGCACCACCGGGAACAAGCCTGGCTGACGAACTCGGCTCCATTGCCGACGAATCGGAGATGGGCGAAGACCCCAACCGCCGCCTAGAAGCCGAGCTCCGTGCCATGAAGGACCAGAACAAGGCCTTGACGCTGTATATCAACAAGATTATCGAACGACTCCTGCAACACCAGGAGTTTGAGCATATCCTCGACACCTCTTCCGATCCCAAAACCTCGGCCAATGTACACAAAGATCTTCCCCCGCCTCCCGCGTCTGAGATGCCAGGTGTTGGCGCTTCGCTTCTTCAGCGAGCCAAGTCGATTGCTACGGGTGGAAATGCGGTCCGACCCAAGGCCCGCCCCATGACCATGATGCCGGCCCAGAACTCGGCGCATAACAACCCTGAGACGGCGCCGAGCATCCCCATTGGTTTAGGCCGCTCGCAGAGCACTCGCCGCGGTGGGCGTCCTATGAGCGAACAGTTCACTGGCGCAGCCGGTATCGTGAATGCAATGTATAAGGGTCCGGAGGGCCCCCTATCTCCCACGCTTAGCAACCCGCGCAACTCGGCGTCCTTCTTCTCGGGTGTATCGACACCACGAGTCCCATCAGCAGGCCAAGGTGCCCCGAGTGCCGGTAACTTCCCCGGAATGCGGAGTGAGACCAGCAGCGTCAGCGGGGATTCGGCTTCCGTTGGAGAAGCCACTACGTCAAGCCCGCCGCGTGCCAGCAGTGCTCATACAAGCATAGCTGGCTCCGAGAAGGCGACAACTCTCGCGGGCAACAAGCCACGTCCCTTGCGACTTGTCCAAGAGAACGTAGTCGAAAAGCCCGAAAACAAACGGGCCAGTTGGATGGGCTGGGCGTCCTGGACGAAGAAGGAAGAACCCGTGACAGAATCCATCAGGGAATAACACTTCCCATTCCGTGTCGCTCACTTCCCGTCTACCGTAGTATTACATACCACAACGAAAACTTCACTTGCATCATCGATATCCAATAACTCCGCGACTTGAATTTACTGGGTACCGGGGGGAGTCTGTTTCGAGGTTCACATATTTCCACTCTTGTATCGTGCGAATTCCATATTGGTCTGGGTAACCTATTATACCGCGTTTGATTCGAACCTTGCGTAAAGACATGCATGTGATGTCGAGAGAGGATAGGCGGCATGTTGTCCGTCCGCTAGGAACCCCGGCGGGTTTGGGTTTGGGATGGATGAATGATTCACGGGAATAGGAATGAGGAAGATGAGATAGGCTCGAACCTAATACGTCGAATGTTGGGACGTTATATATCAAAATGGAAAGCGGGAAACATCCTGGAGTTGCATGGGGAGATTTTAGAATTAAGACTTTTCAACATGCTATCTTGCTCAACTTATAGGGCTGCATCTGAGACACGCTTCATTCAATAAGGGACGTCGAGATTGCCGATCCCCAGATAAGGAGAGCCAGTATCTCCTGAAAAAAATGTTTTCTTCAAATCATATAAAAGCATTTGTTACCGGATGAAACAGATGGGTAGCGCCGACATGTGCTGGTGCTGCAGGTGTTTCTTGGCCTATATCACTATATCATGATGAACCAATGCATAAACCTTACAAGTTCCCCGATGTGACCGACCCTCCACACATTTAAATAACTTCAACTCGCCGTGGTCGATACCCTAGTCTCCGCTGCATTAAGCCAATCTTCATCGCCCTATTCCTACTACTACAACCTCACGTACACCTCCCAAGTCAAAAATATCGCCAAATACGAATTTACTAAGTCATGGCTCGTCTGTATTCCGAAGCGCGTGTCTATAGCCTCCGGGCCAACAGCTATGATCCATTATGCGATACTCTTGTCCGTCAGCTGGTGATGGATGAACTCTAGGCGTACCCGGGGTCTTCGGCTATGACTATCCTTTTACTGCGTTTGATGGATGCTGCTAGCAGATATGCCACACGAGATCGCTTGTCAATCTACTAGGTCCAAGTACGCGCTGTATGTGCCTAGTTAGTTAGCTCTCGGGGCGTGATGCTCACGGGTATAGGGAGCCTGTACGCCTAGTAGTCGAAAGAGTATGGTGAGGAGGTAGTGCTTCACGATCACAGTACAACTTTTGAATATGTAAATCGATATTTCAGACGTTAATTCCCTGCAGAATTCTGCTGTCGTATTTTCAAGCCACGGGGCTTAGGGGAGTAGGCCATGGTCTTCGCAGCGGATTCTGGTAAGATATCTAAATGAACCGTCTTCAAAAGAGAACATAGTAGGGTACAGGCCAGAAAATAGTTCCTAGGAAGTCTGTACCCTAGTCAGATGCCCTACACGACGGAGTCAGTGGGCATATATGTAATTACAGTCTGTTGGCCCTTAGGACACATGTGCTCGTACGCCCTGTCTTCGATGTTCAGCTCTACCCGTATAATACCCAAGGCACTTGCCTCTAGATGCCCGAAGCTGAAGACAAGACTGCAGGTAGCATGTGGCCCTATTCTAAGGAATCTTGTAATCACCTCTCCCTTAAGTTATAGCAGTAGCCAGTGTTATGTCGCCAAGGCAGGACCTGTCCGCACATACGTAGAGCAGGGTGTCGGTGTACGCGCTACTATTTGAACCGGTATAAAGAGTGAGGTCGTACCTACTTGCAGTACTTATACCCAAGAGCAACTAGTATGTACGCTCGGTACATCGGTTCTAGATCCGTATCTCCCATATCAGAATATCTTCGCTGTGAGATTCTTTTGAGGGGTAATCAAGCCGGCGTGCAGGATTCGTCGTAGAGACGCGTTTACCTAGCAAGTAGAGTCGAAAAGGGCACCGAATTTCAACTCCATTACCGTATATCTCGATTTCTAAGCTTAAGTTACTACTAAGTCTCTTTTTTGTACGATGGGAAGGTCAGGACATCCCCAGCCTTATCCGGTGCTTCATCTAAAGAGTTGCCTCCCGTGGCTCCATGTCCATAGCCATACCCTATAGCGAAAGGGGTGAATAGTTCATCACTTATTCATTTCTTGCTCTCGCCATTGCGTGTATCCGAGCGGAGTTTAGTTACAGTAGAAATGCCAATCTAAGGTTTATTAAAATCCCGGCGCTTCTATTCAATTCTTAATAGCAAATCTAGGTGATTGACACACTTTGCACACTAACCATTTTCTTCTCGATACCGATTACATAGAGGAAAATTCGAAGGCTTAAAGTAGATAGGAGTTATGTTTTCGGTATTCCAATACTTTTCTGTTGCACAATTTGCTTATCTACCTAGCCTCGCTTCTAGAAGCAGTAGTATGTCGAGGGTTTCTATAGGTATCAATGGACTCAAATTCATTCACCGCCCATCAAACGGAATCACTATTGTAGCTCTTGAGGTTTACTCAGTTAGCAGTGTTTCCTATAGGTAGAAAAAGACATAATAGAGGTCATCAACTCGGAAATGACCTAGGGCCAACAATGGTCATAGCGTCAGACTCATGATTCTACTGAAAACAATTAAGAAACCATCCATCTTATAGTGAAGTACGATGACTGCACGCTCATACATATATACCAACATATATAATAATATTAACACGACGAGGTCAGATTTCTCATCTAATAAAGCCCAAGCACCGGTCACCGCATTAGAATATACCCCCAGATACAGCGTCTAGTAGGCTTCAACATCTCCGTAGTCTGGTGTACTTACACCTGAGGCCGTGTTACGTCAAGTAATGTGGTCTAATGTCACGAGTCAACGGTAATAAGATAGGGCGCTAGTCTCGGGGTGTATAAAAATCATAACGATAATGCAAGCCGAATCAGCCCAGCCCAGTCGGCTATATCAAGCCACCAACTAGGATTCTGCCCTGTAAGATCGTGTCCGAGTAGCATAATGTGTACGATTAGTGGTCTAGAATTCGCGTCTACGTATGACGATGACATCGAATACTCGTGCTCGTGGAGCTACGTTTTGTGGCTTGCCTACTTCTACATATGTTGTCTTCCCGTGTCTTGCTTTCAACCAAGAATGATGTCATGTTCGTTATCTAATTCAGCTCGACATTGAGGCTTTATAACTACCCTTTTAGCGGCCTATAATAATAACCTATAGTTATAAAACCATAGCTCTGTAGTCCAGGTAAGTACCGCTGTTCTGTGTTGCTCCTCTGCACCCTGCTATGCTAATGTGGCACGGAGGCCTGCTGATATGTCGTGACATGTCCGGATCGTAATACAAGGGAGAGAGAGAAACATTATCTCGAAACATCTCATGGCACACGGCCCATATCTATTTCCACCATGATCCTCGATATGCTGAGATTCCGATGCCATGCCCGCCCGTTGGTTGATGTGGGAACACGATGCCCCTTTGTGTACTCTGTGATGCCAATCTATATTTTGATTTATTTATTTTCCTCGTCATGACCGCGTATACTCAAATCGGGGCTTCACGTAACTGAAAGTTTGTCATATTCGGCTGTTACAAGACGAATAAGCTTATGAGGAGCACACCAAGCTATATAACTAACCCGTTCAACTCTTTATACGAAACACTGTAGCCGATGCTAATAAATTATTACTATAGCATATCTGCCGAGTCTAAAGGGGAATAAATATCTATGACGTTTATGTCGCCAAGCCCTAGATGCATATCGCGTGTTGCAGCTGAGTGTGAGACCATTGAGCCGCCGGAGGAGATTGTCCGCGTAGTGTTGCCCATTACCTACTTAAGGTAGATAGTTTAGTTGCCCATCAGGTGGGTAAGACGGCAGCCTCGTGTCGTCATTTTTACTAACTCCTTTCATTTCATTAACATGGCACTCTTTAGCTGTCGAATTAGGTAGCTTTTACGCAATTCCCCATGACTGATTACACATTACCTGAATTGTCGGTCTGATCTGTCAAATTCTAGGTTCTCGAGTGTAGGCGCTGATCATAGAGCTTTTAAACTACCTACATACTATCTCATATTGCGAGGTGACTTCTGAAACATCTTTAACCGAGAAGGGGCATTGCATCACCGAGTCATCCTAGACCTTCTGAATCTCACCATTTCCCGTTCGTGAAGTCTCATATGAAAACATGAATGGGGTTCCCGGTTTATACTAAGTGTACTCAAGAAAAGTATAAACAGTCATCGCTTTTGACATCAATCTAGTGGAGCTAGCTAGTCGAGTCATCTGTTTTTGGGGACTGTGCTAACTAATCTGCTACGCTGGATGCCGGAGCTTTTCTCTTGAGCGGGTACATACATTCGCTTCACGCGTAATCGTTGTGATGGTGGCATAAGGACGTCTTGTGAGGAATCTCATTCGTGTGAACGGGTAGAGCCGCTGCGTCTCAGACGGAGCTTTTGCGTCGATCGGGGGCTTGTGTCAACCTGCCGCGAACACCTGTCGAACAATACGTAGTATGAACTAACTACACAGCGTAAAGTAACAATCTGGCCCAAGGGAAATTGCTGTTTGAAATGTTACCGGAATCAGAAGCGTACCACATCGGACAAAACACTGTTACGTCGTCTATAGCCTTTATGAATTCACCGCGATATACTTGAATATGTAAGCAGTCTTGCCTGGACGATGCCGGGGAGCAAACCTAGAATATTACGAGATAGCCGTAGCTTACTCTGCCGTAAAGAGGCAAAGAGGCCAATAAGAACTCGATGGTAATGTAAATAAATCACGAGTGAAGTGTAATAATGGATGCCCTCAGTGTCCTGACACCTCGCCGTGCTAAGCTAGCGTACTCTACTACTACACTTACTAACCGCGGAAGAAATTGTGTCGATACCTATCACGGATGTGTTTCTAATCTGCCATTGTTGAGTTGTCTTTGGGGGCCGCGTACTGTTTCCATTGGTGGTGCCGCCTATCTCGGCTCTTCGCACAACTGGGCCTATGTATCGGACTCAAATGGCCGCTACGCAGATATGACGGATGTGAGACGAATCGCGCCACCAAAAGAATCATCATCATATGAACTCGATATTGCGGGCGTCGGTTTTCGGCTCACACGTGTGGCTCTTTGGGGTGAGCCGGGGGGGATTACATTTCGTCACTATTTCAGCCCTTTCAGGCAAGATCACATGACGCGAGGCCATCTACAGATCGACTGCGGTATAAAGCGTAAAACTTATGTATGTACAGTAGAGAAATGTACAGACAGACAGGCAGGCAGCCAGGCAGCCAGGCGGGAGACAGGAAAAGGGTGGGTGGGTAAGCGCATCTTGGCCATGCGCGCAATAGGGCCATTCCAGTCAGTAGGGACGCTCCCCCATACTTGTCCATACTCGTCCAGACTTGGGACGTCTGGCTGCATGGACACGGCAGCCGAGCCTATGGAAACGACGGGTTCCTGCGCAGATGACCACCACCCCAGGGCCAGGCTTCCCAATCGATCGATGCCATGTCAACGCGCCACGACGCCGATAAGACTGGGGAGGAACCTGGGAGCAGGCTGGAGAGGGGGGGCTTGGGGGCACGCGAAAAAGGAAACTTGGGACCAACATGTGCTGACGAAGGTACCGTCCGAACGGCCCGTGGCGGATTATGTCAGATCTGACTACCCAAGTAGGCCCGAACGAGCGTTTCAGTGAGTGAGAAGAGTCTGTGTCTGACTGACTGACTTGTATAGAGAATAGGAGGTAGCTATTTTCGATGATTGATTTGACTTGACTCGACCTCACTTCACTTCATTGAGAGAGCGAGAGAGAGAGAGGGATGGATGAAGGACTGTGACAAATCGGGGCCAGTTGCCAAGATGACATAAAAAAACAAAACAGGACATCGTTCGGATCCTCCCGTCAGATCAATATAGCATTCGATCAGGTATCTAAGGTAGGTAGCAGTCTGGCCCGGATTTCTCTGGAGTAGAAGCTGATGTACCTAGCCTAGAAGACCATTAATGAATTATTACCGACGTAGATAACCTAGGTAAGTATCTAGGTAGTTGTGGGAGGTTTCCTATTGCATTTCAGCCTACATATTCCGTACTTACATATCCATAGACATCCATACCCTTCATACCTTGAATGACCGGGAGTGTACGTTTCTGGTAACCGACCGTCAGACGGCCTTACCCTCTACCTCCTCATCCGGTATCTCATTGGGGACATGGAGCAGGATAATTCTCCTCTTTGGGACGACCACGTAGTTCACGCGTGATAACTCCCTACCTAATGTACGTGCCGTACGCAGCATCTCAGTCCGTGCCGTGATCTGTAAAGTATTTCCTTACCTACTTGAGTATTTACTCACCTCTTACTTACCCAGGTACTAGGTATAGGAGAGTCGAGGGTGACATTGGTGAGGATCATTGGCCAGGTGCAGCATGTTTTTATTTAGTACTAGGTATTAGTGGGAAGGAGAGCGATGGAGAGCGATGACAGTTAATCGCGCGTGCGGGCGCGTTGTGGCTTGCCGTCCACATGTCGATCTCTGAGAGGTCCAAGATCTGCCGGGGTACATGTACCCACATGCACGGATAGATATACATTAGGTACCGAGTATCTCATGTACTTCTGTAGTGTTGTGTAGGCATCAAGGTACATGAAGTACCGTACCAAACCCTGCAGGGTCTAGTAAACTGTTGATCAACAGTTTGATAGTTCTCAACAGTAAATAAATGGTTTAAGTCGATAAGCGTCTAAAATTATTAGCGTTGGCAATTTCAAACGTTAAATCGAGTTTCAACGCTTATAATTTTTCAACGTTTAAGATTTTTTTAACGTTAGCAGCCCCTACGGCAGCCTATACAGCCAGCCCATACAGCCCATACAGCCCATACAGCTCATACAGCCCATACAGCCCATACAGCCCATACAGCCCATATAGCCCATACAGCCTATACAGCCCATACAGCTCATACAGCCCATACAGCCTATACAGCCGTACGCGCCTTTCGTCGGAAGTCACGATAGCTTCGTTTACGCGCTTACCTACCCTACCTTTTCATTTCAAATAGAAGCAACACCTCTAAATGTAGAATAGCCAATTTAGATAGCCGTACGTATAGAATATAATACAACAGTTCAAGTGCACCTCGTACAAAATTTTCGAATAATCATAGTCGTAATAAAATAATCGCAGTAATAGAACAATCGCAGCAATAGAATAGTCGCAGCAATAAAATAGTTGCAATAATAGAACAATCGCAGCAATATTATTTTGCAATCGCAGCAGCTAGGTATACCTGTAGGCTACAGCGGCTACAGCAGCTATCAACGCAATCTAGCGACTTTTAACGCTTAAAAAATTTTAACGTTTAACTTTTTCAACGTCGAAAAAATTTTTAACGTATAAATTAACTTAACCGTTTACTAGAATAAATGGTCTTACACATATTTATATTCTTCAACGCGTTAAATTATTTCAACTGTCGATTTACCGTAAATTTACTGTTTACTGGTCCCGTAGGGGTTTGGTACGGTAGTACATATTCAATATTCACCTACCTGCATGCACTGTAGTGTATTGAAGTATCTTAGGTAGGCTGTAGGCGGAAGGCGGAGGTAGGTACCCTTAAAGCTGGGAGGATATTCGGGTAAGGCTGCTCGCGAGATACCTGTAGAGAGCGAGAGAGAGAGAGAGAGGGCTGGAATTGTCTCGCATATCAATTTCTAATCATGCTGACTCCAACATTCGCTGTTGTCGATGTCCGGTTTTCATGTCGCTCTCGCGTTGTCCCTTGGAAAGAAAGTCCGAGAATATTCTAAGTAGACTTTATAGGTAACCTTTGAAGTTTATTGCCGCGTGATTTCTGATTTCGACATTAGTCCGCTAATGACTTCCCTACGCTCAGGGGGAAAAGCGCGCGCGAGAAACTTCGGCATTTGGACAATTTTCCGTCGCCTTGGTCTTGGTCTTGGGAGCGGTCTTGGGGACTCCGTCGGATGCTGCCGGACGAAGATTAGGTAGGTACCTGTATGTGACGGACCGCATTCCATATTTCGATTAAGCCCAATGATTACTGTGAGTGCTTCTTTTTTTCCCCCTCTCTTTTCCTTTCCAATTGTTTTTTCTTGTTACACCGGCGCGTCACTTCTCCTATATCTGTTACTTACATGTATTTACCTATGTACCGCTCGTACGTTTTTATATCTGAATAATATTTTTCTCCCATTAAATCGACCACGTTTCTGCGCTTGCTTACCGCCTATGCGTATAGGCTTTGTGAATGTAAGGTGTAAGTCTGTGCAATGGGAAGACGAAACATGGTGGTTGATGATGGCGCTGGGTGGGCTCTTGCACGTTAGAAACGTCTGCACAGACAGTGGTCGCTTGTAGGAAACGTGTCTGTAACGAACCGAGTACCTTCCAATATTAGGTATGTACCAACCGTACTGACCTGGTATGGGGCAATTTACATGGAAAACTTGCGGTCTGCGGTACCAATAATACGTACTTGTCGATGCTCTTGACCGCCGCCGGGGTTACATACCGCAGGTAGGTACCTACCTAAGGAACCAACAGTAGCGGTCACACAAACCTAAACCCTACATGTAGGTACGATTGTTACTCATTTCCCTCCCTATGTGTAGAATCTGTAGCAGGCTTACCTAGCATGCGCACATCC
This sequence comes from Nemania sp. FL0031, assembly GCA_022432375.1. NCBI lineage: Eukaryota > Fungi > Ascomycota > Sordariomycetes > Xylariales > Xylariaceae > Nemania > Nemania sp. FL0031. Next base: position 215,190 of record JAJKKK010000073.1, on the reverse strand, counting down.
TATTACGAATGATAGTAATTTTTAAGGGATTCGTAAATACGAATGCCTACATACCTACGTATGTTGGAGTACTGAGCACATTGAGAATATCTACCTAGGCAAGGTGAAAGTTTTCAAGGCTTGGGAGTTCTTAATTAATACCACGAAGTCGGCAACAATGTCCTAAGCTAAGTAAAATATATATGTATGTTACAGGTCATACACCATCTAACAGTGGGTGGATTGGATCAACGTGTATGTACATACATACAGTACCTAGGTATGTAGGCACTCTTCACTCTTGCAGGGTAGTGATCGACTGATATCGTTCAATTTAGAGCACTAAACGGTTTTATTGCTTCTGGGGTGCTTCTAGCTCCCTGCTAGTTGCAGGTTACTTGCGTGGATTCGCAACTGTCGACCATCGTGCATTGAAGATCTCTAGTGACAGCATCGTATTGGGGACCAACCTACCTACAAGCTACCGATATTTTCAGCCTATACCCATCTATAATATACATATATTATAACACGTAAATATCCTCATCTTGAATTGTGCATCACTAGACAAACGGGGTTTCCTTGGTTCTACATACGATATAGGTAAATGGGCAGTAAATGGGGAGGTAATGCTTGATCTAAATTGACTGTGTACTAAAAGTAGGTAGGTATTTGGACGTCAGGATCGTGATTAGAAATATCTCGGGGCCGGGGAGATTTGGCTACCGTGTCATATTTATTAATCCAAAATGGAAGAAAGTACAGTAAATCCGTAAAATGAAAATGTGACGACAAAAACGAGATCGATCTGGAACCCATTAAAAAAAAACGTTGAGCTGCTGTGTGGGTGGGTGCGTGGCTGATGTCACTTGGTCGCGAGGCAAGACGCCCTCGGGCCAATCATATACGTCACCATCGAAATGGGTTTCAACTCCAAGGGCTAGGCTACATCCGACAGAGCCAGCTCATCATCGCGAAATTGATAAAATTTGCAGCCCCAACATGACCAAGTATGGTGTGGCACTTATCTTTAAACACACAAGCTCAAGGTCAATCCTCTGACCTTTTGATTTCGCATCTAATCTCCTGTGGTCACAACACCCCAATAGGGCATGTTTGTTATCAAGAGGTACCTATCTAGAGGTAGCAGACCTCGGCAGGCAGATAAAATTGCTATTTATTGTAGGGTATCTTAGATGCCTCTAGGTAGCAGTAGACTGTAGATACATTTAGGTGGGTCCATATTCGTACTCCACGAGGTATTGAGTGCTGTGTGTCAATACCTACAGCGTATTTACCTACCTTAGGTAGCTATATGTAGGTACCTATGTAGGTAAGGAAAGAGGTACAGTTGTAGGTATCGTACCGAGCCCGAAGATGCCGCGATTTGTAACAAACGCTAGACCTAAAATGGGAGTTGTGGTGAGACAAACAAATACCTAGTCAATTCCCTCCTTGTGTTAAGTACCTAACCTGGGTGTTCCATACATTATAGGGTGGTACTGTGCTACCTCCTGGCACACTTGTTGCAGTGTGTCTGACCTTAAGCTAAACCAAAATGGGTAACAAATTCAACTCCTTTTTTGTTTGTGAGAGGCATCTTTCCGGTGGAGCATCCTGGCTGTGACGTGACAGCACTACACAAGCAGGTAGGAGCTAAGAATAATACTTAGCCCTGTCTTGGTGCGTTGTTCCTGTTTTCCCGAAATACATCTGACCGGACTGGGTAGTACCTTAGCTCTCTCTGTATTGCAGGCTCCATCACCTATGCCATGCCATGCCATGCCATGCCATTCCCGTTGCCCTTGGGACCTTTTTCGACTTTCGAGAAATCATAACACCAACTCAACTAACACAACACAACACAATACCGTACCTTACAATACAATACAACAACACACATCACATCACATCACATCCCATCCCATCCGACTACTAACCATCCCACGCCATAGTTAAGCCAATCCCATGCATAACGCCTGCAAGCCTACTGCCTGCCAACTACGGAAGACACGCCTGTTCACTGCACTGCACGGCACAACACACTTTGGGTCCTGACCTCTCTCATCCCATCCTCCTTTCATCCCGCCTCACTACTATAACCAGTCCGCCCAGGCCGTAATTCGACATAAGCAAGTCTCTCGGCTCGGGACGACACTCGGCTGGCCCTACCGTTATTGACCATTCAAGGTCCTGTTTTTGTCAGCGGGTGCCACGCTACATTGCATTCCCCCACTGGCACGACTGACTACAACATATTATTGTGTCATCCGGGCCCGTGTTCACACTAGATATCTCGCGACCAATCCTGACTTTCTGGACTACCTAGTTTGCATAGCTGTAACCAAACAAAACGATCTGCACCCGAGAAACGCCTGGTGATATCCATCTGTGTAGATACACACAACTAGCTAGTGTGGTGGATTGTCTCGTCAGATCTGGAGGCATAGGTGCGAACAGGTCGCTAACAGTTCCGGGGGAGACGTGCAGCAGCAGCAAGCAGTGACGACAGTAACCGCCAGGGCTCCCCTCTTGCGGCCAAGACACTTACTTGCATTGCTACCCTCAGGGACCCAAGAACCATTCAACTGGCGTTGTTCATTCGGTTGTTGAATTGCATGCTTGCCCCATTACGGTGCCCGTTCTACGATGGTCGTTCCTGACGAGAACACACCGGCCATTCGTTCGAGCTAGACCCAATCCCCGGATGGGTGGCGCGAAGCTACCTTGAAGACGTGGTCCCATTCCTCACTCGAACCCCCCACGAGCAACCACCAGCACACACGAAGCAACATCTGCTAGCCCAGATACAATGGCCAATACCAATACCAATACCAACCAGACTGCTGGCCTGGAAGCCAGTATATCGAGCCTGAACTCGGTTGACAACGATACATCAGTGCCATCAAGCGCAGTTCTCGACACCCAGGCTTCCAAGTGGACCTCGGCTTCTACATCGCTGACAGCCTCGCCTGCCGAGTCAAGAGACACATCGCCCACACGAACAACCAAAGCCCCTGGAAGAATAAATCGCACATCCACATCACCAGCCCAGTCGCGCAAGAACAGTACTCAGGATCTCAGCCCATCAAGAACAAGACCGAACAACTCCACAACCTCGGCAATTCCACGCCAACTTTCTGCGACCAGTATCCCCAGCTTGCCCCCTCCGTCTGGGCCTGACGCTGTTTTACGAGCTCCAGTCCCGCAAAAGTCACTGTCGGTGGTCCACGAGACCTCCAGAGATGCGCCGCGCTGGCCCATCTCCCCACGCCTAAAGTCTCCCCCGCCTACTTTCGGGAGACCAACAGCAGCCTCATCAGCTCGCAGAAACGATCCCGAACCGCCCGTAATCAATGTACAACGGGCTACTCCTTCACCACATGTGGAGCCAAGCTCGCAGTCTGCATCGGACATGGAGGTTGAAGACTCCTATCTATCATCAGGTATGAGGACTCCAGCCCGTGGGCCGAGCAACGGCTCTTCAACCTTGGAAACGGTACAAGAAGTAAGCCAGCCGAATACACCGCGGCCTGGTTTGGATGCTGCAATCAAGAAGCTGGAGGAGACTGCTTCATCGCAGAATACCTCACGGAAGAGGAATTCTGACGCCACGCTTAGTGGTGTTAGATCAAGCCAGAATGCGACAAATAGCGAGAGTGGGAGCGATAGTGGTAGTGTCAAAACTAACACAAGGCGGTCCAGCGTTGCCGCTCCACCGCCTCTACTGCATAGTAGGCAATCTAGCTCAACACTCAAGTTTACTGGTAGGGGACAATCAACAGGTGAGAGTTCATCTAGGAACATGACTGTTGAGACAGAAGAGGTCAAGGACATGCCGCAATTGTCGTTGATCCCCAACACTGGCGGACAGAGAGTGAACGGAAGTCTCAGAACCCGCCCGAGCACTGAAACCATCAAACCTAAGAAAGAAAAGAGGAAGCATACTAGGAAGGCCACGTCCGTGGCCTCTGGCAATGGTGAGCCTCTGCATTTCATTCCGACGCTAAAGCTTCGACACAGTTGTTCGACAAGATCCATCTCTTCGGCATCTTGTCGTTCGCCAACAAAACTTCGCGGTCAAGGATCGTGGGGCGAAGAAGCAATGTTTAGTCCTGGGCTGCGGGTCAAGCGACCAGGCGCCCCGAGGACAACTAGTATAACTTCTCATGTGACCAACCTACTAACACGAGGCTCTCGCCCAGCATCCTCAAAGGCAGATATTTTTGAGGCCAAGGTGGCTAGTGCGGTTGAAGAGGCTAACTCTTCTGACTCGGATGAAACATTTGTCTATGACTCAAATCCGCCGGATGCCGAACGCCCGCGTCGCTATCATTCACGCACTCCTAGTGCGGCATCTATGGTCAGCCAAGTGGACCGCAACGGGATGCGGTCCATACATGCGGTCCTTGATGGTGGCTCTCACAACGTCCATGTTAAGAAAAGTATGAAATTCGTTAATACTTATAATGGTAATGGGAGCGAGAGTCTGCAGGGTGATGACGATGGACGGGGCACCGGCCGGAGCAATGTTGGCTCAGCCCGAGGCACAACACGTCACCATCACCACCACGGTCGGTGGGGCAGGAATAATGGTAATAACCATCTATCGCTTTTTGATAATGAATCTCCCTTTCCTGCTGGACCCCGGACCAAATTTTCCAGCAGCAATTCCAGGCAGTCGTCCAACCCTCCAAGTCCTCGATTCAATCCTAACCGAACCTGGCTACCAGGCGGCAAGCGACAAATCTCCTTGGCCAATGGCTACGACATGGATGATACTACGCCGGGTGCGGATGACGAACGAACACCTCTACTACCGCCCGGCACAGTGCGTACCACCCGGCCTAACAGGAATAGGCGAAATGGGCTGCGAAATCTAGAGTCTCAAACGTATCACCAGAATCCCTCATTTCTCAACCGTTTCGCCAGCTGCCTCGTCCTCACCGTTATGCTACTGCTTGTGATTACTGGTGGCATTGGTTTTATGTTTGCGACCTCACAACCGCTAACTAATGTCGAACTTCTGAAAATTGGCAACGTCCTTGCCAGCGAGCAGGAGCTGATGTTCGATCTCACAGTGCAAGCACATAACCCCAACGTTGTTGTAGTGATGATCGACTCGGCCGATATCGAAGTATTTGCCAAATCGCGACATGCCGGTAACGACTCGGAGTGGTGGCGTCATCCTCACAGAGGCGACTTCAAGATACTTGATGATCCGAAGGATGACCCGCCTGACATGAATGACCCTGACGATACCACCTCGCCCAACATGAGGCTAGGAAACGTTCACACATTCGATAGCCCCTTGACTTACGAAGGTTCGTTCTTCCAGCGAGGGTCTACAACCTCGTCTGGCGAGCTTCGACTTGCTCACCCGGGTAATACCACAGAGAGTGGGACGGAGCGGTGGGAACGCATTATTTCGGACGAGTTCACCTTAGTTATCAAAGGCGTACTGAAGTATACCCTGCCTTTGAGCCAGAAGGTTCGAAAGGTGTCAATCTCCGGCAAAACTTTGGTTAAGCCAAATGCTGCCAACGACCCGAATCTCCAACCTACCGAACCAGAGATCTCCATCTCTGATGAACCCATAGCTGGGGCAGCCTAGCCCTACCCAGTTCCCTTTGTTTTTTGATGGTTCTGTATATTAGCAAGCGTGGTATTGCATCCTCGGAGCTTCTGGCGTTGGATCCAACTCATTTCCCCCAGCTACACGTGCTGGCTAGACTCTTGCTGTCATGCCGTGGGCTTCGTGGGCTTGCTTATTGATTTTGCTTTTCATCTTGTTCTATTTTTCATTGTCGCAAAGAATGGTTCTAATGATTCAAGACAAGTACATAGCCACGGCGTTTTTACATCATGCGGCTTCACTGCAACGGCATGGGATGGGCACCAAAAAGACACATGGGCCCTACTCGAAGCGACCTACGCGTCACTTGATGGTACTTGTTTTTCCTCCACCTCATTCCGCCTCCCCTTTTCTCTCACAAGATTGGGCCCTTGGAACGAGGAATAGAGTTTTCGTATTGTCCCGTAAGGAATAGGAATTCCGTCATTTAGAAGGAACTATCGGCGACTACCCATGAAACCAGATACCCAAAGACAGAAACGGGAAATTCTGTATTTGTAATGACCACAAACGCCTTTATGAGAAAAAGATACAGAGATTCAACACACAAAATGGCGCCCTGTGGAATGGAGATGGCTATATTTTTGCTTTCCTAATTACGCGTGCCAAACTGGATGGCACCACAGCTAGATTATAAAAACTGTCTTATTGTTCATAAGCAGTGACGAACGGAGGAAGCAAAAGAATGGAATGAGCTAGTTAATGTCTTGCCTACATACTGCCTAGGTATTTATTGTAGCATAGATCTATATTGATCAACTGCCAACACTTTCGCAGACTTTGCGGTTTCGTGCTTTTGATTATCTCTATATGAACATATGTTTCTAGTACATGTGTGTAGCTATACGCTTTACATTAACTTGGCATTTCTAGCTTATAGTTTAGGTACTTATACCCTTACGCCCTTTTCTCGTTATTTCATCCTTGGCTATTGAAACACTGGGGGCGTGTCTCAATGGGAATGATGCTAGACTATCTGCTATCGACTAAGGTAGTATGACGATTCGGTTATAATTTATGCAAAGAGAAATATATGGTTAACGGAGCAATAAAGAGCGTGCCACCTAACACCTGCACTCGCAGAAGCCCTGCTCTAATACATTGCTACTCTGGGTATCTGGGTGTGCAGAGACCTGAGCAAATAAGAGTTTTATCGATTTGTATTTGGATGAGCCTGATGTGTTGTCTACGTGTAAGAGGAAAGTCATCTTGCCTAGCCAGAAGAGGAAGAAAAAGCATCAGTCAAAAGGGAAAAGGATTGGAGATAGTTGCTTGGTATCTGAATTTGGATTTGTCCCTTCCCCCGGGAAGGCTGATTCTTTGGAATCATAATCATTAGACGATGCTATAAGGTTTGAAAGCCACCACATACATACACCTTTGGTCTGGATCATTGTGACCACTGTCATGAATCCCAACCCAATCCCGTGGGGGAGTTAAGTAGATCTAGACAACGTAGACAAGCCTAAACAATGTAGACACGCCTAGACAACGTAGGCACACCCAAACGACGTGGGATGTCTAGACGACGTAGACGAATATAAACAACGTAGACACGCCTAGACACAGTAGCACATCCAGGCAACGTGGAAACACCCAGACGACGTGGGATATCTAGGCAACGTAGACACACCCACACAACGTACACACGCCTAGACGATGTAGGCACACCCAAACGACGCGGGCTGTCTAAACAACGTAGACAGGTACGTCCCCATGTTGGATAACTGGACTCAGCATAATTTAACTCGATTAACTAATGCACCTCCGCAGCGACCATCTTCAGGATCTCCTCGACGCTCTTGCGGGCATTCCTGGGGTCCTTGGCGACGCGCTGCCAGACCTCGCCGTGTCTAGGCTCGACGCCAACGCACTTCTTGACCACCTCCTCCCTCTTCTCGGGGGTGCCGTGCTCGACGAGAAACTTGTAGTACCAGGCCCAGCTGTCGCCCAGGTCGGCGTCACGGACTAGCGCGCGCTCGAACCAGCTCTGCGCCTTGTCGAGCCGCCGCTCGCCCCAGAAGATGCGCGCCACAGCGCCGAGCAGCACGGGGTCGTTCTCGGCCTCCTTGACGGCCTCCACGGCGCGCGGCTTGCGCTGCTTGGGCTCGGTCAAGTGCCAGATCTTCTCGGCCCACAGAAGCCCTTGTTTTGCTTTCGGCACGTCGCGCCGCGCCCGCTCCATCAGCGACTCGGCCTGCTTCGTATCGCCGGCCCGGAGCTCGAGACGGACGGATTCGCACCAGAGTTCGGGTGATTTGGGCACTGCGAGGCGCGCGCGGTCGAGCACTGAGCGCGCCTTGGGGAGAAGGCCTGTGGACTCCTCGAGCCGGGCGTAGAGGAGCCAGAGCGGCACGGAGCCCGGCACGGCTTTCACGCCTGTCGCGTATGCTTCGCGGGCCTGGGGCTTCTTGCCTAGGTCTTCGTAGATCTGGCCCTTCATCATCCAGAGCTTAGGGTAGGCGGGGAAGAGGTTGAGGGCCTGCTGTACGAGATCGAGCGCCTCGTCGAGGTTGCTGAGCTGTCTCTCGAAGGCTACGCTCTTCATCCACACGCGATCTGTGGGTGCCTCCTGTCGAGCCTGTTTTAGTAGCCCGCGAGCCTGCTCGGTCTGGTTGTTCTCGGCTTCGAGCTTGACGGCTGCGAGCCAGATATCCTCGTTGTTGGGGTTCTGCTGGAATGCGCGCGCGAGGACGCGGCGTGCGTTGTCGACCTCGCCGGCTTGCCACTTCTCCTTGGCGAGCATCATCCACAGAATCTCGCTATGAGGCACCGCATTCACTGCCTTTTCAAGTACTTGCCAAAGATCTTCTCTCTTGCCGTAGTTTCTCTCCAAGTCTGCGGCTGCTAGCCATATTGTTTTGCTTGTCGGGAAGACACGCAAAGCATATGCGTAGATAGCCCGGGCTGTTTCGTACATTCCCCTGTTGATACTTCCACGCGCGTCGTCTAACCAGGTTTCTTTACGATCATCATCCTCGTCTAGACCGTAGCCCAGAGTCTCTCGTATAATTGCACCACAGGTGATTATAGCTCCCTCCTCTTCGCATTTTTCGGCCTCCGTAATCCATTCCTCGCGCTTCGGCATAGCCGATTCCTTGACCAATACCTGTGCCGCACGTTTCATGACGTTGACCTTTTCGCCTTGGCCTAGCTGCTCTTGTAACCTGGCAGCGGCAATCCAGATCTCGTGAGATGTCGGACAGTGCTTTCGAGCTCTGTTGAGAACCTTCTGCGCGTTCTCCGGGGATTCTAGGCGAGCTAGCGCGAGCCATAAATCGACGGATAACGGGATGAGTTCGGTGGCCTTGGCAAGGAGCAATTTTGCATCGTCGGGATCCTCTTCCAGGTTGACAGCTTCCTTCCATAGAGCTTCCGATTCGGGGATATGATCTAGGGCATGGCGTATCACTCGCTTCTTGGATCGCGCGTCATCTTCTAGTTTCATGGCCTCCACCCATAGTCGCACCGAACGGTTGTTCTTCTTGATGGCATTTGCAGCGATGATCCTTGCGTTACGCTGGTCGTTCAGTCGGATATTCTCAAGCCACACATCTTCACTCTTGGGACAGTGGTCACAGCCACGAGCTATCACGTTGCGCGCTGCCACTATCTTACCTGCCAGCTCCTCTAGACGCGCTGCTGCAATCCATCCCGGACCGTTATTTGGATTTGTTTTGATGACCGACTCAAGCAATTCTCTGACTCGGTTGATGTCGCCGACTTGGGCGGCGCTTTCGGGCAGTTGTGATTTCGCGAGGCTCGTTAAGTAGCCCTTAGGGTCAACACTCGTAGCGCTTCCCGATGTGGTGCTGGTTCCGTTTTGAGAGGCCTGGTCGAGCCTCACTTGTAGGACCTTGTCTCTTGCTTGTCCGATCTTGGCGAAGTCTGTTACCGTTCCATCGGCGTTATTCTTAGGGGCACTAGCAGAGGCGGAGCCGTCGTCAGCTACGGTGTTGCCTAGCTCGCCTGCGCTGCTCGCGGCGGCTAGGACGCTGTCGGGCACGGCATAGAAGCGCTGGTGCCTCGCCTGTCTGGCGCGTTTGTTGCGACCAGTGAGATCGCCGACCTCGGGTAATGCGGCCCACTCGTCTTCGGTGATGCTTTCGAGGCCTCGTTTCAGGTCGGCGAACTGTTGGGAGATTTTGGGATTCTTGCGCTCGTATTCTTCTCGTTCTGCCTGTTCGCGGGCTTCCCTAATCGAGTACCAATCGTCGGTAATCTGCTCAACTACTTTTCGAGATGAACTGTGAACTAGCCGTGGGAGATGAAGAAAGAAAAAGAAGGAGAGGGAGGGAGGGAGAGGGGAACGGGAAAGGGAATGGGGGCATGGAGGGGGAGGGGCGTAAAGGACTGGCGGCGGTGGTACTACTAACCTTCTTGCTCTTCGGCGCTTGTCCATCTTCTCGTCTATCTCGCGGTATATGCGATCGGCCTCGTCATCGTCCTTATCGTAGATACCGCCGGCAAATAGGCCAACCTCGTTATCGGGGTCTTGGAAGCGCTCATCGTTCTCGTCCTCGTCGGCAGCCTGGTCCTTCTTCTTGCCGGCGACTGCGTCGCTGAAGCCAAGCTGGGCGGCGCGCTTCGCAAGAGCTTCCTTGATCTGATCTTCGGAAGGTCCTTCACGCGCCGGGCCTAGATCAGAGCGTGTCGTAAATCCAGTAGCGCCACGTCCCAATCCTGCGACGTAGTTCTCGGGCGCGGGCTGGGATAAGAAGTCGCGTCGACCCGTCATGGTGACTGGTGACTGGTGATGTCGCAGACCGTCTCGATTTGTTTGGTAGCAGTGGTAGACACGATGAGGCGAGCTACTTAATTATTCAATACTATTAAGGGGGGAGAGGTGTTGGTAGTGCAAATAGCTAGCTTTGGTGCAGCACAGTTGAGATGGTTAGTTCTATACTAGAAATTGATGTGTTGATAAGTCGATGTTGCTGCGTGGATGTTGGATAGAATATAGAATCCTAGGTACCGTACTAGGTAGAAGCTACCCAGGTCAGACCAAGCACTGTTTAGGTAGCGGCTAACTTTGGAGACGAACGGGGATATAGATAAGATAAAGTAGGTAAAGCAGGCAGATTAGGTAAATAAGTGGGGAGGCGGCATCCCACTTTAAACTTTCATCCATCGAAAAAGATACCTACGACCATTTAAAGGTGCCCCTCGGACTCACATGCGCATACACAACTGCTAGCCGTGTACTGCTCTCGTACCTAAGTAATTACCTAATCAGCAGGCGAGAATTATAATACCATATACCGCTGGGACTTCAGCAGTCGATTCAAAAGAAGCAAGCATCTTAACAACCAACTCACGCCGGTTGCCAGTTGCCCAACATGGGAAAAGCTAAGACATCGAAGCGTGGAAACGCAAAATCCGGGCCATATGACCGCCCATCCAAGAACAACGCAGCTGTGAACAACGTATTTAAATTCACGTCAGTGGAGATGCATTCATTGTCTTACATTCTTACATCGTACCTGTCTATTCTACTAATTAATTCAATGCTAATTCGGTGTCTCTTATAGAAAAGACCTGGGTCAGCACATACTTAAAAACCCAGGCATAGCTCAAGCCAGTACGCTCTCAGTACTTTTTGTTCTTATTCTTTCCCCTGGGTTCTATGGTTTCTATATCATTTTATAAATCTAACTCATAATCTCTGGAAAAGTCGTCGACAAGGCTTATCTCAAGCCAACCGATGTCGTACTAGAGGTGAGATACCCGTTTATGTTTTTTCCCACCCATTGTCTAACAGTGTCCTTTTAGGTGGGACCGGGAACTGGTAATTTGACTGTTCAAATTGTGAACCAGGCGAGAAAAGTGATAGCCGTGGAGATGGACCCTCGCAGTGAGCTTGTCCTGCCTGCAATCCGTATCTGCATCGTATGACTGGTGCTGATTCGCAAATGTACAGTGGCCGCCGAGGTCACGAAGCGACTCCAAGGTCGTCCGGAACAGAAAAAATTGGAAGTCATATGTAGGCTCTCTCCAAACCATCGTTCCTACTTCTGGTTGCGGAATGGAGGCGTACGGCTTTTCAATTTAGAGCAGTTACTAACTCTTAATTGGGATAGTGGGGGATGTGATTAAGCAAGATCCTCTTCCCGAGCATGATGTAAGTTGTACATTGAGGCTGGCTAGGACGGTCTGAAAGCCGAGCCAGTAAGTTGACGTGCGTTTTTTGCTAAGAATCAAATTCTCCCGCAGGTTGTGATTTCGAATACTCCATACCAGATTTCCTCGCCTTTGGTGTTCAAATTACTACGGTTACCAAGTGAGTGACTCCTACAACGATAATCCAACTTGATAACGAGCACCTGGATACTGCCGCATAGGTGCTAACTACTGGACATGTAGAACCCCCGAGGACTTGTATCCTCATGTTTCGTAAGTATCGCCCATCTAAACGAACAGTCTCCCGGAGCTAACGGGATTATGTCTTCACTAGAAAGAGAATTTGCGATGCGCTTGTCAGTTCAAGCCCTAACTCAAGCAATCGGTATTGATGTACTGATATGATATCAAATAGAACTGCGCGACCTGGGGATTCTCTTTACGTGAGTAAAGTCGTGCATTCTATGTTAGCCACTTTTGGCTATAGGTCATGTTAACTAACTTCGATAATTAGTGTCGTCTCTCAGTTAATGCACAGTTCTGGTAAGATTCTCAACTTCGCTTCACATTATCTAGTTATATACTAATGACTTCTAGGGCCAAAATCTCCCACGTTTTGGTTAGTAACCCATCACCCGCGCTTTCTAGGTTACTTCACATCTAGGTGGACATTCATATAGACACCGGTAGTAAGTGCTAACAGCTTTCAATTTGAAGAAAGTTGGAAGGGCAAATTGTGAGTATTCCCATCAGATCCATATCCCCCAGTCACTTTTAAATCGGCGTGTTCGATATTAGGTTCATACAAATCACAATAAAACACGAAGTTAGCTGATCTGACTATTACTGACAACGATCCGTTTAGTCCGCCCTCCTCCCCAGGTAGATTCTAGCGTTGTTAGGATAGAGGTTAGTCGCTAGCGTCTTTGATGCCCCTTTTCGGCATGTCTAAAAGCCATAAATTTCCTTGGCAGTTATTTGTTTTGCACTTGATACCTCTACAGGGCCCCCTAAACCCTAAGTAAACCGTGCCATGCTGACCGCAGTGCTATAACAAGCCCAAAACAGGATCAGAACGTCCTAATATAAGTTTCGAAGAGGTATGTCGCGTCGAACCGACACATTTCAGTACTATCCTCTATTCCCATGGCAAGCATATACTAACCCGGTGCAAGTTTGATGGCCTCCTAAGGGTTTGTTTCAATCGCCGGAATAAGGTCCTCCGATCTCTATTTTTGGGAAACAAGGAGGTCTTGAAGCGTAAGTCTCTCTTGAAACATATTTCCTCCCTATGGGTCTCGTGTGTTTGAGCTGGGTTTATCTTCTCGGAATAGAATCAGTATTCGCATGAATAGACAGTCGCTAATCTCGGAGTAGTGATTGAATCCAACTATCGTCTTTACTGTGCAACCTATTCCATACCCTTGGATGATGGCCTGGTAGACGATGCAGGGGAGGACGAGGATATGGAGGTTGATGAGAACGACAACGATGCGTCGATGGATGTCGATGGAGATGAGGAGCTGCCCTCTTTCTTCGGTGCAGCCAAACCCTCAAATGAAGGGAATGTCACGAGCAAAAAAGGGTCACTCAGGAAGACCCGGGTTGCCTTGTTGGTGAAGGAGAAGGTCCGCAAAGTTCTTGAAGACACTGAATTGGCGGAAAGTCGAAGCGCCAAGTTGTCAGAGAACGACTTCCTGAGACTCCTTGCGGCCTTCAATGCTGAAGGTATACATTTCTCATAATGCTATTGATGGCTGCACCACCCAGATCCGACAAGGGCCTGAAGCTACCTGGCCTGGCGAAAGTTCCTTCATGGGTGTTATTATATGAGATGGAGTTTTGGCGTTATGGAGGAAAGATGAAACTAGATGGCAATACCCTACTATATGTTCTCTAAAAGGGGGTTATTATATACCCAAGAGGGGTTGACTACGTGACAATATCACATACACTTTCTAATACGTGACACATAGTTACGAGAGCAGAAGCCGCGAGAAAGTGTAGTATTGACCAAAACGCATGCACCTATTTGCATAGGTTTCCTAGCTATAGTGACATTAGTCACCGAGTCTTCAGACAAGACGAGATTCGATGTGAAGCCGATCGGATTCAATCCAATGGAAGATATTATCAACCATACAGGGCCACCGACGTCGCCCATGCCCGGGATGCAAGCAACACAAGAGACCCTCCATATGGTCTCCGTTGAAGCGAATATACAGGTTAAAAGGGGACACAGAAAGCTCCAGCAGGTTCTACGTTTATTTGCCACCGAACCAACTCGAGATGCCACTCTTGGCTTTGGACGCCTCATTCTCGACCTTCTTGTCGAACTCGTCGACCTTCTTCAGGGTGGCGTTCTTGGAGTCCTTTGCATACGCCTCGGCCTCGGATCTAGCCTTGGATAGCTCGGCTTCCGTCTTGCTGAACTGTAAAGAAAAGAGGGGAGAATTAGTCAGCGTAGGCTGGGTAAAGAGAGAACTATATGGGTAGAAAGCGGACAGAGGCGGTTATGGGACGAGACTAAGAATTAAACATACTGCATTATCGACCTTGGCACCGGCCTGCCTTCCTAGTCCCTCGGCTTCTTTCTCTGCATGCTTGCCCTCGCCTTTGAACTTGGCGGATAGTCTGTGCGCATCGGCTACAACATCGTGTATGTTAGCTATTTTATCTAGATTCGAACGACTATCACGTTTGGTTTGTGCTGCATACCCTCGGCCTGCTTCTGGGCGGCTTTTCCATCGCCACCTGCGGTGTAGAGGTAGTATCCGATACCAGCAGCGGCAGTACCACCGAGGATCAGAGGCATTCGAGATCGAGACATTATAATTTACGCGGTTGTGATTCGAGGGTGAATGTACTTAATTGTACACACGATGAATTAAATAAATAAATAACTAAATCAATCAATCAAGAAGACTGTTTGATTTATGGCAGTGTCGTCAAATAGAATATGTGTGGTGGGTGATGTGGGTGATGTAGGATCTGGATTGGATGCGATGAAAAAAGGTAGAAAGCGCAGGAGGAGGGGCTTATTAAATCATGTCAAATGGCCTGACTCTTGGTTCTGTTACAGCATGTATGCTATGTTCCTCCCCCAAAGTTGTTACTTACTCCCAATCCTATCAAGGGAGCTCTTCCCTGCCGAGTACCAGCATTGCATCGCAATAGACGGATGCATTGGTGGGATGGTTGGCTGGCCTGGTCGAATCCGTTATGAGACTTGGAGATACATGACGTAATATAACATGCTATGGAATGCGGGGAGCTAAGATACCTATTACCTAATTCGGTCTACTACCTAGGTATTAAGTTATCCAAGCTTCTGTAGCGCTGCCTAAATTGGGCTTAGCCGGCTTGCCACTTTTGCTCAGGCTCGGCTCACCCTCCTATCAGTCACTAGAATCCAAATAATGTTATTTATACATATACTTAATATAAGTTGATTATTATGCACATTTATATATAAGTTTTAAAGTTTAAGTAATATAACTATTTAAAACAGATATTTTTAAGTTAGCTTAACTAAACAGTTAAATTTTTATATTACTATTTTTAATATAAGCTAGCTAGTATTTTATTACAATTGTTATATAGCAGAATGCTAGTTTATTAATTTTATAAACGAAAATTTTAAGCTAAAAAAAAAAAAAAAAAAAAATATAAAAGTAGCTTGCGGCTGTACGTAAATATATATAGTTGTATGTATGTGTAGTAAAGTGCATAAAGCTTATTAATAGCATAATTGTTCTATTATTTCTTTATTATATATATAATTATATAATTTACCAAGTATAAATTTGTTCTAAATTGTTATATTATTTTTTATTAAAACTAAAACTTTAGTCAAAAGCTAAATTAAAGTTTATTATTTATAGCAATATGTTTTTAGCTTTTTAGTACTAAATTTTTCAGCGCAATTATTATTTTTATAATTTTCGGCAAATTTATTTGCAACAGCTATATATATTTATTTTTATAGGCATATTAAAGGTTTAAATTTTTCTAGGCATTTTTAATAAAACTTATTTAAAGCTATAAGCACGTTTTTAAAGTTATTAGCTAGGTATTAAATATTATTAAAATTATAGCTTTTTTATAAAATTTAGTATTATAATTTTTTAAAGCAGCCAAATATTTTAACTTTTTTTATTTAATTAACTTTATATTTAAGTTTACTATTAATTTTTTTAAATAATAGTTTTTTCTATATTTATTAAAATAATAAATTATTACTTGCTTTTTATAATTAGTTAGCATAAAACAAGTTTTTTTTTTTATAAATATTAAACATATTTAATATATAATTATATTTATATTGTTTTAGTATAATAAATAGTTCTATAAATTATAAGTTTAATTATATAGTTAATATTATTATAAATAAGCTTTTTTTGCTTAAAAAAACTTTATTAGTTATAATAAAGTTTATAAGCTTGCATTTTTTGTTTGCTTATAATTTTTGTTTTTTTTAAACTATTATAATTATTTAATAAGCTATTTTTTAAATTTTTTTTATTTATTTTACTAGTTTAGCTACTTTTTTTATTTGCTTATTGTTAAACATTTTTTTTATAACATTAACAATTAAATAGTTTTTTAGCTTAGTTTTTATAGCTATTTTTATTAAAGCTATATTAATTATTAAATATTATAAAATATTATATATAAAGTTTAAAGCTAGTAAGTAAACATTTTAATTGTTTTAATATTTATTAATATAAAATTACAGTTTTTAATTTAAGTTATAGTTTATTTTTTTAATTGCTTTTTATATTTAAAAATAATAAATATTTTTTTGTTTGTATTTTATACTAGTTAAACAGTTTAATATTTTTATAAACTTAAAAATAAAAAGTTTTATATTATTTAAAAACTATATTTTAAATATTCTAAAAAATTAATATATTAAGCAATAATATTAAGCAGCAAAAATTTTTGCTATATTTATTTTATATTTTAACAAAATTATAATTATTTTATTAAACTTATTAATAAATACCTATATATAGTTATATTTATGCTTATTTAACAGTATATTTTTGCTGTTTATTATTATATGCTTTTAAACATTTTAAAATATTAGTATAAAGTATAATAACTTTAAAGTTTTATTTTTCGGTTGTTTGTTTTTATAATAATTATAATAGTTATTTATATAGTAGTATATATTATATTTTAAAAAAAGCTAATAGTAAGTTTTTTTTATAGCTTTAATAAGCTTATTTTAGCTTTAGTATATTATTAAAACAAGTTTATACGCTTTTTATAATAAAATAATTTGTAAAAAAATTTTTTTGTTTTAATTTAGCTTAAATATTTATAATTTGTTTTTATAATTTTTAAGCTTTTATTATTTATTTTTTTAAACAATTAAATTTACTAAATTAGCTTTTTATAAAGCAAAGTTAATATTAAGTTTTTTAACTATTTTAGCAACTTTTACTAATATAATTAAACTTTTAATTTATTTTAGTTTAATTAAAGCAAACATATATTTTTATTTTTTTTTAGCTTTTATTATTAAAAAGTTAATAATTTTATAAAACAATATGTTTATAACTACATTTTTTTTGCTTAGTTAGTACTAAAAAATAATATTAAAGTTGTTTAAAAAGTTTGCTTATTTAACTTATTAAATAAATAGCATTTTTTTTATAAACTAATAAATTAATATTTAATAGTTAATAATTATTTAAAATTTTATATTTACTAATTTAAAATAGTAATGTTTTAAAGTTTAAATTATTACTAATAGTTTTTAGTTTTATATAAAATAAGCTTTTTTAAACGCTATTATTATTTTAAAAAAGTAGCTTATAAACTTTTATTTTTTGTTTTTTTGTTTTTACTAAATAATATTTTTAATAATATTTTTTAAAGCGTTTGTTTTAATTTAAGTTTTTGCACCAAGTTTAAAAAATACAATTATTAAAGCAGTGCTTACTAGTTTTTTTAAAGTTTTAAAAGCTTTTTGCTGTTTAAGTTCTAATTTTTATAGTGCTAACTTTTTTAGCAGTTAGTTTAAAAGTTTTGCTATTTTGCTAACATAATAAATAAATACTTATATAAAGTTATATAGTTTTAAAAATAATTAAATAAACATTAAGCTTTTTAAGTTTTTAAATTTTTAATTTATAATTGTTTTTACTTTATAAAAGTTAATTTAAATGCTTTTACTAGCTTTTAAAACTATTTTTAAGTAGTTTACTATAGTAATACTAAAGCAAAACTTTTTAATATTTTTTTATAAGTTTATTTTATTTAAACGGAAAATTACTTTTTTATATTACTTTTAGTAATTTTTTTATTTATTTAAATAAATTAATATATTATTTGCATATATACTAATAAACTAGTTAAGCAATTTGTATAGTTAAACGTTAATAAAATTCTGCTACTAAGCTAATTTAACTTTAAAGCTAAACAGTAAAACTTTTTATTAATATGTGCTTAAACAGGTATAAAACGCTATTAAATAATAAAACTATAATGTAAGCTTTAATTAGTTAAAAGCTTAAATAATATTAATTTTTAAATAAATTATTATATTATAATAATTATATATAATACTATTTAAATTAAAAGTTTATATTAGTTAGTTTTTTAAAAATTAATTTTGCTATTAAAAATTTATGCAAAATTATTGTTTAGTAAAATAAAGTTTTAGCATAAAAAAAACTAAAGCTATATTTAAGTTTATATATAGTTTAATAAAGTTTATTTAAAAAAATTTTTTAACTTTTTTTTTTTTTAGTAATATATATTATATAAAAGTTTAATACTTTAAAAAGCTAATTGTTTAAAGCTTATTGTTTAATTTTAAAATTATATTATAATTTAGTTTTAATAATAGTAATTTAATAAAAAGCTTTTTTAAAAAAAAGCTTTTTAAATAAGCTAGCTTTTTTAATATTAGTTATTTTATTAACTTAATATGTTTAAGGTTTTTATTAGCAAAAAACAATATTAGCTATTTATTAAAAGTTTTTTAGTTTTTTTTTTAAAAAGCTTATATGCTAATAACTTTTTTTGTTTTTTTTATATAAAAATTAATATATTCTATAAAAATCGATATAATAAAAAGCTTTATTTTTTTTTATTACTTACAATTTAAGTTAGTTTAATAGTTTTTTTTTAAATGTTTAATAACTATTTGGTTATTTTAAATTATTAGTTGTTTAAATTTTTGTTTAAGCACTTTTAGTTTTTTACTACAAAATATTTTTATAAATAGTTTAAAAATTAAGCAGTTTTTTTTAAGTTAAATAATAGTTAGCAATTTTTTTTTGTAGTTAAAAAGTATTTTTTAAACTGCTAGCTAATAAAAGCTAATAATAATATTATAAATTATTTTTATAATTTTAAACTTTTAGTTAGAAAATTTTTAATTGTTTACTATTAGTATAGTAATTAAAATTTTTTTTATTTTTCTAACTATATGCTTACAGTAATCAGTTAACAATATTAACTTTTTTAGCTAAATTATTTTTGCTTGTTTTTATTGTTTTAATTTTTTTGCTAAACTTTAATTAACTAAAAAGTTAATTTAAGCTTTAATATTATATAAAGCAATAAATTTTATTATATTTTTTTTATTATTTTATATTTGCATAAGTAATATAAATTTAAGTGATTTTTTTAAGCTATTTATATTAGCTATAGTAAATAGTTAAACCGGCAAAAAGTTTTCTGCTAGTTTTTTTAGTTTTTTAAATTGCTAAAGCTTAAAATTTTATTTAACTTTTTTTTGTTAAGCAAAATTTATATAAATACTATAGCAATATTTTAGTTTTTTAGATAGTTTTTTACTATATAATTTGTTTTGCTACAGCTAAAACAAATATTATTAGCCTAGTAAACTTTTTTTTATTTTTTAGTTAACTTTTTAACTTTACCGTTTTAGTTAGCTTTTATAGCTTAAAAAGCGTTTTGTTTTTTTAAAGCAGCTTTATTATTATTTTAGTTCTAGCAAGCTGTTAAAGCTTTACTTTTATTTTTTTAGCTTTATTAGTAAAAATATTAATAGTTATAAGCAACTTTAGCTACTTTGTTGTAAAATTGTTTATAAAATATTATTTAATTAGTGCTAGCTTTAAAAAATTTAGCATTTTAGTTTATATTTAAATGTTTTTATAATAGTTAGAACTATTTAAACTTAAGCATTATTGCTTTTTAAGCTAAACTATTAAAAATTAAAATAAAATTATAAATATTAAAACTATTTAAAAGTTTATATTAATATTTGTTTAAAGCTTATTAAACAGTAATAATTTAATTAAAATTATAATAAGCAATAGTTAAAGCTTAAATTATTTTAGCTATATTGCTAAAAAATTATAAAGTTAACTAATATTAAGTTTTAATTAATTAAAAGGTTTTTTTTTTTAGCTAAAATAGTAAATATTTTATTTAGCTTTTTTTGTTATAAAATATTAGTTTGTTTTTTTCAAACTTGTTTGCTAGTTTATACACTTAAATATTAAACTTATTTTTATTGCTGCTAAACTTATTTAAATATTTAGCTTTAGCTTTTGCTTTATTTTTATATTATTAGTACTATTTATTTTTATAAACTGCTTATAACTAAAATACTAACTATATAGCTATTTTTTTAGCACAGAAAACAAAGTTAGCATTTTTTAAAAATATGCTACCTATACATTTTTTTATAGCAAAAATTTGCCGGTTTATTAGCTTATATAACTATTAGATTTTTTGTTGTAAAATAAATAACTTTATATTACAACTAATTTTTTTTTTATTATTGCTAGCTGCTAGTTAAATAACAGCTTAGTTTATTATATTGCTTTCGCTAGTAAATACTAATAAAATATTTCTATTAAATTGTTTTATTTTAAAATTGTTGTTAATAGTATTAATTTAAACTTTTTTACTTTTGCAGCTAAAGGTTAAAGCTTTATAAAACTTTTTTTTGTTGGTTTTAATAAAAGTAAATAAATCGTTAGTTGTTTGTTTAGGTTATTTATAGCTACTGCAAATTGCTTTTTTTATAGATAATTTAGTGCTAAAGCATTAATTAAACATAAAGTTTAACAAGGTTTAAGGTTATAGTTGTAGTTAAAATTAAAATTATAATTATTAAGGTAAAAATTATAGTTATAGTTAAATTAAAATTATAATTATTAAAATAATTAATTTATGTTTTGCTAGTTATATAAAATAGTAAAAAATGTATATTTAATTAAACGCTTATTAGCAAGTAAGTTTTAAAGCTTAAAATAATATTACAATTGTTATATAACAAAATATTAGTTTATTAATTTTATAAACGAAGATTTTAAATTAAAAAAAAAAAGAAAAAAAAATATAAAAATGGCCTGCAGCCGTACGTAAATATATATAGTTATATACATACGCAGTGGGATGCATAGGGCTTATTAATAGCGCGATTATCCCATTATTTCCTTATCATATGTGTAATTATATGATCTACTAAGTGTAAGTTCGTTCCAGATCGTCATATATTTAAAAAGCTTTATAACAATTAATAATATATAAATAATTTTTATTACAAACTTTTTTATTATAATATTTTTAGTAGTATAATAAACAGTTGCAAATTTTTAATTGCTTTTTTTTATATATTATATAATATTAATAAAACATATACTTTAAAATTATATTAATTAATTATTAAAGTTTTAAAAAACTAATAATTAACTTATTGCAATTTTATAATTTAGTTAAACAAACTATATTATTGCTATATATTTTGCAAAAACTAAAAATACTATAAATATAAATATTGCTTTTTTAGCAACAAAAACTAGCATTACTTTTTAGTATGCAATTTTTGCAAAACAGCTATTAAAATATATATTTAGTTTTTAAATACTAAAATAAACAAAAATTATAAAAAAAAAATATATATAGTTATATTTACTGCAAGTTATAATATAACACTTTTTTAAAAAGTATTAATAAATACTATATAATAAGCTAGTTTTTGCAAAATTAATAATAGTATAAACATTATTTTTTAGCAAACTATATTTAAATTGCAAAATATATTACTAGTTTAAATTATTGCTAGCTTAAGTTTTAATTATAATAATATTAATAATTTTATTAATAGCTATATATAATAAACTTTTTAAATATTTAATAAACTTTTTAGTTTTTTTTGCATAATTTATATATATATAAATAAAAAATTAAATAAAGTTTAAACTATAAAATATTACTTTTAAAGCTATATTTTACTACTGCTTAATTATTATAATTATATAGTAAATAAATTAGCATATAAAAGCTTTAATATTTTTTAGTTAAGCTTTAAAATTTTAGATTTATAATATTTTTATAAGCATATTATATAAAAAAAAAAAAGTAAAAATAATATTAATATAATACTTAAAAAAAAACTAAAATAAAAGCAAAAAAAAAAATAAAAAAAAAAAAAAAATAAAGCTGTTTATTTATAGTATTAAAAAATTATTAAAAAACTAGCTATTAATAGCAAAAAAAAAATATGCACTAGTTTTAAAAATATATAATAGTATAAATCTTAATATAAATATAGATTTATATTTATTAATTTACTAATAATATATTTAATATTTGTTTTATTTTAAAAGTTTGCTATATATTAACTTAACTTTAGCTAAAGTAATACTATTATAATTATATTATTATTATTTTCATTAAAGCTATATAAATATTTGCTTTGCTAATAATATACTTAATATTTATTTTATTTTAAAAGTTTGCTATATGCTAGCTTAACTTTAGCTAAAATAGTACTATTATAACTATATTATTATTATTTTTGTTAAAGCTATATAAATATTTGCTTTGCTAATAATATATTTAATGTTTATTTTATTTTAAAAGTTTACTATATGCTAGCCTAACTTTAGCTAAAGCAGTAATACTATAATTATATTATAGTTATATTATTATTATTTAAACTTTGAAAATAAAATTTAAATAATAATTTTATAGTTTAATTTTATTTTTTTAAAATATTAGCAGCCTAGCTTAACTTATATATTTGCTACAAACTTTGCTTTTTTAAAGCCTAGTATAAAATATAGCCTTATTTTTACTAGCAAAAAAGCACGCAGTTAATAATATAGCTTATGCAAAAACACTAATAATATTATAAAACTTTATAATTATAGTAGCTAGTTAAGTTAGTTAAATATTAGCTTTTTTATAAGTTATAAAAAGTTTATTTAATAATATAAAAGTATAGTAATTTTTTAAAAAGTTAAATAAAGCAAAAATTAGCTATAGCATAAGCTATAAAAAGTTAATTTAGTAATATAAAAATATAATAACTTTTTAAAAAGTTAAAAGTAAGTATAAATTAAACAACAAGCCGTAAAATGTTAGCCTAACTAAAAAAAGGCATAATAACTTCTTAAAAAGTTAAAAGTAAGTATAAATTAAGCAGCAAGCTATAAAATATTAGCTTAACTAAAAAAAAGCATAATAATTTTATAAGCTACAAATAGTTAATAGTACTATTATAATAAAAAATATTTAGCTATATAAGTATTGCTTATTACTTTTAGTTTTAAAGTTGCTAGTTTTACTTAGCAAAAAACAAAAGTTATAATACTTTTTAAAAGCTTATTTATTTTTTTATTTATAATATTAATTATAACTAAATATAAATTATAAAGCTTTTTAAGCATTTTTAAAGTTAAATATTTTACTTTTAGGCCTATAAATATTAATACTGCTTAAACAATAGTTTTTTTACTATACTTTTTACTAGTTTTTATTAACTTTATTAAACTATTTATTAAGTATATTAACCTAAAAATTTTAAACTTATTTTTAATTTAGCAATTTAATGCTAATTGGCTTTATTTGCTTTTTTTAATTAAAAAGCTTTATTTATACTATAAAAATATATATGCTATTTAAAAAAGCTTTTATAAACATTTAAAATAGCATTAATAATAATACTAAAAAATCTTTTGCACGTTTTAAAAAACAGCTAAATAATATTAATAAATTTTAAAATATTATTTTTAAACTTAATAATAATATTATAGTTGTTAATTTTTTGCTTAAATATTAACTTAATAATAAACAAAAATATTATTATTTATTTTTAACTTAGTTTAAAAAGTTTATTTTGCTTTTAGGTATAAATAATTTTATTAGTAATAAATTTGTAGGTTAATTTAAAAAAAGTTATAAAAGTATATTAATTTATATTAAGCTTAAGCAATTTATATTTAATTTTAACAATAAAAATTTTATAAGCAGTTAATTTAATAAGCTTAAAAAAAATTTTAAAAAATTATTACTTTAAATATACTTTAAAAAGCATATATTTAATTTAAATACTAATAACGTTATTTTATATTTTATTATTGCTTTAAAATCTACTATTACTAAAACTGTTAAAAATAACTAAAATAATTTAAAATATAAAATTAATATAATGTTTAAAAACATATTATATATAGCTTTACTTTTTACAATATATAATTTTACTATTTTTGCTTTTAAAATAATAATTGCTAATTTAATAGTTTTAGCGACTAATTTAGCATTATAGTTATATATTTTTTATAAAACACTTTTAAAAAATTACTATAAAATTTTGCTTATTAAAAATAAAATCTTTACTTTTAACAATATTTTATAGCAACTAGTTAAATAATTTGCAGCCAATTTTGTTAGCTTTAATATAATAAAAGTTTAATAATTTTAGTACTTTATAAAATTGTTTAAAATATATAATAACTTTTTATATTTTTTAAAAAAGCTATTATAAATATTTATATAGTTTAATAAATTAAAATAAAAAACTATAATTAAATTAAAATATGCTAAACAAAATAAAAGTATAGTTTTTTATACTTTAACTACTATTATGTTTACTTATTAGCATAAAAACTAAGTGCAACTTTTATTAAACAATTAGTATAAAAAAACTATATTATAAAAAGTATTAAACAAAATTATTAAAAAAATTTTTTAAAACAAAAGTAATTAAAAAAAGCAAAAGCGCTGCTATTAAAAGCTAAGCATTTATTTAGTGCAAAATAAAAAATAAAATTAGCTTATAAACATTTTTAGTTATAATATTTTTTTTATAAAAACGTAGTAAATATAAAATTTTATTATTATATAAATATTTATTAACAGTTTTAAAGCTTTTAAAAAATTAAATAATAAAGCTATAAATAAATTTATATATTAGCTATAGCAAAATATGCAAAAAACATTTATATTTAAGCTTTTAAGCAAACAAATAAAAAAGCTTTTAAAAAATAGCTATATAAATCTAGTTATTTTTAAAAAAAAAACTTTAAAGCTATAAACTACTAAATATAATACTATAAATTTCTAATATTTTTAAAAATATTTGCGTTTTTTAAAAAAATATAAAACAGTTTATAATAAGTAATATACTATATATTAAAAAAGCAAAGTTTAGTTTTAAAATTAAAACATTAAATTAACTAAATAAAACAGAATAGTTTAGCAACAAGCTTATTTTTTTTTGTTTATATTTAGTTAACCGTTTATTATATATATAAATTAGTTTTTATATTTTTTTTTACTAGTAAGCATAGCTAAAAATAAAAGTATTTAAACTTTTTAAAAAAGCTATAAAAATTATTAAAAAATAAGAAAATACTAAGCCAAATAAACATTTAGTTTGCTTTTTTCTGCTTTTTTATAATAAAAATTACTTTAATTTTTTTAAAGTTAACCTAAAAAATAAGTTTATATACTATTATAACTTTATAAAAATCGCTTGTTTATATATTAAAGTTAAAATTCTTTTAAGGTTTTTTTAATATTTAACTTTAACTTGCTTTTAAAAAGCATATAAAACTTAGTTTTTAAAATTTTAATATGCTAAACAGGTTTGTTAGATTGCTTTTTTAGCTAATATATATACTAATATATAGTAATTAAATAGCTTTATATTAAACTAACAATTTTAGCTATAGTTTTTTAATAGTTATAATTGCTTACTATTATATGCTTAATTAAACGTTTATAAATATTAATATAACAATTTACTATGTAATAAAAATTAAAGCCATTTTTTTAAATTATATAATATAGGCTTAAAATAATAAAATAATTATTATTGCTATGCTATTTTTAAAAAAAAAAATATATAAATAAATTAAGTTATAAAAAAAGCAAAAAACAACAAAAGTTAATAAACTATTTTAGTATAAATTAAGTACTATTTACTTTAAATACTAAAAAAACAATAAACATAACAAAAAAACTTAATAGGTTTAATTTACAGCTATATATAAAATATTTTTTAAAAAATGTTTCGAAAAAACTACTTAAAAATATAATATATTAACAGCAATAGCTATTGCTATAATAAAGTATTAATAGTACTAAACTAAACCTAAACTTGCTAATATAATAAAAAAAAAAATGTTGCTTAAAACTAAAGCTAAATTATTTAAAGAATAATATATTAGCATAATAGTAAATAAAATATTTGCAAAAAAAAAAGCTATAAATAAAATAATATTATTTATAAGTATATAGTATTTAAAAATAACCGTAATAGTATAACAAATAATTATAATAACTATTAAAATTAATATTTTAGTTGTTTTTGTGCTAGGTTTTATAATATTAAAAAAAGCATATATAAAGTTTTATTTTATAATTATTAAAAAAACAGCAAGTATAAAAAGCTAATAGTATAGTTAAAAGTATTAACTAAAGCTAATTTTTATTTTAAGCTTAATACTTACTATTTAGCCAAAAAAATTTACTAAACTAGTAACTTTAAAAATTAAAAGCATAAAAACAAAAAAAAACTTTTCTATTTTAGTATTTTTTATTTTTTTTAATTAAATTAAAAAATTTTAATAGTTTATATAACAATTTAAACTTAAAAATTAACTTTAAATATTAAATTGTTAGTTAGTTATTTTAAAATATAGTTATTTTAAAATATAGCTATTTTAAAACATAGCTATTTTAAAACATAGCTATTTTAAAATATAGCTATTTTAAAATATAGCTGTTTTAAAATATATTTTTAGCTATTTATATACTTAAGTATAGCCTAAAAGTAAGTATTGCTATAAACAGCTTTTTTTTATAAATAGGTTAAATATTTAAAACTAATATAATATTTAAAAGTAAACTGTTATAAGCTTTTACTAGTTTAAATAAAGCTAGTATAAAATTTAAAAGCAAACTATTATAAGCTTTTATTAGTTTAAGCAAAACTAGTATAGTTATAAAGCATAAACTGTTATAAGCTTTTATTAGTTTAAGCAAAATTAGTATAGTTATAAAAAATAAACTACTATAAGCTTTTATTAGTTTAAATAAAACTAGTACAAAATATAAATCAGTTTGCTTTATAACTATATATTAGTTTAGCATGCAAACTAATACTTCTAAAAGTTCTGTACTAGTATACCTTTAAACTAATACAGCTTAAAGTTAGTATAATAAAAGTATTTAAACTAGTATAGCTTTTAAACTAGCATAGGTTAAACTAATACTTTTAAAGTAGCTATTTTAGCACCTTTTAAAACTAATATAGCTTATAATTAAAGTATATAGCCTAGTACTATACAAATTAATACGCTTAAAAATATATTTAATATAACTTTTTTTGCTTTAATTTGTAAGCAATATTATTACTTTTACGTAAAATTTTTATTTATAGCTATTAAAAATATTATTTTTTAATTTAGCAACAATAGCAAATGTTTTAATAAAAGCTTTATTAAGCATTTTAATATATAAAAAAATTAAAATATAGCTAAAAATTATCTATTAGCTTTATAAAAAATAGCTAAATATAATATATTATATACTAACTAATAACAATAGTATAAATTGCCTTAAAACAATTAAAAATGTTATATTAAAAATAAATACTTTTTTAACTAAAATTAAAGCTATAATTTTTAAAATAAATATAGTAATAAGCAAAATATAAGCTAGTTTACAAAACTTAGCTAAAAGTATAAAATTTTTTAAACAATATATTTTGTTATACTTTAGCAAAAAATTATAAATTAAAAATTAAACGCTAATTAAACAAAAAAATATTCGATTATATAAAAAATATAATTATTACTTTATTATTTTTAAAACTTAAATAATAAAATTATACTGTTTTTAAAGCTTATTTTAATATTAATTTAATATTTTAATATATGCTTAATTTAGTATATAATAAAAAACAAACAAATAGCTTTTTAAAAATAATGCTATACTATATTTTTTTATTAGTTTTAAAAGCTAAATAAAGCTTTATTAGCAAAAAGTACTATACTAAGCTAAATAAGCTAAAATAATAAGTTAGGTTTAAATTTTAATATGCTATTAATATAAATTATTTGCAAGTTAGTATTAATATTTTTATTTTGCGTACAAAAAAAGTCTATTATAAAAATGCCGTTTATAAAAAATTATATATATACATAATATTTAATAATTTTTTTAAATTCCCTAGTTTTATAGTTTTATAATTTAACTGCTTTTAGCCACTTACTTTGCTTATACCTTTATATAAAAACTGTTTTTTAACTTTTTATATATTTTATTTATTTAATATACTTTAAGCTTTTAATATTAACAAATTTTATAATAAAATTATTGTTTCGTATAAAATAAAAGTTTTATTTAAAAGCCACAATATTTAATGCTATAATAAAGTAAAAAAATTAACTAGCAAAACTAATAAAACTAGTAAAGCTGCTAAAAACCGCCTCTACCCCCCTTTTAAACTTTATATATAGCTAGGTTAGCAAGCTAAGCTAATACTTACTTAAATACTTTTTAAATATAATAGCTATATTGCAGAAAATTTTATTTATATTAATTTGTTTAATAATATTTATAAAAAATATAAAGCTAAAAAAAAATAAAGTTAGTTATATAAATAAAATTTTTTATTTAAAATTAAAGCTATAAAACTATAAAACTATAAAATTAAAAAATTATTAAATATTATATATATAGCTTACTATTATTATTATTATATAAAAAGTAATTATGCTAATACTATAATCTAACAGTACAATCTAAACTGTTAGGTTAAAAACTTGGCTAGCATAAGCTAATAAAGCTTAAAAATAAGTTTGTTAACTATTAATAACAATATACTTAAGCTAATTAACAAACAAAATACCTATATTTTAATAATTTGCTAAATTAAATACAAATAAATTATATTATTTAAATTTTTTAGTATAATATTTTTTAAATAATATATAATATATTAAAAGCTTAGCGACTACTTTAAACTATTATAATTTGCTTTATTAAGCACCTATTTTTATAAATTTTATTTTAAAGTTTTGGTTATATTAAAACTTTTAATTAAAAAAACAGTTTTTTTATTTGTTTTAGTTTTATATTAATGCTGTTAATAAACTTAGCATATTTTATACTAATTTTTTTGTTATTTTATAAAAATTTAAGTAGCTTTAAAATTTCCAATTATAAAACCAGCTTTTTTATTCGGCATAAGTTTAATTAAATACTACTTAAGCAAATGTTTATTTTATTAATTTTAAGTTTAATTTTACTACTAATATAATATATACGAAAGTTTTATTTAGGTTAGTAAGCGTTTATATTAATATAGTTTTAAAATTTTATTATATTTTTTATAACAAAAAAAATTTTTTTGTTTAACTTCGGTTAAAATATTTTATACTTTTTAGTTGTTTTATTTTAAGCAATTAGTATAATATTAAAATTAAATAGCTAAACATATTTAATTAGCTTGTTTTATAATAATTTAACTTGCTTTTTGCGTATAACTTTTAGTTAAATATTTATTTTAAGTATATTTTAACTATATTAAAATAACAAAATAAATATATGTAAATTTAAATAGTAAACCAAGTAATAAATCGGTAGTAAATTAGTAGTAAATTAGGTAGGTTTTTAAAAATCTAGTTAAGCTATACTAAAGTTAAACGCTAGGTTTAGGTCAATTAACTTTTAAAATAATTTATTTTCAAAAACTATTATAACTTTTGCAAGCATAGCATTATATATTTATAATAATATATATATACTTTTATAAAGCCATATAATTATCTTACTGTAGGCTTAAGTTATTTATAGCCTTAGTGCTTAAATAGCTACTAAAATTATATGCTTAAAAAAGTAAAAAGCGCTATTTTTAAAGCTTAAAAAATAAACACTAATATAACAAATATAATATATATTATTAACAGCTTAATAACTAATTTTATATATAGGCCTAACTGTTTTAGGTTTAAAATTAGCAATTAATAGCCAAGTTTATTAAGCTACTATAATTTTTAAAAGTTATTTTGCAAAAGTTTAAAATAGCAAAACATTTAAGCTTTTTTAATATTTAATTTAGTTAGCTTTATAGTATTAAAATAAAAGCATTTTTATAAAACAATAGCAAATATAAATTAACTTATACAAAATATATTAAACTTTTTTATTATATTTAACTTAAGTTAAAAGGTTTAAATATTAAACACAAACTTTAATAATTTAAAATTATTGCTTTTTTAACACTTTTTTTAAAATGCAAATATATTATTTTTTACTTTTTTTTTTAATAGTTTTAATGCTAAAACTAGTATATAAACCATATTTAATTTTAATTTTTTATTAAATTAAAACTATTTAACTTAATTATTAACCGATTTTAATATATAATTTTTTATATAATTTTTAACTTATTAAATTTAAGCTTTTTAAACTTAAAACTAATTTTTAAATACTTATATTTAAGTACTAAAAATATTATATTAAAAAATTAACAGTAAAGTAGAAAAATTTGCAAGTTAGTTAAAGCAAATATAAAAGTATTATTAGAACATAAATAAAAATGTTTTAAAGTTATTTAAAATAGTTTAAAAGGTATTATATAACAATAAAATTATAAGCAGTTTAGCTAAATATAAATAAAAAAGCTATAGTTTACCTTAGTTTAAACATTAAAAGCTTTATTTAATTATATTACTTTTTTTCTAGTTAAAAATCTAGGTAGTTATAGTAAGCATAGCTTGTAAAAAATTGTGTTATTTTAAAAAATGCTTAAAAATAATTTTTTATATATACTTAAAATAAAATAAAACGTTTACTATATTTTTTTTTTGTTTAATTTATTATATTTTAATTATAAACTAGATTTTTTAACGTTATAGAGTATATAGTTAAAAAAACATTTAATTTTACTATTTATTTTTTAAAAAAAAAAGTTTTTATTAGTCTATAGTATTTTAAAATAAGCATGTAATTTGTTAGCATTTAGTATAATAAATATATATCTTTACTAGCTACTAGTTAAATAACTAGCACGTTAGCTTTTATTTATATAATTTAACTAAAATATATAAACTTTAGTTGCATATATACCTACTTTAAAAAAATAAATACTATATTATTTTAAATAATTAAAGTAAAATATTACAAAATAATCAATATAACAATTGTTTTATTAGTATAAAATTTTAGTATACTTTGTTCTAAAGTTTTAAAATATAGTAAAACTTTATAAAAAAACTAACTATAGCATAAACTTATAAATATATTTGTTATTATAAAAATTTACTGTTTATAATACTAAGCTTTTTTTAAAGTTAGTTTAAAATTAATGCTAGCTTTAAAATATTACAAAAGTATTTTAACGCTAAATTTTAAAAATAGTTTTTTCTGCAAGCGGCTGTTTGTAATTTTTTTTACAAATGTTTAATTTTTTTATAAGCTAATTTAAAATTTTTATTTAAATTAAACTGCAGTTATACTTTAGTTTTAACTTATAATTTTAATACTTAAAGCTGTTTTAAAAAATGATTATTTTTGCTTTAAAGTTTGTTAATTTATAAAAAAAAGCTTTAAAATTTAAATTTAGTAAAGCTTAATTGCTAGCTAAAATTAATATAAATAATATAAGTTAAAGTAGCTTTAGGTTTAAAATCTATAAAACTGTTTTATTTTAAATAATTTTTAAAAATTTTAGATAATTTTTTAACTGCTTTAAATATAACTTTAATATTATTGCATAGTTTTTTATATGCTTATATTAAATAGTTGCTAAAATTTTTAGAAAATAAGTGCTTTATTTTAGGCAGCATTTTTTAAGAATATTTATTTTTGTAAGTTGTATATAACTTTACTTATAAAAAGTTAATATAAAAATTTAGCTTAGTTTTTAAAACTATGTTAGTATTAGCTATATATATTTTAACTAAAAAATATTTTTTTACTAATATGTTAAAAAAGCATTTTTTAATATTTTATATGCTATTTGCTTTATTTTATATTATTTTGTTTTTTTAGTGTTTTTATTATTATAGTTATTGTTATATTTAAATTTAACAATTGTTTTATATTAAAAATTTTTTTATTTTTATTTTATTTTTTTTTGTAAATAAAAAGTATTAT
Source organism: Nemania sp. FL0031 (assembly GCA_022432375.1). Lineage (NCBI taxonomy): Eukaryota > Fungi > Ascomycota > Sordariomycetes > Xylariales > Xylariaceae > Nemania > Nemania sp. FL0031. Next base: position 183,062 of record JAJKKK010000073.1, on the reverse strand, counting down.
ATAGTATTTATTTTTAGCTTAAAATTAAAACAGAATTAAACATACTTAAAAAAAAAAATATTAATTTTAATACTTTAGCGTAAGTTAGTATATTGCTATTTATATAAACTAGCTTTATATAATAAACAAAAATACTATTTATATTTATTTAGTACTTTATATTAAACTTACCTACCTATTTATAAAAAAGTAGTGCTTTTTAACTTGTTTTTATTATTATACCTATTATTTTTATATATTTTTATTTATATAGTTTAAAAATAATTACAATTGGTTTAAAATTGCTGTTACTAAGCGCTGCATACTTAATAAATAAAAAAAAATACCTATACTATTATACAATTTTTAAAAAAAGTACAAATATAAACAATTAAAATTTTATATTAGTATTAGTATAAAAAGCTAAAATAATACCGTTTTTAAAAAAAAATAAAGATTTTTTTTTAAAATATACAATAAAACTTTTGTTGCACAAAATTTAAAAAGCTAAAAGTAAAACTATTTAAACTTTTTTTAACTATATACTTAGTTTTTTTATTTTTATTTTTTGCTTTTTAATATTACTTTTGCTATTTATTTATTATTATTAGTATTATTTATTTTCTGCAAATTTTACAAAAATAATAAACTAAGTTAACTGTAAGTTAAATTTAATTGTTTTATAGCATAATAATAAATTTGCGTGCGAGCTAAAACAAGCAAAAATTAAAATTAAACATAATTTAAAAAATTTCGATAAAAAGTTTTACTATATATATGTAAAAAAAAACTACTAAGTTTATAAAAATTATATTTTGTAATAAAAGTATTATTAAAAATAACAAGCGCATTTTAAATAAATTGCAAAACTATAGCAAAAATTTTAACAATATAAGCAATAAGTTTTTTAGTAGCAAGCTTTATTTATACAGCTAATTAATAGCTTTGCAAGTTAAAAAAGCATAGTAATGCAAAAAATATAATATGTTAAAAACTAGCATATAATAAAGGTTATTAAAATAAAGCATAAATATAAAATAACTATAGAATATTAGCTTTTAAATTTACTATAGGTAATAACAATTAAAGTATATATATATATTAAAAAAATAATTTTATATTATACTTAATATTAATTATTAATATTTGTTAACATATTTATAATTAATATTATTTTTAACTATTAAACTTTTACGTAAAAAAAGTATATAACGTTTTATAAAAAAATAAACATTTTTACTTAAAGGTTTTATTTTTACTAAACAACTTTAAAAGCATTAAAATATATAATAGTATTTTTTTTTTTTTTAGATTTTTTTTAAGTCTACTATACTATTAATATTAAAAAAACCAAATTATAAAATAGTATAAAAGCTATAAAAATAAAAGTTTGCTATTTAATTAATAATAATATTTAATTTTTTTTTTAAACAAAAAAAATTTTTTATGCTACTATTAAAAGTTAAATTTAAACTGCTTAAAATAGCAATTTATTACTAGTACACAGCAAATAAAATCGGTAAAATAAACTTAGCTAAAAAAGCTATTATAATTTACCGATTTAAACATTTTATAGTTTAATTTTGCAAAAAACTTTAAATAAAATAAAAATTGCGTATAATTTATAAGTTTTTTAAACAAATAATATAAATATTTTATTAAATTATCTAGCTGCTTTAAACTTATCGTATTGCTTTATTTTTTTAGCATTTAATAAAGTTTAATATAATTAGCAAACAGTTAAGCCCGATTTTTTAAAAGCAGAGCTACAGTTTTCTTTTTTATAAACAAACTATAATAGGCGTAAATTTAAAAAAAATAAAAATTAGACTATTTAAAAGTAAAAAAGCTTATATATTTAAAGGCTATAAGGAAAAAAACTAATAAGTTTTAATATAAAAGCATATTTTATTATACTTAAATATATAAAATATATACTAATATAAAAATAAAAATTAATAAAAAAAAAAGTTTAATGCTTAAAATATAATTATATACTATTAAATATTAATAAGCATATATTTAACTAAAATTTAATACTTTTAGTTTAAAACTTGGTTTAATATTTGTTAATTATATAGCCTTTTTTATATAAAGCTTATTTAATAGCGTTTTTGCAGTTGCTAAAAATTTTGTTAAGCTTATATTTAAATACTTTAACTATATAAACACCTATTTTAACTAATATACTATACTACGTTGTTTTATATAGTAAACAGTATTTATTAGCCCTTTTAATATTGGATTTAAAGTTATTACTTATTATATAAACTGTTTTAATATAATTTTTTATATTAGTACTTTTGTTTAATTGTTTGTTATAGTTTTAAAAGGTTTTTTTTTTAAATTTAAAAGCTTTTTAGGTAGGTTTGTTAACTATAATATACTTTAGCTTAAATTTTTTTTTTGTAATAGCTTGCTATATTTTTTTAAAAGCTGTAAAAAAAGCGCTTTAAGCTAGCTATAGCTTTTTATGTTTAGTTATTTATATAAAGTTAAAATTATAAAAGTAAAGTACAAGCAGGTTTTTTTTAAACAAATAGTTTATAAAAATTTAAATGTTTAAACATTAGTTATATAAACTAAAAAAAACTAAAATAGCTGCTATTTTTATTTTATTTTTTAAAAAAGCTATTTTTAATACTTAAGCAAACTTTTAATGCTTTTTTTAAGTATACTTAAAAAAAAAATATATAGTACTAAAAGCAAGCAAAAAATTTAAAGTAGTAAAAACTTTTTTGAACTTATACTGTTTAGCAACTTTGCAAATATAGTTATTAATTTTTTTTATTTCAAAAATATTATTGTTTTTATATTTAGAAACTAAAATATAGTAAAAAAAATAGCTTTATACAATTTGGTTTAAAAAGATTTTAATACTAAAGTGCTTAAAAATAATAACAATACAGGTTATTTTTGTTTTTCTACTATTATTAGTTAAAATAATAAAAAGTATATTTTTGTATTAAAGCATTTTAATTATTTTTTAAGCACTTTAAATAAAATTTTAATTTTTAAACAAAATACTATTATAATTAAATATAAAAGCAAAATTGGTTTTTTTAAAGTTGTATAATTTTCTGCTTATTTAACCTATATTATAAAAAATAATAGCAGCATAAAGCTTTATAAACAAATAAAACCAAGCAAACAAATAGTAAGCTAGTACTAAAAAAAAATAAAAAAAAAAATCGGAAAAATAGCAGCAAAAGTGTTTTATTAATTTAATAAACTTTGCAAAATAAATAAATAAACAAAAATAAAACATGCAATAGCTAGTATACTATTTAAATTGTTTAAAAATATAAACAATCTATAAATCTTAGAAAAATATAAAGTTAATAAAACCTAGTATAAGTTTTAACCAAACTATCTATAAATAATACTGCTAAACTATATAGTTTATTAAAAAAAAACAAAAATTAAACCGATATATTAACTGCGCTTACTATACGTACTGTTTAAAATATTTTTTTTTGTTAGCCAAGTATTATTTTAACAGTAATATTATTAGTATTTTAAATTTTAATAGTTTATTTTTTTTTTTTTATTTATTAAGTTAAAAAGTTATTGTTGTTAAGTTTTATTGGTTTAAATAATTTAAAAAAAAAAAGTTTGTTTAAAAATTTTTTAATAAATTTTTTGTTTTAAATAATTTTAGTTTATATAAATAGCACTTGTTTTAAAATAATATTAATTTTACTATTAATAATATTAGTATAACATGCTTTATAGTTGTTTTATATAATATAAGTGCTGCTTAATATATTTTAATACTATAAAAAATACTAGCTTAATAAACTAGTAAACTTTAAAGCTAAACAATATATAACTTTTTTTGTTTTATATATTTTAACAAACAAGTTTTTAAAAGCATATAATATTAATAGTAAAAAGTTCTTTAAAAATAAAACATAAATATTAAAAAATAATATAAATTAAGTTATTGCAGCTTTAAACTTTATTTTTAGCTGCTAATATTTAGCAAAAGCATAGCTAACTTTAATTTAAAATTTAATACTAGATTTATTAAAAGATTTTTTTTTTATAAGTTTATTAAAAACTTTAAACTTAATAGTTTTAATATATTTAATAGTAATTTTACAATTAGTTATAACAATAATTTTATATAAAAGGTTTTAAAAGCTAGTTTTAATATTTTTTGCAAGATCTGCTATATAGCTTTTTTTATTATAAACTATAACAATAATATATATAATATTTTTAAAAAACAATGTTAGTTTTTTAGAAGATTTAGCTAGCTAATATAGTATATAAAAAATATATTTAATAAGCTATTAATAGAAATAAAATATTAAAAAAAATATAAAATAAACAAAAGCAAGATTTTTAAAAGTATACGCAAATATAGTCCATGCTAATAAAAGTAGAAAAAAAAAGCAAATAAAGTAAAAAAACAAAAAAATAAAATAAAAGGATAAGCAAATAGTATAAAAAAATAAGCAAATAACATAAAAGAATAAACAAATAGTATAAAAGGACAAACAAATAGTAAAAAAAAACCAAGGCTATAGTTTTAGTATATTTAAATAGTTAAGCTTATAAGTTATTATAAAAGCTATATTACAAAAACCAATATAGTAGTATAAAATAAATTAATATATATAGTTTATATAAGTTGCTAAATATTTTAAAATATATTACTACAAAACTATAATATAAAATAATAAATAAAACATTAATAACAAAAAACATTTACTATTAACTTATATATGCAAAAAGCTAAATTTAAATATAAATTATTTGTAATTAAATTTAATAATTTTTATTATTTAGTTTAGGTCTAAAGTATACATAGCTAAAAATATACTATTCTTAATGCTACTATTATAAGTATAAAAAGTTACTAAACTAGCACTAATTTTTATATATGCATAGCAATATAGGTTATAATTAAATAGCTATATATATAAGTATAATAAAACTAGCAAATATTATTTATAGCTTTAAAAGGAAAATTTTCTTCTAATAATAATTTAATTTTTTGCTTAGTTAGTATTAAATTAATTTTAGTTTTTTTTAAATACAGCATAAAAATAAGCCTTTTATTAAGTAATTTATAGCTTTAATATTATAGTATATTATAGGGTGGCTTATTAAATATTAAAAAAATAGCTATAAATAATATTAAATAAATAAAGTTAGTTTAATAGCTTGAAAGTATACTTTTAAAAACATTATAATACTAAAAATTAAAATAACAAAGTTTTAAAGCGCTTAAGTATTTAACTTTAATAAATTAGCTACTTAAAAATTTTGTAAAATATTTTCTTAATAAATATATTTACTTTAAAAAAAATGCAATAAAAAAAATGTATATAAATTTGCTGCTAAGCTATAAATATTTAGCTATGTTTTTTTTTTACTAACTATTATATTAGCTTAACTAATGTTTAACTTATATTTGTTAATAGTTTTTATATTTATAAAAGCTTTTTTAGATTTATAGATTACTTTTATAAATATATTTTTACCAATTACTATAAATAAATTTTTATGTTACTTTTTTTTAAATATAGTTTTTTTAAAATATTTAAATTTTTTTACAATTTTTTATAACCTAATATAAACAATATTCGAAAGCTTGGTTATTTTAATTTTAATAGTAAGCTTATTATTACTAATTATTATTTAGCAGTGTTTATTTTTTAATATATTATAGTTGCTTGTTTAAAAGGCTTTTATTAAGTTAAACAATTTTTTTAAAAGTGCAGCTATAAGCATAGCAATTGTTAAAACAAAACAAATAGTATTTTAAAAGCAATATATAATTAAAGTATTTAAATTTAGAAATAAAAAAATACTAATTAAAAAAATTAAAAAGTATAATAGTTAAACATTTATAAAATAAAGTACTAGCTTTATATTTAAAAATAGTAAAGTAAAAAAAAAGTAATATAAAGTTGGTTTTTAATAAAGTATATATACTAATTGTACAATAGAAAGCATATTTTAGCGCTTTTTTATGCTCGATTGAAAATTGTTATTAAAATAGCATTTATATAATTATATACTTTGTTTTTTTTAAGCTAAAATAGTAAAAATTATTTTATAGCTTGGTTAATATTAGTATTAAATATATTTAAAATCTTGTTTTATTAAGCTTTTTGTAATTTTATTAATAGGTTTAGTTTAATTTTGTATTTAGTTAAATAAAAAACATATTAAACTTTTTTTTTAACTTTTATTTTTACTTTAAATAATTTTATAGTATATATTGCAATTTTTTTAGTTAAAATATCTATTTTTATTTAATGTTTAAATTGTTTTTAAAATTATTTGCCATAAAAAAACATTAATATATTTGCTACTAGTAAATATAATAATTGTTTATACAATATTTTTTAAATTAAATTTATAAGCTTATTAAGCAATATTTTGCTTAACAATTTAAAAAATATATTAATATATATACTGCTTTGTTAAACTAAATTGCTAAACGGTGTCGAAAGCAATAGAAGGGTCAAAAGCAATAGTAAGGTCGAAAGCGATAGCAAGGTTAAAAACGCTGCAAAGGTTATATTTATATATATATAGTATACAAATTAAATGTAAAGGTTTATAGTATATTACTTATACTTAGGCTAAATAAGTAAATTATTAAATAAACATAAAAAAAAATATTTAAACGTTTGTATTTGCACTACTTTTTAAAGGCTTTATTATTATTTAATAGCTTTATTTTTAAAGCAAGCTGTTTTAAAAAAGCTTTTTATTGTTTAATAAACTAAGCTTTAAAACTATTAAATAATAACTTTAATTTGGATTTATTAACTAAGTGCTAAGTATTATTTGCTATTTTTTTTTGCATATTTTAAAACATATATTAAACTATAATACTTTTGTTAAATAAAATTTTCTTTAATAAATTAACGTTAGCACGCTGCGTTGTTTTTAGTACGTTATTTAATTAATATAAACTACAATTTAAGCAAAAATAATTATTTGCTATTAATTAAACCAAATAATTTAAACTTTATGTTAAATATAAAGCTATTAAAAAAGGTTTTTAGTTAAAAATAGAACAAAAATAATTAAAAAAAAAGTAAAAAATAATTATAACAAAAATAAAAAAAAATTAAGTAGTATAAAAAAATTTTAAGTAATTAACCAATAAAATAGCATAAGCAAAATTTTTTTTTAATATTTAATTTAACTAAAGGTTAAACAAAAAAAAAAAATTAAATAGCGCAAAAAAAATTTTTAAATAACTAACAAAAAAACATAGGAAATTTTTTTTTAATGTTTAATTTAACTAAAGAGTAATACAAAGAAAATTTTTAAGTACCTAGTTAACAGGGTGGCATAGGTAAATTTTCCTTTACCTAACTAAAATTAGGTTATTTTATATAAATATTTTAATATATTTCAGTGTATGCATATACTAGTAGGTTTTAGCAACTTATAGCAAAAGCAATCTTAAGTTTTATACTTTTAGTATTTTATATATAAATATTATCCAAAAGCTAAAATACTTTAGCTATATATATCGGTTGTATTATTAAATATTTTATTATAGTTTATATATAGTACTTTGTAAATATTATATGCTTAAAGTCAAAAACAAAATAATATGCAAAAAACAATATAAAACAATATATAAATAGGCAATAAATTAAAATTAAAAATTAAAATAAATATATAATTAAATATTTAGTTTATAAGCTTTTATTATTAGTTTATTATTATTATATGCTTATTTATAACCTTTGTATATAAGTATAGCTATTACTAAATAAGTATATTATTTTATTATAATACTAAAAAAAATAAAAAAATGTATGCAAACTATAAAAAAACTGCAAATATAAAAAGCATTTAGTGTTATATAAAAAAGTATAATAAAAAAGCTTACATTTTTTGCAATAGTTTAGGTTTGCTACTAGTTTTAAAACTATTAATTAATTTGCTAAACTTTTCTAAAATTTTATACAAACAATAAATTTAACTTTGCTAAAATTAATTAGAGCAATTTTTTAGTATTGCTATAACTTGGCTAAAAAAAATATGCTAAAAAAAAGCTATAGTGCAACTTAAATAAAAAGTATTAAAAAGTTTTTTTTAGCCTTTTTATATAAAACGTTAGCTATTTGCAACATAAGCTTCTTAAATGCCTATATATTGTTTAATATTTACAAAAAGAATAGTTATAATAAAAGGCTTTTAAAAAAACATATTTTAAATAATAGCTAAGTATAATTAAATGTTTGTTTGCTTATATTAATTAAAATTGCTTTAAATTTTATACTAATTACAATGTTTAAAAGCTTAATATTTATATATGTTAATTTATATTAATATATTTAATAAAAGCTTAATGTAATTTAAAATGTTTACTTTTTTTATAAATAAAGCTTTAGTAATAAAAAAACATTTTATAGTATACTATTTAAATAATATTTAAAAAGTAAACCTTATTTTACTATACTGCTTTAAACTAATTTAAATGTTTAGTATAAGTTAATAAAAATAACAATAGCTATTAGCCGTATAATATTTTCTATATTTTACAAAGTTATTAAATTACTAAGTTTGTAAGCAAAAATAATAGTATTTTTTAGTACATAAAAAAGTTTGTTTAATAGTTTATAAATATATAGTTTAGTATTTTTGTTAATATAAGTTAAATAAATACTAGCCGTTAATTTTTAGCTTTTTTTAATTAAACTTAAGTTTTTTATAGGTATATAGCAATTGTTATACAGCAAAAAGCATATTTAATTAAAATTTTTTTGTAAAGTAATAACTTAAGCTTATTAAATAATACAAAAGTATATATTGCAAAATTTGTTTTTTAAACTATTAATAATACAAATAAATATATTGCATAATTTGCAAAGTACATTTAAAAATATAATTTTAGTAATTATATTGTTTAATAAAAGTAAAAACTTAATATTAACAGAACAATAAAGTTTTTTAAAAAATTTTTTACAATATAGCTTGTTAAACTTAATTTTATAGAACTAAAGTATATTTGTAAAAATAATTTTAATATGCTATTTTAACAACAATTTTTTTATAAAAAAGCATAAAAAGCACTTAATATTTTAAATAACTTTATAATATAAACCTTTAATAATATTATTGCTATAACTTTATAATATAATACTAATAAATAATAAAAATAACATTAATAATTTAGTATAAAAAAAACATAAAACTTGTTAGCAGTACGGTTAAAATAGTAGCACGGTTAAAATAATAGCGCGGTTAAAATAGCAAATGTTATTAAAATATGCGTAATTGCATACAATATATTTATTATAATAATATAACTAACTAAAAATAGTTTTAGGCAGGGTAATTAATACCTAAGTACCTGTATAAAAGTATTTATTTAAGTACTTATAGCAAAAATATATACTGCTTTAGTATTATATATTTATAAATATTTACAATTTAAGTTATATATATATTTAGCATGTTATAAAACATGTAATAAAGTTAATTAACTAATTAATAAAATTATAACAACTAATTTTTTAAAAATTTAAACCGTTTTGCAAATTATTTTAATTTATTTTAATAACTAAAACAGCTATATTAAATTTGTATTATTCTGCCTACTTTTTAAGCCTAATTATATAAAAAGCTTACTTAGCGCTACTAAATTAATTTGCTTATTATAAACTTAAAGCATTTATATTTTAACCTATATTTAATAAAAGTTATTTTTATAGCTATTAATTTATATAATATAACTGTTAAGTTAGCTAGTTTTAAGTTTAAAAAAAAAAACTTTATTAAGTTTTTTGCAAAATTTAACTAATAATAATTTATTATAAATCTACTGTTAGTTAGTAGCATATTTATTGCAATTAAGCTTAATATTATAAGTTTAGCTATTGTTTAAACACGTTACTATAATAAACTTATAAAAATAGTACTTTTTTAAACTGCTATTAGCTAGCTTATAATTTTTATATTGTAAAATTATAATTAATACTAAAAAAAATTAAAATATTATGCTTAAAAATTTAAAATAACCTTTTAATAAACTTTAAATAATTTGTTTTAAGTATAAAACGTAAGTTTTTTTTAGTTATTATAAAGCATATATAATTTATTATATTACTATTATAAATAAGTATTATATATACTATATATTTTATTAAAAGTTATATACTTTAAATAATTAACTAACTGTTTTTTTTTAATTAGTTTTATTTATACTTAGAATAAAAATTTTTAAGCTTAAATATATTTTATATATAATTTATTAGTACTATTTTATGCTAGCTTATTTTAAAACTTGAAAAATTGTTACTAAGTTTAATATTATTTTTTAATAATAGTAGTTAAATATTATATATAAACTGGTTGATTTTTAGTATGCTTAAAGTTAATAGTAGCAAATCTATTAGTATTTTATTTATTAAATTATTAAACATTAATATAGTTAATTTATAGCTTAAAATACTAATAATACTATTTATAGCTAGCAAAAATATAGCATAAAAAGTTACTAAGTTATTAAATTTTTATAAAAGTATTACTAAGTTATATTTTTTGTACGTTTATTTTGTTTGTTTTATTCGTTTTGTTTGTTTTGTCCGTTTTGTTTATCTTGTCCGTCCTGTTTATTCTGTCCGTCCTATTTATTTTATTTGTTCTATTTATTCTGTTTGTTTTATTTATATTATTAATTAAAACTAGCTAGCTTTAGCGGTTTTTTTATTAAAAATTAAAGGTATAAAAAGTAAAAGCAATAAAAAGCTTTTGCTAATTTTAAATTATAGCTATGCAATAGTTTTATTACCAAACGCAAGTTTAGCTTTAAGCTTTTATTTTTAACTTTATTTAGCAGCTTATATTAGCTAAACATATAATATAATTAATTTTTTAAAGTATACTTTTATAAAAGTTAACTGCTATTTATACTACTTAGTATTAATATATATTTTAGCTTATATTTTTGCTACTACTTATATTTTAAAACTTAAAACTAATAAATTTAAATTATTAAATATTACTATTAAAAATTAGTAGTATTAGCAAAATAGCACTAGTAACCTAGTTATATAACTAAAAGCTTATTAATAAAATATATTTTTAGCTTATATATTATAAATATTATTTAATATTAAGCTATAGTTTTTAATAGTATAACTTTATAATAAAAAAAAATCTTTATTAAACTAATGCTAATATTAACAGTTGCTATTATTTTTTAAAAGTTGTAAATATATCCGGCTAAAAGCTTAAAAACAATTTTTTATACTTTAAAATAAATATATTTAATAGTAACGTTATTTTTTAAATTAAAAAAAATAACAGTATTATATTAATATATAGCGTTTAGCAACAAGATTTTTTTAAAAAGCTCGAAAGTTTTTTTTAGTTAGTTTAAAAAGCAAAAAGTTAGATAAATAACAATTTTTAAAACTTTAAAAAGTCCAAAAAAAAACAAAAAGCTTTAGGCCGTTATAATTTTAATAAAAATCTTTGTTATAATTATAAATACTATAAGCAATAAATTGCAATAAAAAGTATTAAAAATAAAAAAATAAAATTTTATACAAAAAATAAAGTGCGAATTTTTTAAAACCTTTGCAAAAAAAGCTATTAATATACCAAAAATTTTTTATAATATAGTAAAATTGTTATAAAATTTAAAGCAAAAAATAAACTTTACTTTTTTAATAGCTTTAATAGCTTTAATAGCTTTAATAGTTTTAGTATTTATAGCTTTTATATTTATAGTTTAAAAAAAACTTATTGCTTTTAATTGCTTTAAAGTATAAACTTTATATTAGGTTTTTATTTATTTTACTTTTATTAAAAACAATAATTTATTATTTTTTTTTAAAGTACTAGTTTACTTAATGCTTTAAAAATCTGCAAAGTTAATAGTATAATAAAGTACTATATTTTAGCTTATATAGCTTTATATTTTTAATAAACTTTTTTTTTTTTATAAACTTTTTTATTTAAATTTAAAGTTATGCAGTAAAAAATAAACGGTTAAAAAATAAAAAATAAGCTTTTTTTAAACAAAAATATTAAGCAAAAAATTTGTTTTAAAAGTTTTATAATAAAATGCTTAGCTAAAATTAAAAAAAAGTGCGCATAATATTTTTTATATATGCAAAAATATATACTAATAACTTAAAGTTAAAATAAGTTATCGAAAAATTATTTAAAAAAGTATAAAAAAGCTTAAAATATTATAAATAAAGCTTTATGCTATAAAATAAACACTTAAATATATAAAACAAAAATTTAGCCAAGCTTAACAAAAAATTAATAAAGTAAAGCAAGGTTTAAAAGGTTTTAGTATAGCATTTAAATTTTATATTTTACTTATTATTAACGGTTTTTTAAAAAAAATAACTAATAGTAGCTTTATATTTAAGTAGCACTTAATAATATGTTTATATTTAGGTTAAATTAAGTTGTTTTTTAGCTAAAAAAAATGCTACCTTTGCAAAACAAAATTAGCTAATACTTTTACTTTTATAAATTGCTAAAAAATATATTGCCCTATAGTTAAAAAAGCTAAATTTATTTATACTTATTATATAATATTTTTAATATAAATATTAGTTAGTTATTAAGTTATAAAAATTAATAAATAGTTGCAATTTATTTAACTATTTTTTTTATAGTATAAAATATTTTTTAAATATACTTTAAAGTTAATTGTTGTTTATAAAAACAGCTTTTATAATTTTTTTTAGTTTTTTTTAAAAGCCTGTTAATAAGTTTTATACAAAAGTTAGTATGCAAAAATAGCTATAACTACAAATATAAACCAAGCTATTTTATATTTAAAAGTATTTTTAAACAAAAAAAGGTACAAATATATACTAAAATATATAAAATTTAAAATTATAAACTAAAGCTAAAAAGTAAAAATTAATATATTTTTAATAGCTTTTAAAAAACGTTTATTAAACCGGCTAGCTATATAATTTTTACAAATTAAATACTACTGTAACAATTTAGCTAAAAAAATACTAGTATTATTTTTTATGTAGTATAACACTAGTAATAGCTTTAAGTTAAGTTTTAAAATTAAATAATTTAAAATTACAACTTATTTATTTTAGTATTAGTTTTTATTAAGCTTTTATAAAACTTTTTTTAAAGCTAAATTAAAATTAATTATTAATATTAATTAAGCATTTAGTTATTTAACTGCTTTTTATTTACTTTTTTTAGTAATGTTTTTTTGTTGTTTTTATGCTTATTAACTATATTTTTTTTTTGTTAACCTGCATTTTTTGCTTTGTTTTAAAGTTTATATTACTAATTAATAAAAATTTTTTTTACTTTGCTTAATAGCATATTTAATTATACTTATTTTTGTTATTTTTTGTTTGCAATTTTAATTTTTTATGTTAAAAAAAACTTTTTGCTATAAAAACCGGCTTTAAAGCATAATAATATAATAATACTAATATTAATAATAATATTTCAATTAAAAATACTATTAAATAAATAGTTGCTATATTGCTTTAAATTAATATAAAAGTTGCTAACTATAATATTTAACACTAAACTATATTAAACGTAAAAAAATATAACAAAGCATTATTTTTGCTTTTTTTATTTAACTAAAATATAAAAAACAATAGTAATAATATAGTTGAAAATAAATATAGTATTAATAATATAAAAGTTTAAAATATTAAAAACTAAATTTTTATTTTTAGTATAGCTAATATTATTGCTAACCTTACTGCTATTAATTTTGTTTCCAAGTTAAGTTTTTACTTTATAAAATCCGCTAATTTTATTAACAGTAAATCTGCTTGTAGTTTTTTAATTTGTTTAAAATATACTGTAAAAATTTTGCTTTTTATATATATAAAAAACTATAGTTTAAAAGTTAAAGTATATATTTTACTAATTGTTAATACTAAACAATTATTTAGTTATAGTTATTAAACTGGCTTAGCTATTTTTAGTTATTATTTTTTATATTTTAGCCAAGCTTATTACTTAATGTAAAGTTATAGGTATATATATTTATATGCCTTTTTAATATGCAACTTAACCTAACATAAAAAAGCCTTGCTTTTTTTTTTTAATGTTTTTTTATATCGACCTAAAAATTTAAATAAAAGTGTTATAATTACCTATAGTTATATACTTTTATTACTAAAATATAAAAACAAAAAAAAAACTTATATATAAATATTTAGCAATAGTAATTAAGGTTTTTTATATATTAATAAATATTTAAAACCTACTTATACTTAGCTATTTATATTAAAAACTTTATAACAAAAAGTGCTTTAAAAGCATTGTTTTAATTAAAGTATTCTATAATTTAAGGTTTTTTAATACCAAAAATAACCTAATAAAATATTTTATAAATACTATATACTAAAAAAGCATAATTTAAGCATAAGCAAAAATAAAAGCCTAAAAAATAAAGCTTGATATTACCGTAACAATACCTATAAGTAATAATAGCGCTATAAAAGCTACAAAAATAACAATATTTAAACTATTGTGCTATTTATAAAATAACTAAAAAAAAACTTTGTTATAACCTAAAATATTATAGTAAATAAAGCTATATTTAAAACGTTATATAAGCTTTAGTAAGCTTGTAAATTAGTAGCTGTTTACTTTTATAAAACTAAAGCTAAAGTAATTTTAGTAAACGTATTATACGTATGCAAAAGTTAGCTTTAATAGTTTAGTTTTAATTAAATAAAGCAAGTTAGCAAAAAATTAAAAAATAGCTTTAATAAATATTAACTTAACTATAAGCATTAAAAAATATAGCAATTAAAAAATATATATATAAACTTTAACTAAAATGCTATAAATAAAGTAATATATATTTTTAAAACTAAATTAATAATAGTATAACAATAAAAAGCAGTTTTAAAATTTTAGCCTTATTACCGATTAATTATACTATACTATTTTAATACTATAAAATAAAAACTTAAAGCAAATATAAAACTATTTATTTTATTTTATGTTTTGCTAGTTATATAAATTAAGTTATATTTAAAATAAATTATTAATTAGGTTAGTAGTTTATTAAAACTTTATTTTTTTATTTCTATTTTTTTATTAAAACATATTTAAAACTAAATAAAGTTAAGCTAAAACTTTAGATAAGTACTAAGCATTAATATTTATAACCAAACTTTTAGTTAAACTATATAGCTTTACTTTTTAGCCTAACTAAACTTTTTGCTAGCTATAAATAAAAATAACTTTTAATTTTATTATTTTAATACTTAATATAGTTAGCATAATAAAAAAAAGCAAAAAAATA
Source organism: Nemania sp. FL0031 (assembly GCA_022432375.1). Lineage (NCBI taxonomy): Eukaryota > Fungi > Ascomycota > Sordariomycetes > Xylariales > Xylariaceae > Nemania > Nemania sp. FL0031. The sequence goes on along the minus strand of JAJKKK010000073.1, from coordinate 167,812 downwards.
CAAAGCTTAAAAAAAGCTGCAAAAAAGTTAGTATAATATAAATTAAAGCATATTATAATAATATACAAATGTTAATTTTAAATAAATTAATAAAAAACTTAATTTTAACTTAATTTAAGCAAAACAACTAAAACAAACAATTTTAAATACTAAATATACTTAAATATAGTTAAAGTTATAGTTAACAAAAAAAGCTAACAAAGTTTTATATAAATATTAAAAAATAAGCTAAAAAATAAAAATATAAAAAAAATCTATATAAGCCTAAAAATATAAAAAAAAAAGTATATTTTTAAAAAAGTGTTAAAAGAACAGTTTTGTATGCTTTATAATAAGCTTATAATATAGTTTATTTTGCAAAAAAAAAATTAACCGACTAGTTTTGCATAAGCTGTACTAAAAAGCTCTAACACATTTTTGCAAAAATTATAATATATATAAAGTCCAAATTTTTATATACTTTTAATATTAAATTTTTATATTTACTATTATAATTTTTAAAAAAAAAGCAGAAATTAGCAATAAGCAACTATAAAAAACTTATATAATTAATATAAATAGTATAGTAAAATTTTCTATACAAGCATTTATATATTACTAAATTTAAAAGGTAAATTAATAGCTATTTACAATAAAAGCAAAAATTAAAAAGCAAACTATTAGTTTTAGCTTTTAAAAACTGTTTTTTTTAAATAATAGCTTTAGTTTTTAAAAGCTGTTTTTTTTAAATAGTAGTATTAGCTTTTAAAAACTGTTTTTTTTAAATAGTAGCTTTAGTTTTTAAAAACTGTTTTTTTTAAATAGTAGCTAAATAATTAGCAATTAGTAAGCATAGCTTTACTATATACTTAATTAAGCTTTATAGCTATTATACTAGTGCTTACTATATATTTAGTTAATAAATAAATTATTTAAAATTAATTTGCTAAAGCTTAAATTAATTTAGTTTAATTATATACAATAAAAAGATTTTAAATTTTAAAGTTAAAAAAATTTTGGTTAAAAGCTTATAAAGCTGTTGTTTTTTTAACTGCTGTTATTTTTTAAAGTTTTTATTCGATTTTTTTATTATTAGCTTATAAATTATTTTATAACAAGCAAATTATATTTAGCTTAATAGTATTAAATTATTTTAAAAATATGCTAATATACAATCTAAAGTTTTAATTAACGTGCTAATAAAACATTTTTTATTTTTTTTTAGCATTAAAAGCAAATATAACAAACAGAGCTAGCTGTATAGGCTAGAATTAAATATAGCACATGCAAAAAGTGCAAAAAAAAAACTATAAATTGAACAGAACGAACAAAACAAACAAAACAAACAAAACGGATAAAACAAATAGAACAAATAAAACGGACAAAATATTAATATACTAAATAAAAAAAGTAGAGTTTATATACCCTGCCTAGTTTTTTTCTGCCGAAAATAGCTTAATTATTTAACAATATATTTAATATTAAACGCTTATACTAAATACTTTTTAAAACAAAAGTTATATTATATAAATAGCTTTTATATTTATACTTTTATAAAACAGAAAATTATAAAAGTAAGTTTTATTCTATGCAGCAAAAGTTATTATTTTAAATATTATTTTTAAAAGTATTATTGTTTTTATTGCCGGCTATTATTTTTTTATTGTTTTTAGCAAAGCTTTTTAAACTTATATTAATAAGCTATATTAAATTATGCTTTTTAAGCGAAAAGTAAAAATAAAAAATATTTATTTTATTTTTAGTTTAATTATATTAATTATAGAAATTTTTAAAATATTAGCAATAATTAAGCTAAATATAACTAAAAAAAATACTATAGTTTGTTTACTTTTAGCTTATTATTCTTAGCACCCTACGGTTTTTTATTTATTATACCCGACTAACGCTTATCGTACTTGGCATTAAACAACCCTTTTACTACTATATACGATTAGTGCTTATTATATTTAGCACTATTGTATTTAGCACCTAACAATTTGCTTATTATATAAAGGCAATATTTATTATACTTAGCATTTAACAATCTGCTTACTATATAAAAGCAGTATTTATTGTTTTTAGCACCTAACAATTTGCTTATTAAATAAAAGCAGTATTTATTGTTTTTAGCACTTAACAATTTGTTTATTAAACAAAAGTAGTATTTATTATTTTTAGTATTTAATGATTTGCTTATTAAATAATAGTAATATTTATTATGCTTAGCACTTAACGATCTGCCTATTATACAAAATTAGCGCTTAGCATTTTTTAAAAAAAAAAAATCTTTTATTATTATATAATATATATTATTAAACAAGCCAATATATTATTGTTAAAATACAAGTTAAATATAGTTCTATATTTAAAAGTATATAAATAATAAAACATATAGTAGCATAATACCTATAAACCAGTTAAAATATATAGTTTGTAAATTTGTTGTAAATTATATTTTTGCATACCTGTTTGCTTAGTTTTTTAAAACCTAACTTTAGCCTGCAGCTATAAAAAACTAAACTTAGCCGCAGTTCAACCTGTCTAATATAAACTTTAATATTAGTATTATTTTTTTAGTATTGTTTTTTAAAAAGTTTAACTAGGTTACCAAACTAAACTATAAAATACAATTTAAAAAGCAAAATATAAATAGCAAAAATATAAGTAAAAAAACTTTTTAAATAAAATATATAATTGTTTAAAGTTGTTTTACTAATAATGTTTTTTTCCGAATACATGCATATGCTTTAATAAAATTATATTTTTTCTAGGTTAATTTTATTGCTATAAAATTATAGTTATAAAAGCTTGTTTTTTAAAGCATTATAGCTTATATAACTAAGTATAGTACAATTTGTCCATATTTTTATTTTTACTAAAGCTAACAGCTAGTTATATTAGTCTCTATTTACCTCTAGCAAGGTTGCTAACTATTTTTATAAAATGTTATATTATAAAATAAAAAAATCTATACTATTTTACTATAACTGTTTTGTTTTTATTATTGTAAAAAATTTTATATATATAATATTAGATTTATAAATACTAATGCTATTATAGAATTGTTTTTTTTTATTTAAATAAAGCATAATAAATTTATATAACTTAACTATATATTAATAATATAGTTTATTACTATTTATTATATAGCTTAAATAATTAATTGTACTTTTTTTTATTAAATACTAATACTTTAAAGTAATAGCAAAAGTTTACTTATAATGTTTTATTGCTATTTTTAATTTTTTTATATTTTTGTTTAACTTTTAGCAAACATTTTAACCAATAAATTAAATTTTTTAGTTAATTCTTTAATAAAGTTTTAGGAGTTAGTAAGATTTATAGTTTGGTAGCTATTGGAAATTTTAGTTTAAAAGCTTAATTAAGCTTAACTTTAAAAGCTAAAAAAACTTTGCTTATAATAACTAATACTAAAAAAATAAAAGTGCAAATTATAACATACTAACTATTTTAAAGCAAAATAAGTAAGTACTAAATATTTTAAGTTGTTTTTTAAGTTTAAACCAAAAAATGTTTATTTTAATATTATACTTTTAGTAACCAACTAACTATTAATATATTTATTAGCTAAACAAGTTTTTATTTATTAACATAATGTTATTTTTATTAATATTTTTGCTTTTTTAGTATTTATAGCTATTTGAACCTATATATATATAGGTGGTAATTAATTAAATTTAGCGGCCTTTAATACTTATATAATTTTATTAATATTAATAAATTCTATAGGCAGCATTGCAGTATATTTTGTAATATTTTTTAAAATATTGTTTTTTTAATTGTTAAAAAGTTAGTAATATGCTAAGGCTGCTATATTATTAATTTTGCTACCTTTAGCTACTTTTAGTAGGTTAATTTTATTAACTTAAATAAAAACTTTAAAACTAATAATAATTATTTTTTTAGCTATAATTTTGCTTTTACGTTAGAAAAATATATAGCTTAAAATAAAATTTCTAAAAACTATAAAGCTAAGTTATAAAAATTAAATTTATTTTATACTTAGCGACTATAAAATTATAGATTAGCTATTTATAATATTATTTTGTAGTAGGTTGCCTATAGTACTATTATTTTATAATATGCTTGTAGTATTATTACTTTGCAATATGTTTATAGTATTATTGCTATTTAAAAGTTTAAAATTTAAATACTTATAAATTAATATATATTTTTTAAATATGTTAAGTTTTTGCAGTTTTTTTAAAAAAAGCTTTATTAATAGTTAGTTCTAGTTGTTAAGCTATTAGCAAAACTAGTTTTTGCGCTATTATTAAAATAATTATAACATATTTTGCAATTTTTTTTGTATTTTTTAAAAAGTCTAAGTTTTAGTTTTATAATCAATAAAAATTTTTGTAAAATAGTAATAGTAAAATAAAAGTTTGCTGCTAAAAACTATATATATAGTTATAAAAATCTTTTAATAAGTTTAATTATTATTTATAATTTTTTAGTTAAAGCTGTTAATTTTTACTATTATTTTAGCAAAAAAAATTTTAAAGTTTTTAAAAATGCTTTTAATATATTTTCTAATAAATTTATACTACTTTTATATATTGCTAGTTAAAGCTAAAAACTGTTATATTTAAAAGCTGCTATAATTATTATTGCTATTAAAGTTTAGTTTGTTTAAATTAAACTTGTTATTATTATTATTAAAGTTATAAACGTTATTATAAAATTTTTCGCTAAAAACTTTTTTATATTTATTTTTTTTTTTTAAAGTTAAATTAATTTTAAAGTTTATTAATAAACGTTTATAACTTTAAATTTAACAAAGCATTTTTTGCACTATTAATAGCTAGCTATTAAATTAGCATAAATTAGCGTTAAGTATAATGTTATATATTTTAAAAACATTATGCTACGTTTTTATTTTTATTATAGTTTAAATAAACACTAGCTATAGCTTTTTTTTATATAAAATTAATATTTTTATTTTTAGCATTTTAATTTATACCGAGCAGTTTATAAGCTATAGCATTTTAATTAATCAATTTAAAAATATTATTTACTTTTTAATGCTATTTTTAAAAATTGGAATAAGGTATAAGTTTAAAAGCTATAAAACTATTAAAAAGCTAAGGAGCAAAAAAACTATTAAAAAGTTTAAAAGCTAAAAAGTTATTAAAAAGTTAAAGAGCTATAAAACTATTAAAAAGTTGAAAAGCTAAAAAAAAGCTAGTACTTTTAGGGTTATTAGTAATATAAGCTTGGTAGTTTTGCTTTTTTTTTATTGCTATTATTTAAAATAGTATAAAATTTAAATAATATATTAGTTTGTAATATAAAGTTTGAATTATTTAATAATTGCTTGTTATTATTTTTTAATATAAAGCTTTTAAATGTTAGGTTTTATAATATAAATTATATTTATGGCTAAAAACAGCCTTTGTTTAGTTATAGCTAACAATAGCTAAAAGTATAGTTAAGCGCCTATTTTTAAAAATAGTTGCTTTGTTTAATCGTATATTTATTAGTGTGCTATAGTTAGTTATATTACTTATATAAAAGTAAAGTTCTAGTAATTATACTTAGTAAAGTATACTGTAGTTTTAAGCATTAGCTAGGTAAAATATGTTATTATTATAGTGGCTTTAGTAAGTTAAATATGCTGTAGCTTAAAAGAACTAAAAAATAGGGCATATTATTATTATAGTAAATCTAATAAATAAAATGCGCTATAAAAAAATATTTAAGTTATATTTTTTTACAAATATAAATAAAAATATAAAATTTAATATAAACATTAGTATAAATTTATTTTATAGTTTTAAATAAAAAAAATAATTTTAGTATAAAACTTATATATATATAAATTTTTTTATATTTTAGTTAATAAAGTTATTTTAATTATAATAACCTTATATAATATAAAGTATTAATAAATAAATGCTTTAAGTTTTTTAGTAGTAATTTAAACACTTTTAAGCTTTAGTTTTTAAAAATATAGTAAAAAAATATTATTAAATAAAATTAAGCTAAGTATTTTTTTTATAGCACTAATATAAAGCTTTTAAAGTTTTAAAAAAAACTATAAACAACTTAATAAAAAGTTATAGCTAATAAAAAATAAAATTAGCTTTAAAATTTGCAGTTTTTATATATATTTAAGCATATTAGATTATAAGTTGCTTAAATTAACTTAACTTTAAATATTAACTTTTTTAATCTAGGGAAAATTTAATATAATTAGGTAAATTTAACTGTATATTATACTAGCAAAATTGCAGTTAAAAAAATAAAAGCTAAGATTTTTATGCAAATATAGCTTTTATTTTAGTATTAATGCTATTATAAGCGTTTTAAGTTAAAATAATATATAAAATAGTTTGCATGCTAAAGCTATATTTAAATATAAATTTTTATTATTTTTTGTTGCAATAAATAGTTAATATTGCTTAAAAGTATATAAGTTATTAGTTTTTTAAGTATTTTATTTTAAGCAAGTTTACTATAGTATATAATAAAATATAATCTAAGTTATATACTAAACAAAAGTAATATTTAAACTTAAAAAAAAAATAAAACTAATAAAAAATTTAAAAAAGTTTAAAATAACAATATATTATACTTTTAATAAAAAACCAATAATAAAAAACAATTAATAAGTTAACTAAAAAAAACTAATATTGCAAGCTTATTTTATTTTAGCAATAATAGTATAAACTAATTTAATAAGCAAAGTATTTATTGTATAATTAAACTTTAACTTTTAAACCAAAAAAAAAAGTTAGGTTAAAAATAATGCCAATATATTTAACTACTTATATACTATTACTTTTTAAATACAAGTATTTACTTTATTTAAGTAAGTACTTACTAGGTATATACTATAAAAAGTATAAAACGGTTTATTTTACTATTTCAGCCTTCTATATGTTTTTAATTTTATAGTAATTATATTGCTAAAAGTTTTTTAGCTTAAACTATACATTACATCGGTACACTTTTAGCGTATAGTATAATTTTAGCTATACATATAAAAAAAAAAGGAATTATACAGCAAAGTAAAGCCTACTAACAAACCTTTTAGTATAAGCCTCCTTATTTAATCTACAAACTTAACCTAACCTAACCTAGTTTAGTTAAGTAACTTAACCTAACTACTATTTACAGTTTTATAATTAAAATAATACTTTTTATAGGTTTAAATTATAACACCTAAAAATAGCTAATCTTAAAATTAAAACTACCTATATACGGTTTATTGCGCTAAAAAATTATATGCTTTTTTAATATTATAACTACTTTTTTAAATTTTTAGTATTAAATTAAATATTATGTTACTAAAATTTTAATATTAAATTTAGCATAACGTAATATATAAGCAGCTATAGTATATTTACTTATATAAAAATGCAGCTAAGCAGCTATAAATAGTTATAATAAAATGTTTATTATAGCTATAGTACAATAAAACCTAACAACAAGCAAAATAACCTAACAAAATAAAAATATAAAATTTTGCAAATAGCAAACTGCATTGCGGTTTTTATTGTAAGGTTACTAAAAATGCCTACTTAATTAAAAAGTAAAAATAAGTATAAAAAAAAAATAAATCTAGCTAGAAAAACCTAATTAAAAGTGCATGTAGTTAACCTAATAAACATAAAAGCCTTTGTTTAGTTAGGTATATGTTAAATAGCCGCTATAGTTTAAAGTTTTTAATAGGTTAGTATAGGTTATATTTATAACGCAACTTAGCAAAAAATAAAAAAAAAAAACATTTTGCGATTTTTTTAATATAATTTTATTTATATATAATTTTATATTAACTATGTTTAATTTTATACCTTTAGAATAAAAATGCTTACTAGTTAAAGCAGGCTAAAATAGCTTTTTATTTTTTTTTTTTTGTTTTTTGCTTTTAATTTTTTGCTTTTAATTTTCTGCTTTTTATTTTCTGCTTTTGATTTTTTGCTTTTGATTATTTGCTTTTTATTTTTTATGCTTTGCTACTTTAAATTTATTGCTAGTTGTTATAAAACTTACAAAGTACTATGCAATTTATATAGAAGCTAGTTTTGCTTTAGTTTTAATTTATATTTATTTTTTTTTGTTTATAGTAATATACAAGCATATAAGCTATTATATTTAGCAAATTTAAAGTTATCTGCTTTTTTATTAGCTATTTGGTTGCTAAAATATTATTTTAAAATATAAGGTAGTTTTTTTTAGTATTTTTTTAATTGCTAACAAGTTAGCTATTAATATTAAAATTTATAGCATTTTAAACATAATTAAATGTTTTAGTTATATAGCTATTATTAATTTTATTTTAATATATTTTAAAGCTTATATAAATTATATTATTAATATATATAAATTTTATTACAAGTAATTTTTTAGGTTATATAAGTAAATTGTAACAATTGTTATAATTAAAGCTATATTATATATAGTTTTTTTAGTATAGCAAATAAACTACTATAGTTTAATTAGCTATACTGTTAAAATATTAGTAAGGCATTTTCTTTTTTTATTTATACGTTAGGCTAATTTTTAATAAGCATTATTATGTATTAAAGCATTAGCAGTTTTTTTTTTTTTTTTTATTTAACGTTATATATTTAAATTATTTACGAATTTCTATATAGTTTTAGTTGTAACTATTTTAGTTATAATTTGGCTGCACCTGCTTTGTTTGTTATTATTATTTTTAAGCAAACTATGTTTTTATTTTTTTTTTAGCTTTTTTATATTTATTTTAACAAAAATAAAGCAATTTTTAAATATTATATTTTATAGCCTAATATTTAAAGCAAGTAGTATAGCTAAAGTTTAAAAGTAAGGTTAAAGTATAAAAATTTGCATATAAATAGCTTGTTTACTAAAATTTAAAGCAGGATAGTATATTTATTTAAGCTTATAAAGCTTATTTATTTTTTTAGCTTTTAAATTTTACTTTTTTTAAATTTGCTAAACATATTAAAATAAATATAAATAATAAATAATAGTTTTGCTTGCTTAGCTTTAGTATAGCTTTATAAAAAAGCTGTTAAGTTTGTTATTTTAAAAATATTATGTTTTTATTAAAGGTTTTTATAGCAAGCTATTATTATTTAGCAAGTATAAAACCGTTTTATTTATTGCTACTAAAGTTAATATTGTTAAGCAGCTATTATATATTAAATATTTATTTAAGCTATATTAAAATTGTTAAACAAAAATATAATAAATTATTTTGCTTTAAAAACTTAATGTAAAAAATAAAAAAAAACCTTTTTTTTATAAAATAGTTTAAAACTAACTAATTTAGTATACTAGTATTAAATAAAAAACTTAATAAATAAACTTTTATTATTTAACAAAAATTATATAAGTAATATTAAATAATTTAAAATGTTTATAATCTAATTAATATATAGAACTATAGATTTTTAATATATAATTATATATACTACAACGTTTTTTATTACAAAAAGCATTTAAAAATACTATAGAAAAACTTAAAACATATAATTATATTATATTTATTTATATAATAATACGTATAAATAAACTTATTATTTTAAAAATTAGCAAATATAAAAGCAAAACTTTAATTTTTTATAAAATTAACGCTATATTATTTAAGTTATAATTAATAACTTTAAATAGTATATACTAACTTTAATATAACTTAGGCTGTTATAAAAGTTATATAAAGTTTTTAGAATGCAAATATTCGAACAAAAATACTGAATTTTTAGCTTTAGTTTTTTTATAACTAAAAGAAAATGTAAAAAGTATAACTAGGTTAAATTATTATAAGTGTAAGTAATAAATACTACAATACAGTGTATAATTATATAATATACAATAGACTTTTTTTTATATATAATGCTTTAAGTAATAAATAAATATTTTTATAAACTTTTTTTTGTATATTTTTTTAACAAGTCGGTTAATATTTATATATACTAATAAAGCTATAGTATATAATTGCTATAATTGTAATAGGGCTATAAATATAGCTAATAATGTTGCGATTAAAATTAGTAATATTTTATTACTACTGATGTTTTTATAAAAAAGCTATAGGTGTTTTGCTTATAATATTTAAAAGTTTTATAATAAAGCTAAATTTATTAAACTAAGCTATTATAAGCTTTAGAAATAAATTAAAATGCTTTTTGGCTTTATAAAGTAAAAAAATGTTAGTTTAAAAAGTTATTTTTCTATATATTTAAACAGAAAAATTTTATTTAAAATCTAAACTTAAATAAATCGTTAAAATATTACTATAAAATTATTTTACTTGTTGGTATTTTATATATACTGTTTTGCTAATTTATATTTTATGTTTTATAAGTATATATATTTTATTTTTTTATTTAATAACGCAAATAAAAATGTTGCTAAAGTATATAATTTTTTGCTTTTTAAATTTATTAATTTTTTTAAAAGCTTTTTACTTATTTATTATATTTAATAAATAAAAGTAAACTATAATAGGTTTTAAATATTATTTTTAGCATAAAGTACTTTAATGCTTTTAATTTTTATACTTTTTTTTGTTAACTTTGCTATTTATAAAGCTTAAAATTATTTTTTTTTTTTTTATAAAAATAAGTACTAAATAATGTGGCTATACTGCTACAGAAGGCTAGCAAAGAGCAAGTATATAAAAAACCGCTTAATAAAAATAAAAAATATAAAAAATTTTGTTTTATTTTTAAGCTAAAAAATTAACTAGTAATAAAAGCAAGCAATACTATAATATTTTTATAATTATTATATATTGTTTAAAATTATATTGTTTTTTTATTAATAAAAATTATAGATTTATTAAGTTGTATAAAAATTTATAGTAGTACTAAGTTTTCTGCTTTTTAAATATATAAAATTTTGCTTTTAATTTAAACTTTAGTATATATAAATATAAAGCAAACTGTTAGTTTAAAATAAAAAAGTGTAGCAAAAAGCTTTTATGCTACTTTTTTAATAGTTTTGTTTAAAGCTATATTTTAAAATACTAAAAACTTTAATAAAAATATTAATAAAATATTATTAAAATTAATATTGCTTTTAAGTATAATATTAAATTAATAATAATTAATACTTTATAATTTTTTTTTAGCAAAGCAAGCAATATTATTTTATGTGTTTTTACTTTGTATAAAAAATATATATGTTTGTACAAATTAAACTATTTATTTATAATAGCAGAATTGTTTTTTTTTATTATTATTTTTAAAGTTAAATAATAAGTTTGTTTTTAGATTTATAATAAAATTTAAGCAAACGTTATTAGTAAAGGCTAAAAATTTAGAAAAGCTTATAATGCTAAAGTTATTCTATAAAATACTACTATTTTAAAAAGTTCTAAAGTTTAGTATATACTTTAAAAAAAAAAACTTAAGTAAGTTAGCTTAAAGTTAAAATTTTAATTTAATATAATATATATATATTAAGGCGGCTAAAGTATTTTATACTTTAAGTATTGTTAAATTTTTTAGTGTTTTAATAAAAAAATAGCATATTTATACTTTTTAAGTTTTAACTATATTGCAACTTTGCAATATATAGTAGCTAATATATGTATATTTAACTTTGTTATAATTAATAAAAAGGTTAATTAACGGCTGTTTAATACTTATAGCTAATATATTTACTTTTGTTCTAATAATTGTTATATAAAATAGGCTTGCTATTTTTATATTTTTAAATATTTGCTTAAAAGTTTTTTTAATTTTTTAAGCTAAATATAAACGGCCGAATAGCAAAAAATAAACTTATTTTAAAATAACAGGCTAATTAAAAAATTTAAATTAAAAGCTAAAGTTTTAAAATGCTTTTGCTAATAATAATTTTAGTTTATAAGTATATATAGTTGCCGATTATTTTTTATTATAAAAGCTTAAAACTATTAACTTTTTTAGAAGTTTTTAGTTTAATATATTATTTAAACGTTATAATATAAAACATATTAGCGCTTATACTATAAGCTAAGTTAAAATGCTTTTGTATAAAAATTTAAAGGTTTAAATATTTTTTAATTTGCTTAAGCATAATAGCTAAAATAATTTTGTATACTTTATTACTATTAATATATAAAATAGCATAGTTTATTATTAGCGGTTAAACTTGTACGATTAAATTAGCTGGTTTTTAGTATAACTAGCATTTTTGGAAACAAAATAGCTAAAAATTATAGCTTTTTAATTAACTAAAAATTTATATACAGTTTTTGCAAAAAGAATGTTTATATAAAAAAAAATGCTGTAAAATAAATATAAAGCAAATAAAACAAAACTAGTTGCTTTTAATAGTATGCTATTTTTTTATATATTTAGTAAGTATAATATTATATATAAAAGCAGCCAACTTTTTTTTTTTAAGCTAAAAAAATAAAGCTTTTATACTAAGCAGTATATAATAACAAAATAAATTTTTGCAGATTTTTTTATAAGCAGCTTTTTTAATTTGCTAGTTATAAAGCTTATTATATACTTTAGTAAGTAAAAAAACTAAAAAAAATTAATTAATAAGTATAAACAGTTTAAAAGTATAAGTTTAAATATTAATAATATATTTTAAAAAAATACTAGTTTAAAAAAATGCTTAATGCTATAATAAGTGTAGTAAAGCTGCAAAGCTATTTTAATAATTTTACTAGTTTTATAAAATTTGTAAAATAAAAAGCTATATTAAAAATAATAAGCAAGTTTTTTTTTGCTGCTATAAAATAATTAAAAGAAAAATTTAGCATACTTTTAATACTAAAAAAAATGCAGTTAAAAAAAACGTTAAAATGCTGTACAGAAAATAAAGTGTAGGCTTATTAACAATTTTAGCAAATTAACTGTATATAAAGCTTTAAAAACAAAAAAATTATGCTAAAGCAATAAGCATAGCATAATTATAAAAAAAAAATATTAAAAAAGTAAATATTTTTTAGTAAAATTAAAATTTTGTTTATTAAATAATTAAAAGTTTTTGTAGCTATATTTAACTTGTTTAGTTTTTAATAGCAGTTAGCAAATATAATTAATGTTTATAAATAATAACTAAAATATAGCAAAAGTAGTTTTTTATTAATTTAAGTAATTAAATATTAAGTAATTATATTAAAATTTTTTAAGCTATATAAATAGAAGCAAAAAATATTAGTAAAAAAGTATAGCAACTAAAAATATAAAATAAATTTAGCTTAAACAGGTAATATATATATAAAAAAATAGTTTTTTTAAATTAAACTATAGTATTTAATTGCAAATTGTTTTAAAAATATAGTTGTTATAAGTAAAAAAAAAATTTTGCGTTTATTATACAAATTAAAATATATATGCTTAAGTTGTTACTATAGCTTAATATATATAAATAGGTATTAATAACAGCTTATTATTAAAACAAAACTTGCTATTGGCTTGTTTAATAAAAATAACAACATAATTTGTTTTAATTAGTTTAATTTTATAATAACAAAAATTTTATGCTTTAATTAAACCTAGTAAAAGCAAAAAATAATTATAACAAATATAAAATATAATAAATAGTTATATTATTATTGTATGTTTTTTTTTTTATATTTTTATTTAAAATAATATATAGTTTATAATAGCTATAAAAAAATTATATATTTAATATAATATAAAGTACTAGTGTTTAAAGCTTATTTTAGTAGCTAGCTAAAAACAGCTAATTGCTAAACATATTAAATATAAGCAGTACTTATTTTTAGCTTAAGCTCTTTATGCAAATTAAATACTAGGCAATAATAAACGCTTAATTAGTTATAAAGCTAGTTAGTAGCTAAACACTTTATAGTGCTTTTGCAGCAAAACACTTCTTTATAACCTATTTAACTTTGCGTAAATAAATAAAAAAACAAAAAGTTAGTTGTTTAAATTTATAAAAAAAAATAAGTTTATTTAATTATATATTTAGCTAAAAAAAAAAAAAAAATATTTGCATTTTATTTTTTTAATTAATAACTACCTATAGATATTTAATAGCTATATAAAACAATACTTAAAAATTTAATAATTTATTTTTATTTTTTTTGCAAAGCTATTAACTTTTTTAATACTACTATTAACTTTAGCAGCTTTTTGTTTAATTTTTAAAATAAAACAAGTTAGCAAAATACAATATACATTATATATATAATAGCTAAATAAATCTAAGTTATATAACTTAACATATTGCTTATTTAAACACTATGTTAGCTATATAATACTATGTTTATAAATGTGCTTTTTTTATATATTTATATTGCAAAATAAATATAAGCATTTTATAGCTATAAAAAACAAATTTTATAAGCAAAACAAATAGTAGCCTAATAAAAATATATTTTTAAATCTATTATAGGCTAGTTTTATAAGTAGAAAATTATATACTAAATAAAAATAATAGTGCTATTTTTATTTTTTTGCTTTTAAAAACTATTTATTGCAAAAAAAATAAAACTTTATATAAAAAAAAGCTTTTTTTTTTATATTTATATATATGCTATTAAAAACTAATTTATTAGTTTAGCAAAAAATAAGTTTTAAATTAGTAAACTTATAAATTAAACGTTTTATAACTATAATTATTTTTATTAAATTTTTAGCGGTTTACTTTTGTTTTGCTAGTATAAAGCTTAATTAAAATATTAAGCGCAGCTTGTTTAATAAAACTTTAAATACTAGCATTTTTAAATAAAAAATTTGCTAATTATTATTATTTTAGTAAAATTAGCTATAAGCAAAAAAATAAATAATTAACTTTTTTAAAAGCATAAATTTAAAATTTGATTTTAGTATATATAAAACTTTTGTTTTAGCATTTTATTAAAGCTTTTTGTTTGTATTTTTTTAATTGCTATTTAAGTTTACAACTTAAAAAAACAAATAAACAGTTAGTTTTGTTTAATAATAAATTTTGTTTTTTATATTTTTTAATTTTAAAGCTATATTTAGTATTTAATAATATTATAATTTAAGCTTAAGTATTTTAATAGTATTTTGTTTTTTTTAAGTTTTATTGCTTTTTAGCCGGTAAAAATTGCTATAATAGTAATTTTTATTAAACTTTAAAGCTATAGAAAAATTTACTAATATTAATACCTTAAAATTATAAGCTAAAATATATAGCTTAGCTATCGATTTTTAGATTTTTATTTAAATAGTATTATTAATAAATTTTATTGTTTTTATAGCCTGCAAATTGTTATTTTTAAATATTTAAATAAAAAAAATTTAAATTTAAGCTTATTAGTATTTATATATATAGTTTTAAATTTTTTAGTAGCATATATTAATATTTAAAAAGCTTTTTGCTTAAAAATTATATATACTTAAAAAGTTTAAAAAACTAGCTTTAATAAATATATATTATAATTTTTTAGTAAAAATATTATTTATTAAAATTTTTTTAAAAAAGCCTATAAAAATAAGTAGGTTAAAAACCTATTAGTTTTAATAAATAATAAATTAATTTTATTTTAATATAAAATTTAAATTTAAAAGCTTAAAAAAGTCGTTTGTTTTTTTATAATTATATAATGCTTTATTTAAAATAAAAATAACTAATATAAATAGCAAAAAGTTTATATACAAAAGTTGTTGTTTAGCAATACTACTTTTATAAATATAAAAAGTTGAA
Source organism: Nemania sp. FL0031 (assembly GCA_022432375.1). Lineage (NCBI taxonomy): Eukaryota > Fungi > Ascomycota > Sordariomycetes > Xylariales > Xylariaceae > Nemania > Nemania sp. FL0031. Next base: position 152,230 of record JAJKKK010000073.1, on the reverse strand, counting down.
CTAAATATATGTTAATATAAAATAACTATAAAATTTTGCTATATATTATATATAGTTTGCTTAATAATTTATAATATTTTTTTAAAAACTTAGTAAATTATAGTATAAATTTTAAGCAGCTATTTTTGTTTTAAAAAATAATTAGCATAGTATGCTAATTAATTTGTTAGTTAAAACATAATAATAGTTACTAAGCTAGTTTTATAATACTTTATAATAAAAATTAATTTTATTTTTATGCTAAACATTAAACTTAATATAATTAAAAACGCAAGTATAAATATATGCTATAAAAAAAAAACAAGCCTAAAAGTTTATATATAATTATAAATAAGCATAAATTTTTTAATTTAAACTTTAAAAAAATTTGCTAAGCTATATAAGTATAAGTGTTATAGCATAATTTTTTAGGCTACTATTTAATACTATATTAAAAGCTATTTTTATTTTTTTTTGTAACTTTATAAGCTATATAAATATAGGTTAACTTTTATACTAAAATAATAAATATTTTCTAAAGTACAAACCTTTATAATTATTATTTTATATTATTTAAGTATATTGTTTTTTTTTTTTTAGTATTTTGCAGTAAAGTTTTTTTAGTATGCTTTAAATCTGCTTTTAACAAACAGCTTTTGCGGTTTTTTTCTAGCTTTTATTGCTATTTTTAAACGCTAAACAAATTTTTTAAAGTTTTTAAAAAATTTAACTATATATAGTTTATATTTAGCAATATTAAGCTTTATAAAAAGTAAGCTAAAATTAAAATTAAATAAACTTATAAGTTATTTTAGTTTTATAGCTAGTATATATAGTTTTTTTTTATATATAGTTTAACGTTTTTAAAAATAATATTATTGTTTATTATACTAAAATTAATTTTTAGTTTTTAGCATTTTATATAGTTTTTTTTCGTAGGCTTTTTTTTATGCTTATTTATAGCAAAGTAAAATATTTTCTAAAAAAAAAAAAAAAGCAAGCAAAAAAAAAGTAAAAAAAAGCAAAAAAAAAAAAAGTAAAAAAAGTAAAAAAGCAAGTAAAAAAAAAAAAGTAAAAAAAAAAAAAAGTAAAAAAAAAAAGAGTAAAAAGAAAAAAAAGTAAAAAAAAAAAAAAGTAAAAAGAAAAAAAAATAAAAGCAGGCAAAAAAAGTATAAAAGCAAGCAAAAGAAAAGTAAAAATAAAAAATATAATAAAATAATTAAGCGCTAAAAAAAAAAAAATTTAAAAAAAAATTTTAGTTTTATTTATAGCAAAAATATTATAAATAGCAATATTTTATTAGCTAAATAAACATGCAATATAGCAATTATAGCTAAAATATTAAACAATGCTAGTATATATAAAAAATTAAAATTTATACTATATATTTATAAATCTTTATAAATTTAGCATAGTTAGCTGCTAAGCTTAAGTAAGTAAACAGTATTATAATTATTTAAGCTATTTATTATAGCGGCTAGTTATGCTAAATTTATAAATATATATAAATATTTAGTATAAATTTTAATTGTTTATACATACTAGCGTTACTTAACATTTTAGCTATAATTATTATACTTTATATACAATTTATTTTAAAATTTTGCTTTTTAAATATGTTATTATTTTTTGTTATAATATATAGTAATAAGTATAAAAAAAATTAGCTAAATTAGCTTTTTTTAATTTTTTTTTAATATAAAATTATAAGCCAAAAACTTTTTTATATTAAATATTATTATAATTATAGTAAATATATTAATAGTATTATATAACTAATTATTTAGGTATATAAAGCTAACTGTTTTTACTTTAGTTTTTTTTTTATTTATTAGCTTTATTATTATTTTGCTAAATAAAATTAACAGTTTAAATGTTTTATTTAATTTTATGCAATTTTTAATATTGCAAATTTTAATTTTTCCTGTAAAATTAATAAAAATATTAATATATAATAGATTTTTATATATTAAACTATATTTAAAAAAAAATTAAATACCTATAAATATTTAAATAAAATAAGTTAAAAATAAAGCTAAAAATAAATACTAATATATTATTTAATATATAATTAAGCTAAACTATAGCTTAGTTAAATAAATTAGCAATTAGCAAAAATATAAAAAAAATATAAGCATAAATTTTAAAATTAAACTATAATTTAAATCCAAGCTTATATATATTTTAATATTTTTAACTAGGTTAAAGTAGCAAAGTTAGCAAATATTTTAAAAATATTTTTATATATTAAATTTAAAAATAGTATAAATTATAAAGCTTTAGCATAATATATTATAAAAAATAATAACTACAAATAAATAGCTATATTTTATACAATATTTTTTTTTATATTAGTTTTATAGTAAGCTTATAAGTATAAAAATAAAAAAAAATTTGTTATTTTTGTTTAAAAGTTTTATAAAAAACCAAATATAAGTTAGTATAAGTTTAAGCTTTATAAAGCTTATTGTAAAATATTTATAAGTCGTTTAGTAAATAAAAAGTTTAATATAAAATTATTTTAGCTTGCAAGCATTAAGCTTTAAACTGCTATTTAATATAGTATTATTATTAATAAAAAAAGTATATTAATTAAAAGTTAGCATATTTAACTAAATTGCAATTAAAATAATACTAGTATTTTATAAAACTATTATTAAAATTAATTTTATTATAGTAGTTTTAAAAAAAAGTAAACATATTTTAATAGTAATAAAAATAAAATTAAATAATAGCTATTTATAGCTATTTATAGCCGTTTATAGCCATTTTTGTTTTTTTATTTTTATAAGCAGCTAAAATTTTTTATAACTAGTATTTATAATTAAAAGTAAAAACTACTATATAGTATATAACAAAGCATAAAAAAGTAATTTTTTAAACTAAAATAGCAATTTTTAGCTTAAAAATATAATTATAGCAATTTAGCGCTAAAATATTTTTAAAATTTTAAAAAACTATAAAAATTTTTTTAGATTATTTTGCTTTTAATTTAAAAAAAAGTTAATTAAAAAAAAAACTAATTGTTTAATAAATATTTTTAAAAAAAAAAAATATAATTATTTAAACAAAAGCTATTTTATTTTAAGCAATATTGCTATAAATGTTTTTTTAATATTACTATAGCAATTAAACTTTAATATAAATAATTTACAAAATTTTAAGCTATTTATTTTTTATATTAATATAAATATATAAATTTATTATTTTTATAAAAAATATTATATAAAAGCTTTTTAATAGCTAAAATATTTTTTTTTTTAATAAATTATAAAACTATACGTAAATAAGTTATATGTTTTAAACTAATAAACTAAAATTAAAATAGTATTAATTTTTAAAACTTTTTATTATAAGCTATTTAATTGCTGTTTAAAAATTTTGCTAATAAAAAGCAATTTTTAAATAAGTATATTGTTATAAAAATAACTAGTTATTTTTAAAATTTTATTAACGCAAATAAATAATAAATATAATTTAGCAAAAACAAGCCTAAAATATTAAAAAAGCTATTTAAATATATAAAACTTAAGCTTGTTTTTAAAACTATATTAAAAATTTCTAGCTTGCAATTTAAACTTTAGTTAGCTATTTAAAAAAAAATTATAGCTAAAAACTACGTTAAAATAAGTTTAGTTTTAAAGTATATAATATTTAGCGGCTAATTTAATATGCAAAAAATTGTTTATTATTTTTAATATATATATAATACTTAGTATTATATAATAAAATTTAAAACTGCAATTTATATTATTAATAATAATATAGTTTAAAAAATTAAATTTTATGCTTTAGCAATATTTTATTGCGATAAAATATTTATATTTAAAGCTATATAAACAAACTAAATATTTAAAAATATAAAAAATAAGCTAAAAAAAAAATATTTTATAACGTTTATAATAAATTAAATACTTAATTTTAACTATTTATATTTTATAATAAAACTTTAAGTATTTATAGTAATATACTAGCGTTATAAAGCAGCTAATTTTAAAAAAAAACTAACTTTTTATAACTGTTTAAAAAATTGTTTTTAGTATATATAATACTAAAATAGATTTTTAAGCAAATATAAAGCTTTTTTATTTAAATATTATATAAAATTTAATAAAACTATTAAAAAAAAACTTATTAAAAAAAAACAATAAAAAACTAATAATATATATATATAACTAAAAAATTTAGCGCTAACTAATATATTAAGCTTAAAAATTAAAATTTATATTTAATAAAATTTGTTAATTATTTTATATAAATTTTAATTAAAAATTAGCTAAAAAAATATTACTAAATATTTAACTATTAAAATATTTTAATTATAAACTAATTTTAAATAAATTAATAACTAAAATAGTTAAATTTTTTAATAAAATATAAATAATAATATTTTTAAATATTTATTTTGCTTTTATTACTTTTTATACTAATAAACTAATTAAAAAAAAATATAATCGTTAATATTTAAAAGTTTATTTAAACAACTGTTTATATATTATTTTAAATAATTTTAATAGCAATATTTAGCAAAATGTTAATATTATATTATTATTTATTTAAAAATTTATTTTTTATTTTTTTTAAAAATAAAATAAAAACAAAAGCAATAATTATAACAATAAGCAATAAAGCTAACTTATATTTAATAAAAGCAAAAAAAACTATATTATATTTATAGCTAAAACTTTTTTATATTTTAATAAAAGCATATAAAATTATATTATATTTAATATAAAAAATATTTTTATATTTAATATAAATAAACTTATAATTATAAAAAATTTTAACTAACTAAATATATTAATTTTTACTAAAAAAAGTATAAAAAAGCAAATAAAACATTAAATATTAAAAATAAAAAAATTTTAATAAGCATATTGCTTATTTTTAGCAAAAAGCATATTAATTAAAAAAAATAAACTTTGCAAGTTATTACTATTATTTAAAAGCTTAGCTTTAACTTTATTTATACTGTTATAGCTATAAATAAAAAACTTATTATTATAATTATAAGCAAAAAATTTAGCTTTAATTATTATTATATTGTTTTTTAATAAAAGCTTAGCTTTTTTTATAATTACTAAAAATATATTATTAAGCTTTAAAATGCAAATTAACAGCAAAATTAATATAAAAAATACTAAAATAATAATAATTTTTTTTTAAAAAAATAAAAAATAAATAAAAGTTAAAAAATATTAATATAGTTTTATTATAAAAGCTATAATAAAAATATAATATAATACTTTAAAAAAATAGTATTTGTTTAATAAAAAAAGCTAAAAAATTGCTTTAAAAAATTGTAAAAAGTATAAAAATAACACTATTTGCTTAAATATAAATAGGTTTAATTTTTTAATAAAAAAAAATAAATTATAATAAATATATTTTAATATAAGTATAATAGTTTATAAAAACTTTATTATAATTATAATTATTTATTTATAGTTATTTATTTATATGTTTTTGCTTTTAAAGTATAAAAACAAAAAAAGTATTTATATATAAATAACTAGCTATTAAAATATATATATTATATTAAAGCAAATATATTAATAAAACAGCTTATATAATTTTTTATATAAACTATATTTTAAAAACTAATTAATTAATTAATTAATTAATTAATAATATTTAATGTTATAAAATAATGTTATAAAATAATACTTTAAGCTTTTAAAAAAACATTAAACATAATATATTATATTGCTATTTAATTAATTATATAGTAAATTTATAAATACTATATTTATACTTTAAAAGCTTGCTATTTTATAACTATATATTTACTTTTTTTAAAACTATTATGCTTTATATATTTATTAGTTTTTAAAAATAAAATATAAAACTTTTTTAATAGTAAAAATTATATAAGCTAAAAGCTTATAGGCTTATTAGTAAACATACAAATATATATATATATTTTTTTTTTTTTTTTGCAGCAAATATTGCTAAGCTATAGCAAATATTATAGCAAAAAAAAAAAAAAAGTTAAGTTTTTTAGTTAGCTTATTATTTTAATAGCAGTTGTAATTTTCTAATATTTATTAATATACTTTTAATTAGTTAATTAAATATATATATACATATATAAAATAGCTAGCAATAATACTACAAATAAGCTTACAAACATTAAACACTTACTAAAGTAAAAGTAAAAGCTTATACTATTTATAACAGCTAGCTAAACTAGCAATTTAAAAAATAACATTTAGTACCTAATGTTACAAACTGCTAAACGTTTATATTAAACGTTTATATAAATTATTAAAAAACTATATAAACCTATATAAACATTTATATAAACATTTATATAAACACCTATATAAACAAAAAAGCTATTTTTATATATAAATAATAGTTAATATTTAAAATAGTTAAAAAAGCTTTATATAATAACAAAAATTTTTTACTTACTTTAAATACTAAGTTTTTAATATTTAACGCTTTAAAAAAAGTTTTTTTTAGTTTATATATAAATATATAAAGTTTAAAATAAAATAAACTATAAAACAAAATTATAAAAGTTTTTTGCTTTTTATTTATTATTAACTTTAATATTTTATTTATTTAGCTTGTTTTTTTATAATAGCTATTAAACGTTAATTTAACTATATAAAAATAAATAATTAGTTAGCAAGTTAATATAATAGTATACTAATATTTGTTTAATATAGCTTTTAAAATAACCTAGTAAATAAGTTATTTTTATACAAGCTTAACATATATAAAATTATATACAGCTTAGCTTAAGCAGCTTAAGTATAAGCTCAAATATTAGTTTAGGCCAAAAACAGCATAACTTAAAATAAAAGCGGCATCAGGCCTTTTATAAAATAGAACAAGAAAACCTATTTCGGAGGTATTTAGTAGGTACAGCATACGATGAACTTGTAGGTACCTAGGTATTATACGAATTTACAATGCACTTCTTAAGTTTGCTCAGAGAAGGGAAAGAGAGAGAGAGAAAATTAGCCTTTATTTCATTAGTTGTTCTTCTTGGTCACCAACAATGCATGCATGTACAGCATACAGTAAACCGACATAGATACTGTGTATCTGGACTAATTTAAGTAGGTACCTAAGGTAGGAGACTAAGGTGAGCAGCTCGATGTTTTGGTCGATCAAAATATGATTACATCATTGCAGCTACTTCAAACTAGCTATCGTCAAGTTAGTATTTCCTTTCTTTTGATTATTTTTAAAATCGTATTTCATTATTGTTTACAATCAATCTCCAGTAGCCACAATGAATTAAATCACTCCTGCGCCTAAATGGTTACTGTTGGTAGGTATTACATTAGGTAGGTACTTACCCTTCCTACGGAGGGAGGTACGTAGAGGGAGGCATGTGCGCGCGTGTCCGGAGGTCGGAGCTGTTGCGGCGGGCAGCGGCAAGCTAAAAACCTGCCCCATCGCAGCCGCCATCGTCATCATTGATGCCACTAGCTCCCGCTTGAAATGTTTAGCCTCCTGTCTCATTACAAGGTGCCAAGGCAGGCGAGGTGGTAGGTAGTCTGCCTAGGTAGAGCTGCCTCCCTTAAGTACGCATAGGTCCATTGGTCAATTGACCGAACTTCTTTCTTACAACCACGACTTCCAACTTTTACTCTCCTACCTACCTTCTAGGTCGATATTTTTTATTCCTTTCCTTTCCTCTCACGCCCTCCATCCCTCCTCCCCTTTCCCTTCTTCTCCCTTATTCCGTGCCAGCGAAGCGACAAAACGAGACGAGACCTGACCTTGGGACGGTGGTATGTATAGCATCGAACCACCCAGAGCAATTAGTCCGAGTCTCTTATTATTATTATTTATCTAGCAATACTACCTACTTATTCTTAATTATATTGCCCTTGGATGCTTCTCTTGTACAGAATATAGCCCGTCAGCAGCCTCTCCCAAGCCGCGCGCCAGGTGCCGTGTGCATCTGCGTCTCATCTGTCGCGACTATGCTGGGGCGCGACGAGCTCTAGTTGCTAGCCATGTCCCACCACAGAGCCCGTGTGCGCACTTCCCGTCGCGCGCCCCCACTCGCCGATAAAGACATCGACCATGAGATCAATCTCGTCGACCACGATGACTCGGCCAGTTCTCGGGACACCAAATCTCCAAGCCTCCAGTCGAGCCAGTCGAGTCAAATCATCACCCAGTCTGCTTCCGATCAGCCTCTCGACCGTTCTGAATCCCAGGCCCCGTTGACCCAGCAACCCAGCAAGAGCGGAAAGCGATCGAACAATGGGGAGCTAGAGTCTGGTCCGTCACAAACCCCACGAATTAACGAGCACCTCGTAGACGATGACGCCGAATCTTCGAATCCAAGAGGGGGAGGTTCGGGTGCTCCTCGGAATAGTGAACCTGAGAGGCTAGCTGGCCGGCTTAGTATGGGCAGTCGAGGCTCTAAAGGCCGCCGACCCCCGTCAGAAGAACCCGAAACTGAAATCGACATACTATATGAGAATCAGCGTGGCGGGTTCCTGTGTGGCATCCCTCTCTTCTCTTCGGCCGCATTGGGGAACCTAGACCCTACGCCCTGGACCAACTTTGCCCATAAGCCCAGCCCGACCGACATACACACAGCCCAAGTCCCCGACCCGAGCTGGCAATGGGCTTGGCCTGAATGGCGTATAAATCATGACGACCAGATCCAGGCCGATGGCGACGGATGGGAGTACTCATTTATGTTTTCTAAGAAGTTTTCATGGCACCGGCCTAAATGGTACAACTCGTTCGTCCGGAGACGGGCATGGATCAGAAGACGGGTAAAAATAACGATCGGGTATCAGACAACGGACGAGCATGCCATGAACCCCGCCTACTTCACGGTGACGACGAAGCAACGAGAGCTGAGTCCCTTTGCGACCGCGAGCGAGGTGGAAAGAACCAGCATAGACAGACAGTCATGGGGGTCACCGGGGGGCTCTCGGATATCGCGGGAGAGATCAAGGGGAGACATGGATAGCTCTCTGGTTCCCCCTGAAGTCAGAACTACGGAAGACTTGATGACTATCCTTAGGCAGTCACGGATTGACCGGGAGAGGCTTGAGGCTGTCGAAAATTATATCAACAACTGTAGCGATGACTTGCTGCACCTGCAGAACTACATGCACGAGATCATGTCCATGTTCGTCTTTCAAACTTCTCGAAAGACTCTCCTGGCACGACTTACGCAACTACACGATGACGAGAATGCGACAAGCAGCGCGAGCAAGGGGAAATCGGCAACTACATCCAAAGCAGAAAATCTGGCTGGGGCGATTAGGCACGCTGATGAGGAGGTGCGCAAATTAGAATATTGGAGCGATATCAAAGGAATGGCTGAAAACGGCGAGGCGGTTTGCGCTGTAGATCAGAGGCAGTGGGACTCGGGCTGGCAAGGATTGGACAAGAGTGGCGCCAAGGGCGTCGATGAAGACTAGAGACGAAAATTCCGCGATAGGTCGTGTAGACCTCCGAGGGCTGCGCTTCGGCAGGAGCATGGGCACCGGGTGGGTTATGCAATGGATTGCAGGAACATGTGTTTCTTTTTTGGGATACCCGCAGGAGGTTATACGAGGCTTCAGTATACCTACCCAATGCAACCTACCTGCATGCCTTTACGCATACACTAGGGAGAAATCAGAGCTAGGTATGTATGTAGGTGACCGGTGGGGGGCTAGTGGACAATGGACACACCCACACCATACTTACCGAGATATATAGGCGTCACAGATTATCGCGAAAATGGACAAGTATACGCAGTTAGCGGCGGCATTTATCTCGCGGTACAGACTAGGTACCGACGAGCCTTAGACTGACCACGCTGCCGTTGTTGTGTAACGCCGTCGAGTGATTTATTGGGTTGGTCGGTTGGTCGATTGGTATGCGAAAGCCAATGTCCGCCTGCATGCCCATTGCTCACACACACACACACACACACACACACACACACACACACACACTCGACCTACCTACATACATACATACTGACGCCTAGAAACTGCGAGCCGTTATCCGCTTGGGCTGCCAGACAGTCGGGCCAGAACATTATTGTATTGGATTGCGTGCCGATACTCCGTACCCTAGCACTTCAAAATCTTTTTCCACTTAGGGCAAAACGGCTCAGCCGCAGCGGGACGGCCCAAGATACATAAACTCAGTTGCTACACTATTGAGTGCGGCTCAATGTCTAGCGCACCTGTCAAGAGTCCAGTTTCCCCATCTAGGTACGCTGTATCCATTCGATAGAGAGAGGCAGCCAAGACATGCTACACCATGTATCGATGTAGATACCTACTGCACATAGGAGACGGCTTTCGCTGTCCGCCTTCCTTCTTGGGGCCTTCCATATGCACACGCTAGGTCCTAGGAGATTCTAGCCTGCCCCTCACCCATGTACTCAATTTCTGTTAGGGCTTTTTTATTCCGCTTGCAGCCTCGCGATGTCACACCGCATATTAACGGTTTGAACTGCTTACCTGGTCCGGTGTTGGTCTAGGTCTAGGTATTGTCTGCCGTAAGATCTCACTCATATCTCACCCCAGACGGGTACCTGGATATTCAGCTCCTCGCGTCTACATAGTCAGGACATCTTGTTGTTGTCATATCCATCGTATCATTCCCTATCTGCGTCCTATACCCAGTAGTGTACTTGGCTCGGAATTCCCTATCTATCCATCCATTGCGGTGCCGGTGTTCCTGCATACACAACGAAATGGGGGTCATTACGCGATACCTCATTGAACTAGGAATTTCCCACCAGTCTAAACGGCCCCTGCCGAGATAAAGGCGTCTATTACCGTAGTATGTGCTAGCTGTTCCCACGCCATTATACACCGAGAGAACCACAGTTGGAAGGAATATCCGTGTTATTGGCTGCTAGCTGAAGAAGCCGAGGACACCATCTGCATCGTGAATTGATGTTTTTGCCTATTTGGGGATCGATAATGTGCGGTGTCCCATTCCACGTATCACGTATCTAGTTCATGGTTGGTGAGGCCTTTAGGTGGATGAGGGGGAACTTGTAGATTGGCACTATGCAGGTATGATTCCGAATCTTCCAGAGCCTTGGCTGCTGTCATGACCTATACATAGATTCTAGTACCCGATCCGCCTGCTTCGGAGGCCGGTGATATATCCCATCCTCCCCTTCGCTGCATTACCTGGTTGCCTTGACTGGTAGGATCTACTGTAGTGAACCACACATACGTCGGGCCGTTTCCGTTTATCTACTTATTACGGAGATATTATACCATACCACATAGATTACTTTGTCGATCTCTTCCGCCCAGCCCTATCGTACCGACGATCACCATGGCGTCGCTTGCAAGAGCGAGGCCCAGCGATCACGCATTGCTTACCGTGAAGCCGTCTCCTCCTCGTTCTATCTCGCTCGGTGGACACGGACGGGCAAGTGGAAGCGGAAGTCAAGATACCAAAGCCCAGGGCGAGGTCGCCGTGGTGAAGCCCTGGGCTGATCAGCCATGGCCACTCATCGAGACGCCGTCGAAGACACAAAATGTGCGTATCTTGTTTTCTATTTACGTTATAGGACGTGCGGAAACCGGCTCCCGTCACTTGAAAGGGACGGATTTACATGCCCAGCCTCTTCATCTTTATGTTATGTATCTCATCTCTTCTACGGCAATAAACCCTCGAACGCCCGCATCAGGGAGACCCGAAAAGCTAGCATTGAATTTGAATAAGTCGTCCCGATGGCCGGACATAGACAGCTAACAGAATGTCTTTACAGATCACCCACCCGGCTCTCCACATCGCTAACGAAATTGCTCTCATTCATAATGCCATGCTACGTGGTCTTAATGCGATCTATCTACAGACGTCACACGTGCGAAAAGCCCAAGACGTTGCAGACTTATTATTCCTAACACAAAGCTGGAGTGCCTGGTTACTAGACCACCACAACTTAAAAGAGGGCACAGTGCTCCCCGGGTTCGAGGCCGTGTTGGGTGTGCCGACTGGCACTTTGACTCTACCCCTGAGTCAAGGTCCACTCGCCGCATCCCCTAATCTAGACGAGGATATAATAATGGCCCTAAAGAGGGATCATGGGAAAGACAAGGAGATAGACAGAAGGGATGCAGAGGAGGAAGAGGAGAGGATCGCCTTCCTCTTACACCGCGTGTACGCATATGCTTCGGCCACGCACAAGGATCCGGAAGCGTATAATGCGGAAACCCTCGAGGGGCTCCTCGTCACGCTCGCCGATACCCTCGTGCCCCATCTCACAAAGCAGGTTGGACTCCTCATGTCAATGCGGGAGATGTGCCTCGGTTCCTACGCGCCCTCGGCCACGAGTAACGGAGACGACATAGCGGAGCCACTTCCTATCCCCATGGTCACGATCACGAGGACGGCGTCGAACGTATTGTCCCCGTCCGGCTCGCCGACCGCATCCCCGCCTTTGTCGCCGTCTTCATCGACATTCTCCGCCTCTTCCGCCTCGACATCCGCCTCGTCCCCCGCCAATTCATCCCCGCTCTCTTTGTTCCCGGCCTCTTCAAGGTCACAACATAACAAGACGAGCAGCCGCGACAGCGGCAATACGACCAAGCCTAGTAGTAGCAGTAGTAGTAGTAGCCACCCCGGCACGCAAAACATGGCCGTCATCGACACGGAAGCCAGAGACCGCCTGGCGCGTGCCCGCGCACTGCTCGAAGCCGACGACCGCTCTACGCGCCTCACGCAGGTCTACCTGGCGGCGGACGCGCGCGCCACGGCGGCCATGGACCACTTCGTCGTGCCGCCCATGATCGTGCGGCTGCGCGATGCCACGGCGACGCCCCCGCTCTCGCGCACCGCGTCGTCGTCCTCGCTGTCCTCGGCCTCGTCGCACGGGTCCAGGGGGAAGATGGGAGGCGGGTTTGCGGCCGGTATGGGTGCAGGTGTAGGTATGGGCATGGGAGGAAGAAATGCTGGTGAATGGCCGCGCATGTCTATTCCCGCTGTTCACGCTATCGCCGACAAGCTCTCGCCTAGACATGCTGGTGCGTGGAGGTTCCTGCCTTGCGATGTCTGGGGACGGCCGAGGGAGTTGCCGTTTGCGGGGTGAGGATGAGAATGAGCATAGTTAAATACGTAAGCTGTGGAAGTAACGCGAACGCCTTGGGTCTTTTTATCTTCTTCTGTTTTAATGGATGGCTGGAAGCATGGAGTCTGGAGTTCATGTGATTATATTGGGTATCTAGGTATAAGGTAGCTAAGGAGGAGGTTATGAGTGGTATATAAGCAGATAAGTGAAGCGCTTGAACGGTAATTTGGTCTTCCTTGGATGCTCACTCCCTCAAGTGCAATATCTAAGGTATGGTAGATAGCTGTTGCTGATGGACGGGATACTAGGCGTTGCCCCTTGCTTATACTCTTGGTTTGTATCTACTTATTTACGTACTGCTTTCCATAAGAAATAACCAGATATATTCGCTTTGGAAGACGATGGTTTTATTCGAGGGTGATGACTGTGTAGCTCTTGATTAAGTGAGCAGGACTAAAACAAGTGCTGCTACAATGTTGTAGCCTAGTTGTACACAGCCTATAGATAATACACCGTCATGCGAGTAGACGTGATGAGAAGATTGTAGCCTCGTTTGATATATCGACACAACATTGTTGGCAATCGCTCTTGCTGTGACCCGGAGCTTGGATGTTTTTAACCAAGATATTAGTTTTATAAATAATACATTTAGAGGTGTACTATTGCGCGAAGAGCATCGCTAGAAAATTATTCTGTTTATAGCAATATATTGTGTGAATTATAGTACTTGGTATACCTAAGGTAGTGCGCAAGTGGAAAAAAATACATACATATAACTATATATATTAATAATAAAATAAAAGAGAACAAGGAACGCGGGAAGAAAGAAAAGAGAGAGAAATTGGCGAAAAAAGATGGTTGCTACTCCCAGTTATGGCCGGGAGGCATCAGGAATTGAGCCCGATGCGGGGGTCGAACCTGAATCTCACTGTTAACTACTTGTTGCTGAACGGATCATTCTCTGTGTGTGAACTTACCCGCAACCTTGAGATTAAGAGTCTCACGCTCTACCGATTGAGCTAACCGGGCGCTTCTGTGGTGTTGTCGGGGCACAAAATGTCCTCTTACCTATCGACTAGGCAGGACCAGGCTAAGCGAGGGCATTGATTGAATGGTTGTAGTTGTGTGGTGGCGCAAAAAGGTCCCAGTTATTGGGGCTTGCTGGCGGGCCAGCAAGGTTTTTTTTCTCTTCTTTGTTCTCTTTTTTTATTCGTAGTGACAGAATTGTGCGCCTTTTCTACCTTAACCAGACTCCCCTCTCCGATACTAAGTAAATCGATAGGAAAGGCTGATAACTATAATAAGCGGTATCACACGTGAGGAATCCCGGAATCCCGGAATGGGATCAAACCCTTGTATAGTCAGTCGCCCTCGCTTGGACATATCGAAGGGATGCCTCGCAGCATGGTCACCTCTATCTTAACATGGCCGCAGAAGTAGGAATTTGCTCTTATTAATAGATGGAGGATATTGAATCCTAAATTGCTAGAGAGGCGTTAGGAAGCCGTAGGCCGTATCCCTCTCCTAGACCCGGAATGCCACTATCAATGACGGCCGTGGCTAAGACACACTAGCCCTCTCGAGAATTCCAACATCATGACCTACCTACCATCATTGTCTAGTTCTCGTAGGCTAAGGAACTGTGAGACCTCACCGCGCACGATCTATTTAGACTAAACGCGTGCAAGTCGTGTCAGAGAGACACGTCCGAAACGGGTGTGTAAAGTGGGCAGTATTGGGTTTTCGAGCCTCTGCCATGGCGACCATTTACTACATTGCATTGCTGCGAGCCCGCCATGCACGCACAATCTATGATGTGTGGTAGGTAGTACTGCCGCCCATGTGCGTCGTGGAAAGAGGATGGAAGGGATGAATGGACTGAATTTGATACGATAGCATAGGATAGCGCAGGCGCGATCGAATCTCGAGTTCTACCGCGGCGCGTGTGAAGCTTCCCTCGAACGATACCTGCTTCTCCTTTTGTGTTTTGCGTAAACTTTAGACAATCGCCTATTCACGTACAGGCGCGATACACATGCGCAAGACGGCAGTTAGTTAATCAGTCAGACGGAAAACAACAAGACAAACGACAGTGCTCGTTGCGCATTAACAGAGACGACGGCGACTTTGATATCGCGGACATATATATACTCTCGATGAACAAAAGGCGAGGACGGCTGGTATTCTGACAAGAGCTGGTTGTGCTGGTTGTGATCTTCGCTGTCGCCGCCGAGAGGTTCTCTTCCACGATGATGGTGACGCCGCGGCGGGCGAGTCCGCGTCGCAGCAGCGCCATCGCCGCTTTATCCCGACTCTTACCACCATTTCTCACGAGCATAGTTACGATCCTATTACTTGGAATTGCCACGCCCGTGGCCGGCACGCCGATATCGTATTTCCCCCTAAACTCACAACTTCCGCCCGTGGCGCGAGTCTCGGAGCCATTCTCGTTCGTTTTCTCGCCATTGACCTTCTCGTCCAATACCAATATGAGCTACGCGCTAGCCGATGGCTCGCCGGCTTGGCTGTCGCTTGATAGCGCATCTAGGAAGCTCTCGGGTGTCCCTGACGACGCCCTGATACCCCCTGGCGACACACTGGTCGGTGTCGTAATTGCGCTCGTGGCAAGCGACGACACGGGCTCGACAGCTGCGAACGCTACGCTAGTCGTGTCGCGCGGCCCAGAGCCTATTGTGCGGATTCCACTTGAGGATCAGATTGAGAAATTCGGCCCGTACTCAGCACCTTCGTCCGTATTGCTTCATCCGGCCACCGAGTTTTCCTTCGAGTTTGATCCAAATACCTTCGGTATCGGCACAGCCGGGGATAGGAATGGCCTAGTCAAAGTGCAAAATGTAAAGAGAGAAGAAAATAAAGCCGTAGACACACCAGGGCTGAGTTATTATGCGGTATCAGGCGACAATGCGCCCCTCCCATCCTGGATTGAATTTGACGCTGAAAAACTCGCTTTCTCGGGCACAACACCGTCTTCCGAATCCCTCGTAGAACCACCTCAAAAATTTGGCTTCCGGTTGGTAGCCTCGGACGTGGTCGGGTTCTCGTCAGCCGTGGTAGACTTCTCTATCGTGGTTGGCCATCACGAACTCACCGTTCACGACCCGGTCATCGAACTCAACGCCACGACGGGCAAAAAACTGGAGTATACGGACCTACCTAAAATTCTCAAGTTGGATAAACAGCCGCTACAAGCGGAAAATGTTTCTTCTATCACGGCTGATAGGCTACCGCCATGGCTTTCTTTCGACGAGAAGTCGTGGGAGGTCAGCGGGACCCCGGAAGAAAAAGAAGCACAGCCTACTAACGTCACCATTGTCGTAGTGGACAAGTTTTCGGATACCTTGAACGTGACTCTGGCAATAAATTTCCACACCAAGATCTTCATTTCCGATCTCCCTAGCCTTAACATGTCAGCGGGAGACGACTTCTCATTTGACCTCAAAAAGTTCCTCATTGCCCCTATAGAGACACAAGTCACGACGGAGATGCGGCCCGCCGACTCCTGGATCCGGTTCGATGATTCATCCCTAGTTCTCTCTGGGACAGCGCCGAAACCACCAACCGGCGGAACTGTGAACTTGGTGAACGAACTTCGGATTACGTTCAACGCGATCCACAAGCGTACGAAAGATGAGGAGGCGAAGGATTTAGAAATTCACGTAAACCCTCCACCCCCAGTAAAGAGCCCCACGCCAGAAGGCCACAAGGGAGGTGATGGTGACTCACATAGAAACTCGAACTGGCTCTGGCTTCTTGTAATCCCGGGTCTAGCCATTCCGGCCGTTATCATTGCGCTCGTGTTCAGGGCGCGGAGACGGCGGCAACAGCCGAGGAAACTAGACTTTTCAGAGGTATCGGGGCCCGTGCCGGGTACCTTTGTAGCAAATGGCTTCATGGACAGCTCGTTTCACGGCATGCGGCACATGCTAGACACGGGACAGCGGGCACCCTCTATGCAACCAGACAGCTTCACCCCAGCGGTTCCTCCCCGTCTTCGCATTTCACAGACGATGCCGAATCCGACCACAGAGGCGGATCACATCGCCCCACACGCAATGACAACGCATTCCGGGGCCATCAGGCCAGAACATCGGAGTATCATGGTCGGCGAAGCAAGAGGCTCTTGGTTTTCTGGTCGCCAAAGTCGCCAGAACCGGCCATCCCCGGTAGGCACGGATGAAGTGAGTTTGCTCTCTGACACCAGCGTCGGGGAAGATATGCACATCGTGGAAGAGGACCTGTCTCCGAAAAAGCTACCTGAAAATATGTACGATAAGAAGATGCATCTAGAGGCCCCAAAAGCCGGTGAACCCTTCAGTATACAGCCGACCCCAGAGCTAGCTTACGCCGTGGCTGGAAAATACGACTACGTATCTGACGACGAGATACCGCCTGTTGCCGGGCGTGCAGAGCGGCGGAGGTCAGGCTACCAACAGAGCACCCGCCGCTCTAGCCTCCGTGGAGTCCAGCACAGGCTCTCCACAGTCTGGAAACGGGGAAGTGTGTCTAAGTTTAGAGGGGATCAGAATCGTAATAGTCAACTAAGTGCGTCTACGGAGGCGACCACGCGTACAAGTATCCTCACGTCTGGAATCACCGAAGAAGCGACTACAGCAAGCACGAATGTCATGGCCAGACCGACCGTGATCCATATACCTAGCAGGCCTGGTGAGGCGCGACAAGTGAGTAGAAGGACGGACGATTCGTCGACATTCTTCGGCGGCCGTTCCCTTACAAAGTCACAGCGGAATTTTGGACTCGCAAAGGACGCGATGCCGGTGCCAGCGGGCCCTCCTCCAGGGGATCCAAGCCCTCCGACTACTTCTGGGGAGCAAGACGCAATCCAAGGTGAGCATACGCCGTGGGATCCGCTAGCGAGGAATTCCTTAGGGATTGCATATGCAGACCTCGTTGGAACAAAGCACGAGACGGGTGGTTCGTTCGTTGATCCAGAGGAGCCTAGGATAGGCTTGGCCCAGAGTAAGAACTGGAATACCCATCATACGAGCAAAGAGCTCATGTCCCCCGACCGATGGCCCGTCCCGGACGTGTTTCTAGGCCTAGGAGAGACGGCTGATGCTTTCCGGAGCCAAAGCGAGCCACCTCAGCCTCTGCTTTCCCAAGAACCTACCAAGGCCGATACACCAGCAACGCCTATAAACAAAGGAAAGAAACGATCAAGCTTTCTGCGCATGTCACGTCGCGAGTCAGGTTGTATACCTTCGCTCGCGCAGACGCCGTTGTCGCACAGACGAAGCAAGGCACGATCGTCTCGCGAGGAGCGCCTACGCATAAGTCGCATTCGAGAACAGAAGGCACTAGACGAGTTCCGGGCCATGATGTTGTCACAGACACCGTCACCCCATACCGAGTGGCCCGGAGCCGGGGCCAGGGTTAGACAATTACCGGAGACGCCTTCGCGGACAAGTCGAGGCCCACTCACTGATCGTCTGAATGAGTCGGGAGGAGGGTTGAAGAGCACGCTCTCGAAACGGAGCGTGAAGACGGTGCGTAGCACCAAGAGTGGGTGGGCGGATGAGGACGACGACGATGCCTGGGAGGATATACGGCCGCCGGAGTCAGTGGTGGGCGGATGGGAGCCGGAGGGGAGCGATGGGAGTTTCCCCGTTTATATCTGAGGAGGGCCACGCATGGGTGGTGGACTAATTAATACCGTTGAACTGGTCGGTCTGTCTGTTTGTTTGTTTGTAATACCTGAGCTTATTTACTATACCTACCTAATTGGCGAAGGGATGTGAAAAACGGAAATCTGAGTGTCTCTGAAGGTGAAAGTGCCTGAAATCTGTTGAACCGTAAACAAACGCGAAATTATGGCTATATGGCTGACGGCGAATTGTGATGTTTAATACGATGCCTCGAGATCCGTGACGCCGGGTATCTATGTAGATATGAATGCAGTCGTGGTGGTAGATGTGATGGCGTAGGTCACGAGATGATGCGGTAACACACAGCGCAACAGGCTAGAAAGCCTAAACTAGGCGGCCTTGGGATGGATTTGATTTTCGGCATGACCGGGAAAGGCTGGACGCATCTAGGCTCCAGATCTATGCGTAGATAGATCGCATCTTAACCTATTAAGCGCTCACCGCTCCGGACCTCTCAGCGCCCTCCATTTACTCAGTACGTTATTTAGGTAGGTATAGCCTGGTATAGCCTATAGATAGGTAATACCAGGTATATTTCACCGTTCACCTTTCACCAGCCTGGCGGGATACAGACCCTAATGAGGGGTTCTGTTGTTGCAGCAGCAGCCATGGTGCGCGGACTGGGGGCCGGGGGCCACATCATTTGGTACTGCTGTTCGCGCGAGGATGGATAATGCGTGCAGCAAACCAACGCAGGGTCTGCGTCTGCGGCAAACACCCTCTCCGCCCCCTCCGCCTCGCCCGGGAGGGATAACCTCGTCGAATGACTACGGCCACTGCCTATGAAACCTTGAGGGGGCACCTGAAAATAAAAATAAAATTAAAAATTGGAAGCATAGGCAAGGGCAGTTAGAGTTAGGCATCTGTCTGCTGACTGACTGGTTGTTGATTAGGTAGTCCTAGATGGGTGGCTGACAGAGTGATGATGATGCTGGAGCTAGGTAGAGTGAGGAGTAAGAGGTGAGGAGCTAGTGCTTGGCATAGCTAAATTAGTAAGCAGCCCATGATCACCTTGACATACCTACCTGCACCTATCCTCCGTACCTACCTATTTACTATTTACTTGACACAAGTGTCTCGATGAGCCGCACTCTCGGCCTCCAACATAATATGTTGTGTTAGGAGAGAGAGAAAGGAAAAAAAGCCTTTTCTGGGTTGGATATTTTAACGTGCGGACAAGTCAGTTGCCACAAGTTTAATGATAGTTTACATACCTATACTTAGGTACCTAGGTAGGTATCTGAAGTAGGTAAGTACCTACATACTTGCTCCTAGGTAGGTATTGCGTAGATGCCAGTAGCACACACTTGAAAGCACCAGGTTGTAGCTCCCTACCTCCCATCTACTAGATACCTACCTACCTGTAGGTAGTCGTTTAGGCCCTTATGTATGCTGTATGTAGGTAACTTCAAATTTTTAAGTTGGGCTTCGTATGCAAAAAGGTCTCTATCTCTCTATCTGTCTACGATAACATGGGCATCAACGCGTGTGCTCCATGCTTGATAAGGTAATCGGTATGTCTATGGACCCGTTAACTTACTGAGTGCAGCCCACCACAAAGTGTGCCTACCTAATGTAGGTGACCCAACTACATTAGGTACTACTTAATCCCTACCTAGGTACTCGCCTACCTCTTGCAAGCCTCCTCGAGTACCTAGGTAGCTGCACCGCCGCAACCTGGGTCGCACATAAGTAGCAAGGGGGGGCTAGTGGACTCTATCTGCTTCCATCTCTTCCCATCAACCACCTCCTCCTCTAAGACAACTTGCACTCTATATGAATATAAACAAACAAACAAATGAACTCTGTCTTCATTCTAGAATCCTTTAGGTGTGTATGTTTGTCCGTGTTAGTTCTCTAGCTTGGTCAAGCTACCTTGGGTACTGATTCACACATGCTTGTCTAGGTATGTACCTACTACCTACCTACATACGCATAGAGTCTACCTGTGTAGAAGGTCCTGATGTATGTATATAAAGGATGGTGAAGTGAAGATGTGAAGGAGCGAAGGGGGGGTAACTGACCAACTAGACCTATATTGTTCTAGCCTTCCCAACCCTCCTCAACCCTTTCTGTTTAGGTAATTGGATCCTGTACATGGGTCTACCCCCCATGATACCTCTAGGCCCGGTGTAACATACTGTTTATTTTCTGTACCCAGAATAGTACCTGGCTACAACGAATGCATTTTTTTTTGTTCTTCAAGTCATTTGGCATACCTAGCCCACATATCTCTCCCCTGTACTCTCACAACCCCGCCCTCTGTCTTCGTCCTTCACCCAGGCAAGTTCCTCGAGTGTCTACCTACCTACATGCTGTACAGCCCACCATCCACCAGCCAAAGACCGATTCCGTATCGCCATCAATGAACCATCACCTATCTACCAAACTGTCTTTGTGATTTTTAACTTGTTTTGCCCTGTCCTGCCTAACCTACCTACTTACCTACCACCACGACCACCGCCATCCCTGGTCTGCGATCCTTTTTTTTTTAAAACGCTTCTCCTATGATAAGAAAAAAAGTCCGCAATTACTATCATATGTGATTAGGCTCTATGTCCTTCTATCTAGTAACTAACCGTCTTGCCTCCTAGTTCTATTAGTCTCGTGCCGTAGTTGCTTGACTGTCTGGCCTTGACCCGATTCTTTTGGCGCGATACCAACCAGACCAACCCTTTCTCTACCTTTCCAACACCAAACCTTGCTCAGCATTTATCTATCGCGCAACTCTCCACGGCCCCGCGGAACCCTCAGGCCACCTACTTGGGACTCTTCCACCGTATCCCGTTGAGCCACGACTTCTCTAGGCACGCTCCCACCCCCCGGACGGCCTAACGACGACCAATCTGCCCCTCCTTTAGCCCATCGACGCCCACTTCCACTTACTACACCTACCCTCGACTACAACCACCACCACCACAACCTCAACCGCAACCTCGAACCGCTACCACCTCCGGTTCTAGTATCCCATCCCCTCAACCATGGGTCAAACCCTCTCAGAGCCCGTGGTCGAGAAGGTATAATAAGCCCAGTCTTTTGCACTCTGTTATGTCAATTGCGCCGCCTCTCCTGTCCCGCTATCGACCCTGTCATCTGAGCGCGTGCCTGTCGGATAGCCCCATGCTCTTCACTCTATTGAATCCTGCGTTGCCCTGTTCCTTCGCGCCGAGTCACTTTTATCTATCTCGCCTCTCACTAACATGCCTACTATCATGAACAGACCTCGGACAAAGGTGAAGATGATCGGCTACTGTACGGCGTCTCGGCCATGCAGGGATGGCGCATCAGCATGGAGGACGCCCACTGTACTGTCCTCGACCTTCACACTCCGGAAGGCGACGACAACAAGACCCATCCTTCACGGTTATCTTTTTTTGGCGTATTTGACGGCCACGGTGGGGATAAGGTTGCCCAGTTCGCTGGCAAGAACATACCCGATATTCTCATCAAGCAGGATACCTTCAAGAAGGGCAATTACGAGCAATCTCTCAAAGACTGCTTCCTCGCCACCGATCGCGCTATATTGAGTGGTACGCGCCTCTCTCTGCTTTGCCCACGTTAGTGTCGTACCATGCCAACCACCCTGCTAACCCGCGTCCAGATCCCCAGTATGAGGAAGAAGTATCAGGCTGTACCGCCTGCTGTGGATTAATCAGTGCTGACAAGGTCTTTGTTGTGCGTATTATCCCTTCCAAAACAGGACAAGCCACATGGCCATCCGAATAACTAACAAGATTGTAGGCGAATGCTGGAGACTCCAGAGGTGTCCTAGGCGTGAAGGGCCGGGCCAAGCCACTCTCCTTTGATCATAAGCCGCAGAACGAAGGTTAGTTCCCCTCCTCCTAATTATGCGGTGGCGCGCTTACGTGAATCATTTTTACCCCTCCAGGCGAAAAGGCTCGAATCACTGCTGCTGGTGGTTTCGTTGACTTCGGTCGGGTTAATGGCAATCTTGCCTTATCCCGCGCCATAGGAGACTTCGAATTTAAAAAGAGTGCCGAGCTGGCACCAGAACAACAAATAGTAACTGCATACCCCGACGTCATGATGCATGAGCTTGGTGATGACGACGAGTTCTTAGTTATTGCATGTGATGGTATGTTGCCCATCCGCCTATCCCTAACGCTACGCCATTGTGGGTAGACTGACATGCAACAGGCATTTGGGATTGCCAGTCGTCACAGGCTGTTGTCGAGTTTGTGCGTAGAGGCATCGCCGCAAAACAAGAGCTCGACAAAATATGCGAGAATATGATGGACAACTGCTTAGCCTCCAACTCGGAGACGGGCGGAGTAGGGTGTGATAACATGACCATGGTCATTATAGCTTTCTTAAGAGGCAAGACAAAGGAGGAGTGGTATGAAGAGGTTGCCAGCCGAGTAGCTAAAGGCGACGGCCCCTGCGCCCCTCCCGAATACGGTATGCCATCTTAGAGCCCGGGTTCCCTGGAACGAACTGACTTGCGGTGCCTCAGCGGAATTCCGGGGACCTGGTGTTCACCACAATAATGACGATAGCGACAGCGGCTATGATCTCGACCTAGATAGCAGATCTAGGAATTATGGTCCCGGTGGGTACAAGGGTCGCATTATATTTCTTGGAGACGGCACGGAAGTCCTAACGGACTCGGACGACGCGGAAATGTTCGACAACTCAGAAGAGGATAGAGATCTGTCAAGCCAGGTTTCGAAGAATACCGATGATGATAACGAACCTCCACCAAGAGCTCCCTCGCCGCCACCCCGCGGAACGAAAAAAACGCAGGAGTCAACTAAAGCAGCAACGGACGAAACGAAACAAGAGACCAAGACTAACGAGCCTGCCAAGGAAGCCTCGGCAGAAGATACGAAGCCTACGTCGTCGTCTGCTGTATCACAAGACTGATTTGGCCTGTTGGAATGGCCCCCCCAAGATGGAGTCAAAACTAGATTTGCTACAGCATCTCGTCAGCGCTTTGGGAGAGTTAAAAAATATGCCCAGTCCTGAAGGTTTAGACATAACAAGTCCAGTGTCAACAAAGTCCCCTTCCCCCCCTGTTTTTTTGCCTTGGGCCATGTGGACAATGCCAGTAAAAGGGTATATGCGTAGTTGCCAAGAACATGCAGGCGAGGACGGTGGTCTCCCCAAGGCGACGACGAGAAGCGGAACCCTGAGCGTACCTTACCTGTCGGGTTAAACAAGCACATTTTCCGAGTGAAGATACCCTGCTGTACAATAGGGAGGGACCTTTTCTTAGAGAGTGGTCTAGATAGCTCGAGTAAAGCTCGCATGTTCCCGATATTGGGTCTCTACTGTCTCTCGGTCTTGAAAGATGATGGCCTGAGCTTTTTTGTTACATTTTGTTTTTTTCTTTAGTCTGTTAGTGTTCATCTGCATGAGTGGAATAAATGCATGCCGGTGACTCAAAGATGCCTAACCTAGGTATGCTATGCATGCATGTGATTGATCTTGTACAACTGGGCTTTGTGTAAGGCCTAAGCTATTGGTACGATCATGGATGCTTTGCACTCATAGTCTCTACATACTTATCAATCTGTGCCTTAAATACAATGAGGCATTGGTCTAGAGGCGATGGGCCATTAGAACCAACGAATTTATACTTAGGTACACATGAGTACAGAATAGATATGAAGGCTACATAGGTATATTATCAAGAACACACTAGACAGGTTTTACCATTGTTAAACAGAATAGGATTTCAACCGGGCTACGCCAGGGTCCCTAGTTCTATACACTGCTACTGATATTACATCATTTCAGGGACCTGTTTAGCTACCTAATATCACCATCATTGATTCCGACGAGGTAGACACTGTTCCAGGTGCCGATGGGTCTTGGCTCCTAGTGTAAAGCTCCAAGTGTTGCCCAAGTCAATGGTTGGTTCAATGTTATTTCCAGCTCAACAATTCTAGAAGATATTCATACACACAAGCCAGGTATGGCTATGAGGAGAATGGACTAACCAAATGATGTGAGCAGCAGAAATTGGTAGTCCTTGAGGGAATAGGGTAGTTGGTTATGAGATCACAAGATCAAAAATGAATTATTCTCATTTGAGAAAGTAACTTGTCCTAAGGCTCGCTTGGTTTCGCGCTGTCTCGTTTGATAAATCTCCCGTTATAAAATTTACTTTGATTCTACGTAGCTAGCAGCAAATATAAGATGGTGTGATAGCGAGTAAGAGACAACCCTCAAAAAGTCATTGTTCCAATAGCCCTAGGCTAACAATTGCTTTTTTGATCTACAAGTATATATGTGTATAATTTTCTTAAGCATTTAAAGCAATTAAAGAGTGTACTGTAGATGGGGGGATGGCAGGAGGGGACTGCTATTCACAGGGCCCACTTATTAAGCTAGACCAGTAAAGGTTGTCAAGGATGCCAAAGATGCCTTATCGGATGTGTTATCGGAGCCTAGTCTAGCTGCAGCAGGCCAAAAACTCTCTGCGCAACTTGACTGATACAGGACTGGTCGGTGCTCTCCATCGACACTGTTCCATACGCACAACAACCAACTGACATGACGAACGTATAGCTCATGTCCCTGGGAGTCAAACTGCTATGGAGAGCTCGGCCTTGCATCAGCCTTGTCCCAGGGCTCTCCTTGGTTCCCAGGGAGTCTAGGAATCCGCCATGGGCCAGCAAATGGCAAGCCGAAGCACGATGCTGGCTTTCCTCCGCCACAGAGTCTGGCCTCCCCGAGTCTGGTCCCCCTGAGGCCCCCCCACCAGTCACAGAGCAACAACCCGAGTCGTCGATCGTCCGGCGGTACGAAACCGGAGAGAAGGCGGGCAGGGCTCTTCGAGATGCCGCCGAAAAAAAACCATTCGGCCTGGCTGAGCCGACCTCTCCATTCTCCCGCCCCTTGAGGCACAAGATGAAGATGCAAGTGCCAAGTGAGCGAGCCGCTGCCATGATCAAGCCAGCCATCCAGTTCCCAGGCCGACGCGCCTCTCGCCGAAGCCTACGCAAGCATACAACAAGCGTCAGGAGACAAGCCCTACACGAATATACCCGCGATGTCCTCGAGAAACGCCCTAACGACTGGCATTCGACGTTGGACTTCATGCTTCGGCACACCCCCAAGTTTGGCGAGAGACGCCACTTCAAAGTGCGCATCGGCAAAGGGGCCGCCGCCCAAGCACTTGCAATGCTGTCCAAGCCAGACACCAGTCTCTGGCAGATACAGCAGAGGCACCACTGCAAGATTCGCATAGAACCCGCCTCCCACCAAGATGCGCCGCTCATTCTCAGCTTGTCGGGCACCATTGTTTCCGTTCAGGAGTCGCTGCTGGAGCTTGTCAGGGCCATCGGTAGGGTCTCAGCCGTCCGGGTTGTCGGCCATGCTTTGCAGATCCCGTCGCCCGAAACCTGGAAAGACGGCGACCGCGGCCAGCTTCTCTCTCAACCCCCCAGTAACGGGGAAACCGCCGCTACAGAAGACGAGACAATTACCGTGTACGGCCACACCACAGCCGACCTTTCCATCATGGCCCAACCGCCAAAGCGGAAGCTATACCAACTAACTACGCCAGCCGACGAGATCCCCCGGCCAACTGTTTGGACGAAATCTTCCTTCGAGCAATACGTCGCCAAGCTGGTACTCGCCAGGGTGCCCACCCACCTACATAGGTCCCTCTACCCACAGGGCCCAGATCACCAGACCACTGTAGTCCGGCTTCTTACGAGGCTTTTTACCTCGGACGACTTGCGAGCCGCTGCGTCCGTCAGCGCCCTGAAAATGGCGCTTCAATTCATCCACGCACGGGGACCTATATTCCGACCCGCGGCCCGAGCTATTTTCTATGAGGCCCGTTTACGGCATCTACCGCTCGATGCCGAAGCTTTCCATACTTTCTTAACTAGCGCCTCTAGGGCTGGCGATCTCCAGGGGTTTAACAGCGTCCTTAGAGCAATGCATAACGAAGGCCACTATATACGAGTCGAGACCTGGACAGCGTTTCTGGCTATGATTCAGCACCCTCAAATCAAGTCTTATATCATAAAGCGAATGAGATCGCGCGGCCTCCCCCACCTACAACCCATTTTAGAAGAGCTAGGTCGACAAAGGGTAATGATAGATCTTGAACATCACGGCGTAAAGGGGGGGGTAAGCATTCGGCGTCTGCTAGACGCACAGGACACGCAGTATGGCCTATCCTGGTTAGATACCATGACTCTCAACAGGATGATAGACGTGCTTGGCGCTCATGGAGACCTCGCGGCTTGCGACGAACTGTTGGCATCGGTTAGCGATCGTCGAAGAGCGCAACCTGATTGTTACACGCTTAATACCCTAATCACACATACCAGTTCGATTCCAGGGATGATCGCGCTCCTATCACGGTGGCCTGGAATAGAGCCGGACGTCGTCACGTATCAGCAGTTCTTCCGAGCCGCTTGGAAGCAACGACTACCCAACATGCTCCGAGTGATCTGGCGATACAGCGCCTTAGCCGGGCTAGCTAATGCGGCTATGCGCCACGCGCTCACCAAGCTCATACGCCAGAAGTTAGTTTTGAGCAATAACCACGCGATCTTCAGGGCGTGGGAAGACGTCATCCTGGGCCGTAGAGAACTCGCGGCCGGTCGAGCTTCGACGCCTAATGGCCCTGGCGATTTTGGCGCGAGGGCACTAATGGCGAAATATGTAGAAGACGCAGGCGATCTGCGGCCCCTCGTCAAGGTTGAAGTCAAGCTCCGGGAGGCGTACGACATGGACATGACCATACATAAGCTACGAAAGGAGGGAGTCGAAGTCTCGCCGGCGATGAGGGACAGTCTAACGGTCGACATACCTCTAGGTGTCTTGCGACGTACCTTGACTAAATACGAATGTGGCAGCATACGCCATCAAGAGAAAGCCTATTCACTATCTTAAAAGGGGGTGGCTTAGAGGCACTTTTCTATATACTGTATATATAAAAGGCGTACAAGAGGACATTTTTGCATCTGTGTATATACAACCGGCTATTGCATATAAAGGGGGAAAGTGGCTGTGATATAACATGTCTTAATGGCGGCATACCTGTAGAATATGTACAATAAGTCTCTGTATCTACTCGATCAATCCCAAACATTTCAAGATTCAAGTTTGGTTTACTTTCCTTTTTTTTTATCTTATTCATAGCCATACATACTATATCAATTCCATTGAGATGAACTCGGATAGGTGGGTAGGTAAGTACCTAAGGTAGGTAGGTAGGTAGGAATGTATACGAGGTGCCTTCACTTAGCTCCAGCTGGGCTTTCTGATTAATTACCTTTCGAGGTAAATACAGGAGATGCAAGCTGTCCATCACACCGGCTGCCTTCCGCAAAGGGCAGGCGTTGTGTCAAAGCCATCAATAGCCGTCGCGGACTAGACCGCAATAATACAGTAGATAGAGTAGTAGAGGGGATCTCTAGGTGGAGCTCAGCGGTCTGTTCTGCCATGTGAGCAGCGACAAGCGCTCCTATCTTCGCCGTTGCTTTTTTGCATACGGGACTGCGTCCAATGAGCTACGATAGGGAGGTAACGAACGAACGATTGTGTCATTGCTGCTGCTGCTGTATTACTGTATACCTACCTACCTGTACCTGTACCTGTACCGAACCTTCCGCCTACCTAAACCACCTACCCTACCACCTACCTACCCTACCTATGTACTCGCCTACTACTACCAGATAATAGCTAATCCGCTGCCCCTCACTGGTGTCTTGCATATAGCCATCTCCAATGCCCCGCACCCTGTTCACACGACTCCCT
Source organism: Nemania sp. FL0031 (assembly GCA_022432375.1). Taxonomy (NCBI): domain Eukaryota; kingdom Fungi; phylum Ascomycota; class Sordariomycetes; order Xylariales; family Xylariaceae; genus Nemania; species Nemania sp. FL0031. Next base: position 123,793 of record JAJKKK010000073.1, on the reverse strand, counting down.
CGCCAACAACTTGAACATCATCTTGCGACACCACCATCACTACTACCATTATTATTTCCACGACACCATCCAACCGTCAGCGTCAGCATCGGCATTGGCATCAGCGCCCGTCAACTCTCCAGCAGCCACCTTCCCCTATCGATCCTTACACCCTCCTCCCCTTCTCTCTCCCCTTCCCCCTCCCCCTCCTCCCCCTTCTCTCGTGCCTACTCCCTATCGTCGGCCAGACCGAGATCTTACAACCACGCCAGTCCCCGCAACAGCTTGTGCCCAGTCGCGGCCAGAAGGACCTATCTAAACCCGGCCATCCAAGCCCACCAAGCACGCAAGATGGCGCCCCAACTAGACGGCTTCTTCGCCGAGGTCGACAAGCTGTCCGACCACTTCATCGACCGTCTGGCGAAGGCGGTAGCTATCCCTTCCGTCTCCTCTGATGCCAGCCGCCGTCCCGACGTCGTCCGTATGGGCGAGTTTCTGGCTGCTGAGTTGAAGAAGTTGGGTGCCAGCGTCGAGATGCGGCCGCTGGGCAAGCAGCCCGACAAGCCCGAGCTTGACCTCCCGCCCGTTGTCCTAGCTCGCTATGGCAGTGACAAGAACAAGCGAACCATCCTAGTATATGGCCACTACGATGTCCAGCCCGCCGAGATCACCGATGGCTGGTCCACCGAACCCTTCACCCTGACTGTCGGCGACGACGGCCGCATGTTTGGCCGTGGCAGCACCGACGACAAGGGCCCCGTGCTAGGCTGGCTCAACGCTATCGAGGCCCACCAGAAAGCCGGCGTCGATTTCCCCGTCAATCTGCTCATGTGCTTTGAGGGCATGGAGGAGTACGGATCCGAGGGTCTCGACGAGCTAATCGAGAAGGAGGGCAAGGGCTACTTTGCCGATGCCGACGCCGTCTGCATCAGCGACAACTACTGGCTGGGCACTGAGAAGCCTTGCCTCACATATGGCCTCCGTGGCTGCAACTACTACAGCGTTGAGATCGCTGGTCCCGGCGCTGACTTGCATAGCGGTGTCTTCGGCGGTACCGCCCAGGAGCCCATGACCGACCTGGTGCGCGTGTTGGGTAGCCTCGTCGACACTCATGGCAAGATCCAGATCCCCGGCATCTACGAGCAGGTGGCACCCGTAACCTCGGACGAGGAGGGGCTATATGACGGTATTTCCTTCACTATGGAGACACTCCATGAATCCCTTGGCTCGACTACGACTATACACGAAGAGAAGAAGCCTACTCTAATGGCGCGCTGGCGTTATCCGTCACTCAGCGTCCACGGTGTCGAAGGTGCCTTCTCGGCCCCCGGCGCCAAGACGGTCATACCCGCCAAGGTCATCGGCAAATTTTCCATCCGCACCGTTCCCGACATGGATATCGACAAGACCAACGAGGCCGTCTACAGCTACGTCAAGGAAGTCTTCGCCAAGCTCAACTCAAAGAACTCCCTTAAGGTCTACGCCCAACACACCGGTAAGTGGTGGGTCGCGAGCCCGAACCACTGGAACTTCCGCGCCGCTAGCAAGGCCACCGAACGCGTTTGGGGCGTCAAGCCCGACTTCACTCGCGAGGGCGGAAGGTGAGTTCTCAACTTTAGTTTTGCCTAGGATCGCGATTGACTAATTTTACCTAGTATTCCGGTCACCTTAACCTTCGAGCAGGCCACGGGTAAGAACGTCCTACTGTTGCCGATGGGTAGCTCGACGGATGGTGCACATTCGATCAACGAGAAGTTAGACAAGCGCAACTACATTGAAGGGATCAAATTACTAGGCTCGTACTTGCACTACGTCGCGGAAGAGCCCCAAAGCTAAGGGCCGGCGAATACATTAACATGCATAAGGGATTCGTCCTAGTTATAAGCCATATGGCGTGGTATGGAGAACCAACCAACCTGGAGGAATATCCATAGGCCACCCCCGGGAGCCCATAGGGGGGGTGGGATATACCATCAAAGGATCTAATTGTAAGAACACCTAGCTTAGTAGCTAGACAGGTGGGTTGTTATATCGCAGTTAGGTCACAGCCATAATATACCCAACCCGATGTCCGGGGCGGCACTTATTACACTTGATACTAGAGCAACCCCCAATAACCTATGTTTCTGATAGGTTCAGTCTAGTCTATCTGACCAATCTACAAATCAACTAAGGAATGAGCATATATAATCGAACTAATGATGACGAAGCATGGTTGCTTAACTGCTGTCTATATCGTAGGCTCGAACTATCGTTTTGCTTCGCTACAAAGAGCTTATCTCTCTACCTTGGCCGTTGGTGAAATCAAGATATGCGACTGTTTATCATTTATCTTGCTTTCTTAGTTCAAGCCGCGTTGTGATTTGGAACTCTATTTCCCCGAGGGGCAGGGCGAGGTTACCAAATTAGGACTACGTCGGACGCGATGACGGGCCGGATAGGAGGTAGCGAGCGGGAATGAAAGAAGGGGAATTGAAGTGGAAAAAGGAATAAGGATAACTGCTTATGCTTGGACGGAGACGGAAGGGGGGGTTTACAAACTGGGTTAATTATCTGTTCTCCTCTCAGTTGCGGCGGGTGCTGTACCTAGCGTGCTTCGGGTCTCCTTCGAAGGGACCGACCTTTCTCTCTCTCTCTCTCTCTCTCTCTCTCTTCTTATACAGGCACCAGTGGACATGCTGACTTCTTTACTCACGGTGAGTGGGAAACAGCTTACCGGTATACCTCTAATGAGCTTCGACACAATTATGAAGAAAGCTACTCGTCGGATAAGTCAATAGGCTAATAGTTATGCACGAGTCAAAAGTCCATAGCCCGTACAATAGTAGGCATCTGTCGAGATGCTAGGCTAGATAAAGGGAAGTTTGGAAGCGATCTTTCTTTCGGTGATAATACTAGCAAGTCTCCCCTAGGGTAATGGTGTGTTGTTGCCCTAACACTACTTAAACTATCAAGATTGCGGATGAGTTATTGAGATTCACCGGTGTTATGTGCAAATTCACTGGAAAGGAGGACTTAAAAGTGTATCACGGCGGAATCAAAACTTTATGCCAACATTTTATTTAAAGGTCTTATTCAGGCTTTGATTTGGGTTTTTTGTTAAATATTGTAGATATTTATAATCTCAACATGAAGAGTACTACCATAGATCTTAATATGAACCTTGCATAAATACACCCGGGCTTCGCGGAGGTTGCAACGTAATGACGTGCACGTCGGCAATGGCTGCTACGGTTACAATGGCGATCTATGCGATCGATCTATTGTATTTACGACGTCGGATCTGGGGATATTTTAACTACATAACAACACCCAATAATAGAAAACATGCCTGGGAACAAACAAGGTCGATCGAATAGCAAATGGCCAATGAGAATACAGATTTCGACAACATGTAGTCGCATTGGGGAAAGGCCACAATAAACACTTGGAGAATCCCTACTTTATTATATATATATATATATATCATGTGGAAAACAACATGGATATTTGCCTACCTTTTTTTCTTCGGTGGGCTTTGCTAAGTTAATGCATATTCACTTTAGTACACCGCCCTAGAGGATTTATTTTAATATGATGATCTAGAGGCACAGCCTACAGGTAAGGGCGATAAGCCTAAGCCACTTACAGAGATAGAGATAGGAAGATAGGAGAATGACAGGAGGGGAACATCGGGTAGGTTGGTTCTAGAATGCCGCAAGAGAAGTGGGCTCTCCGGAGCCGGGCACACTCCCAACATCTACCCAACGCGAAGATAGAATACATACGTTTTTATTCTCAACTGGAAAGACAAGAAGAGAGAAACTAGACGGTGAATTTTTTTTAAAAAAAAATAAAATAAAATAAAAAACAAACTAGTTAAAATTCCTGCTGAGTGGTCTATAGCTCTGATATAGCGGCAGAATAACTAAGACACAAGCTAACCTCAGTGAACCTCCCGAAAGTGTATGACGGTATCATATCATCACATCGTATTTAGGTACCTAGCAGTTCCAATTCCCCAGGCCGGAGGAACCTCGCACAAAGCCAACAACTACAACAGGCTCACTTATACCGGTTCACGTTACCTTTCTTCAGTCTCGGCACAAAAGCGTAATACATGTCCAACACGATAGATACTAAGGAACCGCTAGTCACGGCGACAGTGGTTCCGGTGACGCCATCTTCATCATCATCAGACTTGTCGGATACGGAAGGCGAGTTATTCTCTCCGCTAGCTCTCGCCGAGGACTTCACTCCCTTGCCTGTGTACAAGGCGGCCGGGACCACGGAAACCGATTTCGATGGCTTGTTGCCTGCCGACGGCCGCCTGCGGCTCCATGAGGATCTCAAGAATGGCTGTGGTGGTCAGCTTTGGCCCGCTGGTATGACGCTTGCGAGATACTTGTTAAAGTACCATAAGAAGAGTCTGGCAGGGAAGCGGATGTAAGTTCTCTTTATACATTCCCTCTATGAATAATGGTTCATTTGCTCCTTCCGTTATGCTTCATGAGATCGCCATGAGGTGAAGGGCCGATGAAAGTTGCTTCGGATTAACCCGTACACGATCAATCTCGAGTGGAATTGCACGGATAATATACTCTTCATACAAATTCATACCTAATAATACCTCAACGATAAATATGCTAATGGGAATGCATATGTTATAGATTGGAGTTAGGCGCAGGTGGTGGGCTTGTTGGTCTCGCGGTCGCCCGCGGTTGTGATCTAGGAGACGACGACCATTCGCCGCTCTACATCACAGATCAAATGGAAATGTTCTCACTCATGCGTCACAACATCGCACTCAACGGGCTCGAGGGTAAGGTCGAGGCTATGCTGTTGAACTGGTGAGTGTTTATCGACGCTTCAGCCTTTCGCCGACGTCTTCCTATTTCACGCAGCGCAGAGAATCTAGCCGTACTTCCTTAGCACGGCCTCATAAGCGCGGGACTCTCTCTCTCTCTCTCTCTCTCTCTCTCTCTCTCCCATTACTAACGACAAATCACAGGGGCGAGCCGCTCCCCGCGGCCGTCGTCGCGAACCCGCCGGATGTCATCCTGGCGGCCGACTGCGTGTACTTCGAACCGGCCTTTCCGCTCCTGCAGACGACGCTGACGGATCTCCTCGCGCTGCGGCCCGGCGTCGTCGTCTACTTCTGCTTCAAGAAGCGGCGGCGTGCCGACATGCAGTTCCTCAAGCAGGCTCGCCGACGTTTCCACGTTGCCGAGGTCGAGGATGACGAGCGCCCCGTCTGGAGCCGGCAGGGTTTGTTCATGTTTGCCATCTCGGCGAAGGGGGACAAGACGCAGGCTGCAAAAGAAGAGGAGCGGGAGTGAGGGGGGGGATGAGACCAGATACGCATACACTACATTGCCCACTGTCAAAAGTGGTGTTGTAGGCGCCCGGGGAGAATGTGAGGGAACGCGAACGGGGAGTTCCGAGACGATTTGTCTTATTCGTTCATTGCCCGTATAGTGAAGGGGAAACGTCACACGGAAAGAAAGACGTAACGATTGGCGGAGTATGGAGTCTAGGGTCTTACCAGGTATCTAGATAGAGTAGAAGGCACGCATTGCTGGCATATGACATACTTAGTAGAGTTGGGCGGGAAGAGGACTTGGCTGACTGGCTGGCCGGAAGACAGTGGCGTAACTAGGACTTAGACATGCATCGCACACCGGTTGGCGAGACGAGCAGACATGGAAGGCAAAATAAAAATGAGAACTTCGTTTTCCGTGGATAAATGGATTGGTTGTTGGTTGGTGGGTGGCTTCTTGTCGAATCGTATCAACTTGGCTAATTGATCGATTTATTTGTCTATCCATCTACAGCATACGTACCTACGTACATACTTATACTTGCTTGCACATGTGCTACAACCCCAGATTAGATCAGATCAGATGAATCGTGATGGAGATAGAGGGGGGTCACACGAGCATGGTGCAAATATATGTATATTTATATTAGTTTTTCTATCTACATGCTAGATAGTGTGGTGAATGAAGGGACAAGCACTACTGTACTGCACCTCTCTGAACCGGAGTCTATGCGTGCATGCATTAGGAGGTACAGTAGGGAGGTAGTTTATGTAGATATGCCGAGAAAGGGTGGCATCAACTACGACGGGATGTCATGTCATGCCCACGTTCCCTCGACTCCGCTAGGGCAGATGATAAGATCCGCAGTCGGATAGCGACGACAGTGGGCGTGGGCGGACCTACGCGAGATACTGACTGATGTTGGAGACGTTTGGATGATCCCCGTCGCATATTTTTCTTTCATTTCCGGTCGTCCTGCGCGGGAACCTGGGAACGGCTTGCTTTATGTTAGTCAATACCTGCCTCTGTATGTACTTACCTGCCTGCGCGCCTGTACGTACATATAGTCTTGATACGTCTCGAGTGTCGACAATTTCGCTACCTATCTAGTTTATAGTGCTCTTTCATATATACTTGCTTATAGGTCGGCCCTTTGTATCGCGGAGTGGGCATCTCTCTATAAAGAAAACCTGATGAGCCCTAGCACCTCCTTAGGCAGTAATGCTGACTGACTTGTACAGAATCTCCTCTTCCCATCGGGATGTATGGGGTAGGCATTCTGTATCTAGTGCGTGCGTGTTCTGTTCCGGATCGGATTCCGCACCTAGTGTAGCGAACGTTTGGGGAGCGAGTCGAGCAAGTTACCTAAGACATATATGTAAGTGGCCAAGTGGGTGAGTCTTGTGTACACTAACACCGCAAGCTTAGTCTACGACGACGACGTGGCCGGCTCTGGACCCTTTGTGCGTACCGACCCCGTTTTAATGGACGGGTCAGGAAGAAGGAAAGAAAAAAAAACCACTTAAGATCATCGGAGAGGCCATAGCTAGAGTTTCCACGCTAGTTGATTGTTTATTGGTAGGTACTCGGACGCCATTCTAGCACTACGGATGGAAACGTGGGAGACTCGCCAAGTCGTCTTCTTTGGTCTCTCGAGTCTTTTTTACCCTTCACTTTGAATCTCGAGGCTGAAGATGCAGTTGGTGGTTTCAGCTCTGCCAACTATTTGGCGTCATTTGAACTGTGCACCGTGTGTGCGTATGTACCTACTGAGAGATCGACGGCCAACGAACTGGAAACAAAAAATGAGCCAGTAGGTATGCTGTATATGGTCTCTGATATGGTGTATGGGTGCCAGGTCAGCTTTTGGGGCGGTGCTGCGCTGTGCTGTTCACTGCGCAAAAAAAAAAGTCTTGTTTCTTCCCCGACCCCTGCATTTTGAGCGGGGATTATTACCACGCAGGGCCAAGGATCGCCAGGAACAGGAATGTGTGCGAATCGAGGTACATAAGAGAAGCGGTGCGCCCAAGTGTAGGCAGTTGTAGCTTTTCTGGGGCTAGCTGATGTACCTTTGTATACCAAGACCCTTGTCCAGGGGGACCAAGGCAGATCCGAATCTCATTGGTTAAGGGCATGCTGACAGGCGGATCGGTGCCTTGCATTAGCCTAGGTAGGTCCAAGAAAAATTGACGAGGGGGCGGGAAGAAAGAGTGCAACCCGTTCTGCCGTGACTACCTAATTCATTCGATTCCTCTCTCTCCCTTCCTCTTCTCTACCTAATGTAGGTACAGCAAAGAGAAAACTACAGCTCCCTACCGTTTTACCTATTCTATAGATGGGTTGACTACATACAACATAGGTAGGTAAGGTAGTTAATCGACAACCCGTTATTTTAGCCACCTGTTCGGCCGTACATACAGCATACATAGGTGGGCAGCACCGCACAAACCGCACCACTTATCACTGAATTGGGAATTAGAGCAAATAAAGGGATGCCCACCGTTTATCCCGAATTCCCAACAGTATGACGTTAGGTAAGTCTATGTAGTAACCACCAATAGCATTGCGGAAGAGAGGAAAACAAAACGAAGAAAAGAAACAGAAAAGGGTCACAGTGAGTAGTTTACGGTGCTGTACAAGTGTAGTATCTATGCAGGTTACCTACGATGTAGGACTCAAGGCTCGCTCGGACTCGTACTAGACTAACTCTCACTCACTTACACAACAGGCAGCCCCAGCTGGACTGGCTTGTTTCAGCCCTAGGTACTTACCAACTCCCACCCAGGTGCTGTATTTGCTGCTGTCTGTTACCAGATACAGTAGTTACCTTAGGTACTTAGACCTAGGTAGTACATACATACCTAGCTGGGTAAAGACGAAAACGTGCTCCGCCAGGTAACCCCATCACCCCATCTTTGTCCTGACCTTGTTTCTCTCTCTCTTCTCTCATTTGACATCTCGTGTTCCAGGCTCCCTCCGAGTGCCACTGTGGCTTCGATCTTAGCGCATAGAAGAGACAGCTAGGCAAGTACCTTGAGGACGTAGTGTAGAGCCGTTCTTTTTTGTTATTCTCTGCCGCTGACAGGGCCAGGTAGGTAGGTACAGTAGATACAGCTGTACCGACTGACTGTACCAGAGAGGAGATGTTAGGTAGGTTAGGTACATACCGGAGTACTTACCCATGTAGGCTTATATAGGTACCGTAGTGTATAGCATACTGTGCTGTGGGTGGCTTGTCATAAAGAGGACCAGCATTCCTTTTACCCTCATTACTCTTGCCTCCTTCCCTCACCTCACCCATCCTTTTTTGGTTATCCCATCCATCCTCGTACGGCATACATTCTTTCACCCTGAGCAGCGCTCACCATATACATTCATTTTTCCTCGGACCACAGGCTGCTCACCACCCTCATTCGTCAAACGAAGTAAAGGATTTGGGATCTGGATTTGAACCCATATTGCATGCAGAACACTCGCCTCAACGACAAGACAAGACAACAATAACAACAACAACAGCAGCAGTAACAGTGCATATCGTCGTCCTTTCTGTGACCCTGTTTTACGCAAGATACCCTTTGGCTGGCCCTCTCGCATTTGCTCCTACAACCCAATCGAATAACAAAAGCGCCAATCTGAAAACCCGCTAGCCATCATGAAGTCCACATCTGTCGCAACTGCTGCCGCTATTCTGGCCGGCATGGCCGTGGCCCAGCCTCATGGCCACCATGGCCACCACCACCAGCGCGCCAAGCGCGAGCTTGTCACCGAGTGGGAGACTGTCTGGGAGACGGTGACTGTGCTCGTTGACGAGAGCACCACCGAGACCATCTACCCAACCCACACCTCCTCCGGTGCCCCAGGCGAGTTTTTCCAGCCGCCAGCCAGCACCACCAGCACGCCCGAGCCCACCGTTGTGCAGACCACCACATCTGTTCAGGCGCCTCCGACGACCACATCCACGCCCACACCCACAACCAGCACAACATCCTCATCAACCTCGTCGCCACCGCCCCCTCCGGCTCCCACCACCACCACTTCTACTGCTGAGCCCGCGCCTACAACTTCCAGCGTCGAGGTTGCCACTCCAGCAACATCCTCCAGTGCCCCTGCTTCCGGCTCGTCGTATGCCGGTGCAGACGGGTTCGGCACCTCCAGCATGGATAGCGCCAAGTACTCGGGTGACATCACCTACTACACCCTTGGTCTGGGTGCCTGTGGATACGATGATTCTGGCGTAGACCTGTCCAAGCATATCGTTGCACTCTCACACGTCGATTGGTATAACCGTGGTTCTGGAACCAGCCTTGGCCTGAACATGCCTAACCATCCTTGGTGCGACCAAACCATCACGATATCCGCCGGCGGCAAGAGCACCACTGCCCTGGTTCATGACATTTGCCCCGGCTGCGCGGAGGGGTCCATCGATGTCTCCGAGTCCGTCTTCGAGGCTCTTTTCGGCAGTCTCGATGGGGGTCGCGAGTCCGCCTCCTGGTCTTTTAATTAAGCCAATGCAGTCTTGTCCAGTCTTCTCAACGGCGAAAACAATGCGCTGCCTAGTCGGTTCCAACCATCTCGCTAATGATGACGACGTTGCTTTTATTCGTGTGAATATTTTGGTGTGCGGAAACAATCAAGCAAACCGATCCGATCCAAACACCACGCTATGAAATGTTCCGGTTTCTCGGATCGACAAAGATGTGTGGGCACAAATCAACCGGCGTTGGGTTTACGGATGGCATGGGTTCCGGTATAAAAAGGAAACGAGAAACAAACAGACCTCAGGCGACTTTGGCGTATCTCAACCTCAACTAGTGTGAAAATCGAAACCTTGACTGCGAGGACGTTGCGTTAGAGTTCAACGCTTGCGCAATGTAAAACCAAGAATTCGGTTTTTGCATCCGGCTTATACGCATATCATAGTAGTCTTATATCTATGCCTTCTTTTCTCGGGGACAAGCAACCAATAGGCTTGTTTGGACCAATTGTGTGCCTGGGCAGATTAAATAGATTTTTGATTCTTTGTATATATATCTATCCAATTTTGGTTGGCATCTATTTATCTACCTATCCATGAATTGCGTGGGTAAATTGTGTCAGTATAGAAAATCTAAGTGAAAGAAAAAAAAAGATGAAATCTTGAGAAATGCACCGGAATGACAATACCTATCATTTTACTTTTTTTTGGACCAGTTCGTGAACTTAGTAATGCCATGCCTACTCAACTTGACATGACTTTCTGTCCCTAGCTGAGTGTGTGATGAATGTTCGTAAAACAGCCGGTCATACGAATACCTGGTACACGAGTATTCTCTGCGCCTCCCAGGTTTCGTATCCTAGATATAAAGTAATCCTATATAAACAAACAAATCTTGAAACCCAGGAAATCCTAGTCTAGCTGCTAGAGCACTCATTAAGATCGACACTTATCTTACTATGCATACCTAGGTATATATATATAAGGCAAACTGCAACTTGGGGTACAGAGACCCGTTAACTAACTATATTAATTAAACTTCACGAGGTAAGCATCACGTTTGTCTCGCATCCACAGAACTACCTAGGTAGGTTAGGCCTAAAGCTCGGCGGAATAAATAGAATAGAACGTCGCTGCGTAACCAAAAAGCACAATACGCGGCTCTCCAAGCTGAGGCTACTTCCATAGCGTAAGAAGTATGGAGCTTGCGTTTGCGATTTTCTATGTATGTTTTGAAACGTTGTATGGCGCCTATTGGTTAGATAACGCCAAAGCCGCCCATGTTGGAACAAATGAAAACATTGGTATGCTGCCCGCACATGATTCTGTGCTACAGTTGGTCATTATACATGGACAAAAGCGAGCCGAAATTTCGAGCTTGCTCTAAGGCCGGGTGATTAAGCTCAAGCTCAAGCTCGAGCGCAAGAAGAGTACTCCCCTTTCCATGGCCTAATCGCCAAATGCTTCGGGAATGATACCGGGGATTCCTTGTCTAGAGTCGTGGTGCAGAGCTTTAACCTATAAATACAGGTATGTCCATAGAAGTACCCCGGGAATACATGCATGCATGCATACGGCAGTGGTTCGTGTCAAGCATGGATTTTAAATGCGTGCTGCATCCCCCGTCCGGACTGTGGACTTGGTGTTTCTACTCTGCTAATAGCCCTTCGGATGAGAACCAGGTCTTCATGCCATCGTAGAAGTCGGTTACGATCCATTGCCTCATCGCCTTGAGTGATTTGAGTAGAGCGAATGTGTCTTCTATAGACGTGGTCGATCCCAAAGACTTGGGACCGTGTATAATGATATTGTCGCCCCGATCTTGGGCAAAATACAGGTCCCACGTATAGCCCTTAGCCACAATTAGGGGTACAGTCGTCAACCTGGGATGCTGTGCTTGAGAGAGATCGGTGATAGAACCTTGGAACATGAGCATCCAGGTCCGTAGATAATACATGCGCTTATGCCACGCAGCAACCCAGATACCGAGGTGCAACAAGGAATTTATGGGCTGGTAACCTGCCCCGGCTAGAATGGATACGGCGATAGGGTTGCGGTCGATAGGCTGGTATTCTGTCTGGTTCACATGAGTGTACGTATCATCCAAGGGACTCATCTGTCGTATCAGATTTACAATAGTCTTCTGTAGCGGCACCGTGTCTTCCATGTCTAGAACCACGGCGTAGTCTACCACTTTCTGATTTTGGTGAGGCGGGGAGGCCATCATGTCTTCGTCGTCGCTGTCCGGAGTGATACTATCTACTACGGACCAGGCCAAACGAGGGCCTTCATCACCGTTGCAGTTACCGTCGCAGCTACCAGGCGGGTGCTTGTGCCGATACATGTACTGAGGGATGGAATCGTTGGCGATAGCAGCGCACATGACGGGCTCGAGACGCGCAGTGACTGCATCGCTAGCTGGGGCGTTTGATATTGGATCACTCCTATATCCCGCCCCAAAGGCTAGCATGAGCATGGGCGTGTGTACGAAGTGTTGCCAGCCCGGCTCGTGCCGAAATAGTCTTGCCGATTCACCGGCGTCGCGCGTCACGCGGCATACCGCGCTCAGCAGAGCCTCCGCTTCTGCTGTATCCATACCACTAGCCTCGCCGCTACAAAACATGTGCTCGGGAGGAGGGTCATGGTGCAGTAACGCCAATACCCGCTCACGTAGCTCCTTGGGTATAATTCCAGAGCGCGTACTGACGGTTTGGATCACCCTGTAGAGCGAATGAACGTCCGAGGGGATATCTGGTTCGTTGCCGAATGACGCAAAGGAGACTGGCTTGGCAAGATTCTGGAGGGCCGTCCGATCCTTGCTCGGGTCAACTATACATGCCCTTTGACGAGGGGGCGGACTGAACGAAAGGCACACAGAAGACGTTTGATCAACATGCCGGGTCTCGGGGCCGGAATGATCAGAATGGCCGGAGCGGTCGACGTGGGTATCGACATCCATGCCGGGATTGGTATCTGCATAAGGGTGTTCCACATAGCGGGAACGTTCTTTCGGGTCTACTCGATTGACTTCGGCAGTTGATTCTAGGATTGCTTCAGGGACCGCTTCGGGGATTGGGTCAAGAGCATCGATCCATTTCTGCACCCGGTCTCCATCGCGAACAGTAGGGCAGGCGGAAAGGTGATAGAAATATCTCATGCTGGGCTCTGTATAGGCGCCGGGTATTAAATGTTGGTTAAATGTTGATATTGTCTCATGAGTTAGTTCACTACTGTTAGACAGCGTGAGGGCCAATACGTGATAGTGAAACGGATGCTATATGGGGACTCGTTGGTATTATACAGTATGAACGGAAAAGAATAAACAGGCCAATTTACTTCCTGAGGATTTCATTATTTGGTTAGGAGAAAAGGAGACCTGCTTGCCTAGCACTCGTCGTGGTTTGTTGATCTAATATTATTCCTACCAAATTGTATATGGTACTGACGAATGTTGTTTGTCATAAGATTTTCCCCGCAAGCCCAAGCCCAGGCCATATAACTATCGGCAACGGGTCTAAATGTGTTTTTAAAAAAGTCGAATTTGGCCCGAGCGTAAAACCCTAGGCAGCCGTATCTGATTTCGATATATCAATGCTCTCGGTAGCCCGACACGACGTATACTGTATATACCTCTCTACCTTGAAGCGTATCAACGGCCCATACTAAGCAATCCCTCAATGTACTTATTCGTATCTACTCCGATCCCCTGAGCAAGCCGACTAGCGCCCTCCGCCCATCCGCCACCCCGGTTTTCCGTGTACGAGCCGCCTCTAAAACCCGTGTGCTCGCCTGCGCGGCGAATAAGGAAGATTTCTTTGCTGACCGTCAGGCTCGCGTGGGGAGCCTCGCTCTCGCTCTGCCGTGCTGTGGACCCCAATATCCCATCTTCAGACGCACTAGTGGCAGCGTTTTCCGGTTCCGTGTTCGGAGTTGGCTGTGCGCTCTCGCGCTCCATGATCCGTATCCAGACCACCCACCACCCCCGGTTCGTCTTACACGTCCGCTCGAGCTCCGAGGGTTGGCCCAGTGTGGCCGCGTGGGTATGTAGGATTTGGTTATGCGTGTTGACTGCCTCGGCCCTCGACCAGACGGGTCCCGCATTTTCACGTAGCATCTCGGCTGGCGTGGGTATGCTTGGGATCGTGGAGTGGATCGTCATCGCCTTGGGATCCCAGACGAGGTCGAAGATGTGGGACGCCTTCTCGCCCACGTCTGGCTTGTCCGGCCGGTATGCCGTGGATGCGGCTAACGGCTTCCGTAGCGGCGCGAGTTGGTGGTGTAATGATCGGTACAGTCCGTCCCACGCCAATGAATCGGTGCGGTTCCGGAAGAGAAACACGAATATAAAAGGTTTGTTAACGTATACGACCACGCGCATCTTCTGTGCTTTGTTGCCGTCCTGATTGTTGAACTGAGGGTTCGCATGTGTATGACCCTTGTTGCTAGATTCTGGCAAGGCCAACTCGGATTCCTGGTTACCGAGGTCTTCTACCTGCTGTGATTCTGCGCGCTCTTCACTGTCGAGCTCTACCGTGAGTGTTCTAACTAAAATTCTAGAGTTGTATTCTAATGCCTCAGCCTCGGCATCGGGCTGATGTTGATTTTCGCGTTCGGCATCACCCGAGTTAGAATCTTCCATGTCTCCCGAGAGACCGATGAGATAGTGCCCGTAGGCATCAGAGGGTGTGTGCGAGGTAGGTTCGACACTTTTGGTAGGCTGAGCATCCTCTGCTGTTGTGGCCGCCCGTGCCCCGTCTTCGGAACCGCCCAAACTCCAATGCGTGCCATAACCCATCTTAAGATAGCTCATGAGCTTCTGCACACTACCCTCATCGGCTGCCCGATCGTCCTGTACCGGCCCGGTCGGCTGCTGCGGCGTGGTCTGGTCACTGGGCTGTAGCTGGCTTCCGCCGCCCTCCGTTGCAAGGGAAACGGATTTCCGTCTCCTTCTAGCTTGCCGCGTAGATGATGGGCTATCCTTCACGCCATATGCAGTTTCGCCCCATGAATAAATGTCTTCCATCCAGTAGGTGATATCACGTAGCGACCTCTTAGATAGGGCGCCAACTCCCAGAAAGACTGCGCCGTCTTCGGCGCCAGGCTCCTCCCCTGTGCCTAGCCATGGCAGCGCCGGTGTATCAGACGTTCCGTCCTCGGTCGGTTCTGCTTCTGATGTGGATTCGGGAGGACCAAACCTCGAGACAACCAGGTCCGTTAGACCCTCTATTCTACCGACAAAACCCTCGAGCACTTCCCTTTCGCCGCTGCCGCGGTTTTCCTCGCCAACGCCTACGCCAAGTTCGCCGCACGCGGCCATTTTGATCCCTCTGTACACGTTTCTCGCAGGGTTGCCATGGAGCATGACATCCCACGTAGATAAGAAAAAATTCCAGAAGCGAGTTAATAACCTCACAAAGTTGGAGCGCTTGGACCTGACGAAGAGTGCACTTAGGGATGATGCATGATGCAACAGGAATACGGAGTGTGCGCGGAGTAGATCTTGTAAGAGTAGCGTGCTTGGCTTTAATTCCCGCGATGAGTACTCGACAGTTTCTGGCTGCTCATCCAGCTTCCCGGGACCGGGCGAACCAATTCTGGGGGGAAGCGGGATTCTAGCGAGATCGATAGACTATAGGCAACCAAGTATAGATGATGAATCAGTATAGCTCTACTAGGGACATACAGGCTTATAGGAAAGAAGGAGAGAGAAAGAAGATAGAAGATAGAGAGAATATAATGGATATGAATGTGTGTCTACCTACCGCTACTATCCACCATCCTGGCTCGACTTCCTGTAGCACCACGCGAGTCTTCTCGGTCTCTATGGTATTGACAGGCTCACCATTGGCAAAACCACGACTGAACTCGACCATGCCCTGGGCTAGGCCGATCTGTCGTAGCCGCTCATTGCGTTCCTCCTGCGAGATAGAGTCTGCGGGCTTCCTACGAGATTGATGGCGCCGCCTTTTGGATTGGCTGTTGACGGAGGCGTAGTAGACAATCTGATCATCTACTGTCTCGTCGGTTGCCCCGAGAGACGGGTTGAAGATGGCTAGGAAGCCTAGTTGGGCGGGCACAACGGCCATCTGGTTCACAATAGCAGAGGCTGCCATGGCCCAAGGGTTCTCAGACAGACGAGAGAGGCAAGAAGTCAGAGCGGAGGAAAAGAGGCTATACTATATAAGTATAGGCAGACATGCATGCATGTATGAGTAGGTAGGTAGGTACTAAAATGTAGGTAGGTAGGTTAGGAGATGATGCGCTGTCACTGTTGTAACCCAATCCAATACAGGCGGAAGCGACATTCCCATCCGTTCCGAGTGAGCGTAACTACAATGAATACCTACCTAGGTCAAGTGAGTGATACGGTAGTTAGTGCTGTGCTGGTGAACGCTAAACCTTTGATCGCGAGGGATGCAACATTGAACGAAGCCCGAGGGCTGCTCTAGGCAGGCCAGCAAGATGAAATTACAAGGAATGAGTGAGTGAAGGCTATACAATATATATATAGTACCTATGTAGGTAGTATAAATATATATAAGTGGTTAAGATGTTAAGATGGTGATGCATTGCGATAAGAAGACCCGCCCTTGGTAGACCTTTGGTACCCTAGATCTGCCTACCTAAGTCGTCTACGATCACCCCACCGACTTACGTCACAACTATGGCAGAATACCCATATACGCAACCTCTCATTAATACAGTAGGTAGTTTGCGAAACGACAACACGAAAACAATAAAACTATATCCTCCATTACGAACGAGCGGTTCAAGATTCATGTCACGGCTACAGTTCCCTTTTTTATAAAAAAAAACAAAAAAAGACCAATTGAAAAAGATAAAGTTCCCTTAACAGTACAACACAGTCGTCATAACCCAAATTCCCAGCCCAGCTGTCCCTAAATCGCCGGATGCATTTGTAAACCGTCTGGCTGACCACGAGGTATAACTTAATACAACAGTCCGAAAAATAATGCAGTAGACATTCCTACTGTCTGCACTTGACGCCGTCTCTGAATGCTGATGGACGCCGTTTTTGGGCGTCGGGGGTCGTGAGAATCTCTATCATTTGAGCAGGCGAGAAAAAAGTAGACTAAAACCCAGCACCCTCGCCTTATCAAGAGTACCGCTAGTCCGTCCTCGCCCTCTTCCCCTGATAAAGGCACACACATAAAAAAAAAGAAGAGTCTTGTAGTGGGCAGTATGATCGAAGGCGGCTAGAATCCCCATCAAACATTTCCACTATGTGGATATAGATCAAAAAGCAGCAAACAAGCCCGTCCCATTTATCATCATTACTCTAATATGAACAATAGCTGGCCAGTGTTCCAGCTTAGAAGAAGCCTCGTGCTTCGGGCGGTTTAACCGCTACCTAATGGTCATAGCCCGCACCGCGTTGCCATGGGCTGTGTCATTGTTAGTCGTGACCGACTTAGATAAAGAAGTCTACTGAATAACTTACCTTGCGTTGTGCTGTGCTCGGAAACTTGTAGGAGTGGAATTATTCTGTGCCCGGAACGCGCTGGCCGAAGAAGGGCCATACGGGCTTACTGATCTGTTTGAGCTGCCATTGGCAGGGAATAGTGGTACAGATGGGTCTACGGGGGACCGGGGCGGGTTCTGCTGATACCCCTTCTCTGGAGAGGTCCCAGTGGGCATACTAAGCCGTGAGCCATCGGTTCGGCGCCGCATGGAGTCGGATGATATCGACTCATTATCATCGTCTAGGTCTAGCCCGGGCTTGTAGTACCCTCCGGCCTTACGGGCCGTCGCAGCCAGAGCGTCAAGCTCCGTGGTGCCCGTCAGTTGAGATTGCGACTTCATGAACGATGTTCGGTCATCTGCCATGAACTGATAGCGGCCGTCGGGATTCTTGCGGTAGAAGACCAATGCAGTTGAAACAATGACCATGATCAGCAAAACCGTTGCAAAAATGGCATTGAGGAAGAAGAGGATCAGGCCGATCACACCGTTGACTAGGGCGGGCTGGTCGAAAACATCGGAGAAGATCAGTAGGAAGATGGCGTTGATGAAGTTCACGGCACAGATGGAGATGTTGAAGGAGTTGGTGCTCTTGTCCATCCAAGGGCGTAGTACGCTAACAGCGATGAGAGCACCGGCTTCGATCAAGAGGAGCCCGATGGCCTGGACATTGCCTTTGCCTTGGGCAAATGCGATGAAAAGCGACTTGACGAATGTGTAACCTAGAACCGGGATCACGAAATAGTAAGCCGAGGCCCTGAATTGGACGTAGAGAAATCCCCATTTGTTCAATGCGTGAGGGTCCGAAAACAGGATGTAGGCAGGATTGCGATGCATAGCAACCGAGCGGCGTGCAATGCGAATGACCTTGAATGCAGCCCATCCGAGGGTTACCGTCATACCGACGAGGAAAAAGATGGCCAACAAGACTTCAGCGGGGGAATCGATCTGGGTGAACTCCCAGAGGCATAGAATAGTCATCTGTGGGTAACCGATGAGTGTCAATCGGAATAGAATTCCCTTTAGAATCGTGAGCCAGCCATTGCGGAACTCGAGGAAGGTGTCACTCTTCATCCACTTCTTCTTGGCAGCAAGTTCACAGAAGCCCTTGAACGCAGCCACACCACCGACAGTAAAGACGACGAGCAGAGAATAGAAGACGAGACCGGTCAGGAATAGGTTAGTGGACTCGATACCAGCCCTGAATGCAACACGCTGGATACCGTACACAATGTAGCTTCCTGAACCTGTTGTGATATTGCCTCGCTTCATTAATCCAACCGCAGCGCGGGGAATCAGGGCTGCGGACCGACGGTAGACGCTAACAGCTGCCTCTGGCAACATGGACAGCGCACGCTTTTCAACCTGAACTGACACGGTGGTCAAAGAGTCGAAGATGGTAGAGGGAGTGCCACCAGTAGCTCGCTGGTACCAGGTGAAGATATCCTGCAAGAAGTCCACGTTGATAATACCCATGGTCCATTGGAAATCTTGCGTCCAAGACTGAACGACTGGGGGAAGATGGACGCTCATCATACCCAGAATGGCCTGAGCTTGGAAAAATCCGAAGAGAGATAGGGCACCTGAGGCAATGTGAGCAGCAGCGTTGGAGTGACCAAGACCGTTGAGGACAGCAGATGAGCAGAGGACGAGGCCGGCAATAATGGCAAGGACCCATTTCACGGCCAGTAGATCGACCGTTTTGCCATTGGAGACGTCGGCTTCCACGCACGCCACGGTCTCGTGGGTGTCCGTCTTGTTCAAGACAACGCGTACCGTGGCATCGAGATCGGGGAACGTGTAGGCTATGCCGGGAATCTGGTCTTTCGCAGATGCGTCGACATCAAAGTTGAATTTGAGGGAGAGCTTGCCAGCGGTCATAGGACAGAGACCAGCTAGTCCGAGATCGCAAGGGTTGAGGCTCTGGCTGATGATTTGGTAGCCGTATGCAACGACATTCACGTTGAAGGTTACGTTTCCTTCGATAGACGAGGTAGCAACGACGTTGATAGAGGCCGAGTTGTTGTGCGGCGTGTATACGACATTGAAAAGACTGGCGCTGAATTGCGAGTCGGTCTGGCAGGAATTCAGCGACGTGGACGAGAGCATGGCCTCTGCGGCCGTGCCCGAGCGCACTGCGGCAAGGGCGGACAGCAGTAATGCCGGCCGTAGGTAGGGGAGTCTCATGGCGGAGGAGGTTCGAAGTCGTTACGATGAAACGGATCCGAATATTACTGAATACGGCGTAAGCAAGATATCTCTCGCCGTGTTATCGATTAAGTCCCTTTGTAAGAGGGCGTCCTTGGGTGGTTTTTACTTGAAAGAATGTTGACAATCAAATTACATTGGCAAGTCCAGTCCAGAAGTTGGTCTGAGACAAAGAAACAGTGGTGGCTGGGTCGTCTCCCTTCGACTAAGCAACCAAAACATACAACACACAGACAGACAAATAGCCTGCGATGCCTTCGGGGCTTGCGAACGAACGGACAAACGAGCGGGCGTGATCGGATATCGAGTAGCTATTTCCGCCCCTGATCGTGGTGTCGATGGATTGACGAGAATGTAATTTTTCTAAGTTGGTAATTGTAACAAGCGAGCGTGGACGTGTCGTTTCGGAGAGTCGATGGAAAAAAAGGGGCGATCTACGAATGTAGCGTCGACGAGACAACAAATGGCAAAACGACCGTGTCCCCTTCGCAGAACGGGATGATGGAATAGTCGTGATGCAATCGTCGACGAGGATCGGAAACAGGTCGAAGAGATCGAGGAGGTCGAAAATTAGTGGAGGGTTGGCAGAAGAAGAGAAATGGGTTTCAGAGAGTGACTTTGGTCGGTGATGTAGGTGTGCTTGTTGGTGGATGTACTAGTCCAAGATTCTGGGAGGAAGGGCGAAAGTGAGTAGGTCGGTAGCAGCAGTGAGCGCAGGTTCACTACCTAGACTTGGAGACAAGAAAGGGGATGAGTGGGGCGTGAATAGATCGTATAAGTGGGACAGGAAGACCTAAAGCGGTTAGCCACTGACAGATACGGTTCTCTTAGGTGCTTGTCGAGGTACCTACCTCTGTACATGTACTGTACAGTATGTACGCTTTTTACACTTATGTACTTCTAGAGTGGCAACGGTCTGTTGCGGCAGTGCACCAGGAACCTACCTCTACGTTACGCTTCATTCTACATATATATGATTGTTCTGCCGATTTGGATCAGTTCCAGTTTAGATAGTTCTGGGAAGAACAATTATTATTTATAACCTATCTCTGCTTGCAAACCATGTTTGCTGGGGATGGAGTTTATGGTAGATAAATTACGTGTCAAGTGCCAAAATTGTCTATTTGACTCGTCTTTCTAGCAGGGTACAATAGGTAAGGTAGTGTAGGTACATGCATATATAGGTAGGGTGCCGAGAATCCGTGCCAATTCCTTGGTGAACAAACACTAGCTTGGCAAAGGCTAGGTATTGCCATTCGTGCCGCTGACGTCGAGAGACCGATCATGCTCTTGCGGTTTACCAATGTTAAAATGGATCTGACTGGATCATCGTTCATCAAGACCTACTTCTACATACCTAGCAAAATATGATTATACCAGATCCAGTGCGATTTATCCACCTCCAATAGGTAGTACAAAACCGGTTGTGCAGCACGACTATGTCACGATGGTAACAATTGCATCATAGTACCTATTACAGGTGGCTCAACATCCCGTATACTACTACCCAGGTAATTAGAGAGGTCGGGTATTTTGCACTTTCGCAGCAGAGCAGTATCTACTATGTAGTGTAGTAGAGCTAAATCTATCTACCTTAAGTATTAGGTTGATGGCAATGCGAGGCTTCTTTACCTCGTATACCTACGCGTACGAATCTACTACAGTATGTACTGAAAAATTCAATAACAGCTGAGACGGTAGGGCTTGTGACATTACCGATGTAGGTTAGGTACTTACTTGCTGCACCAACAGACACGATTCCGCGCAGTCACCAGCCTAAACATTTTCTTTAGGTCTGCGACACGGCATGTTTGGGGAGGGCGCAGTGGCAGCCAATAGCGTGCCTCGAAAGGTGGCATCCTCATTTCATCTCCTGCTGCCCACCGTAGCACTGCCACCCTCGGCGTTCGAACCGCCCGGATGGCGGCAACACGCGTATTGTATGCGTACTTATGTATGTACTTGAGTAAGTAGGCAGGACAGTGTGCAGTACTGTCACTCTGCATCTACTCTACGACAGGTACCTGACTATGCCTATCTAGGGAGCGAACCGCCGCCTGCATTAAGCCAACTAATCCTCTACCGGGAACTACCCGGGGGGATCTTGTAGCGCTTCTCATGTGGCTCTACAGCATACCTATCTCGCCTATCATGTCCACGGACCTGTAAGTAAGTATATGCATAGGTAATGCATCTTGTTGGCGGTAAACTGCCCTGCCCATACCTCTTACATACTACATCTACTACAGATAACATACTCATCTGATCAATAGTAAGTGATGATAACCTAGGTATTACCTATAAAAAGGGTTTCGAGGATAACTCTCACATTCAAATGCTGCTACCTACTCCCCTAACAACCTTGGTAGTTACAGAGTTAGTTTTCTCCGATCTACCTTATATGTTATACCTAATTCTAGATACCTACATAATCAGGATCAGGATGATTCCCCCATTCCCTCTCGGCCGCGCCAAACACGCCCAGGGTCTCGGTATGGGGCTCCAGCTCGACGACAACCACCGCGTTCCCCACCGGTTTCAGGACCGTTCCTGGTAAATATAGCGACTGCTGGGGGCCAATGATCCAGTACCGCCCCAGGTTGAACCCGTTCACCCACACGTTGCCCTTGACGCCGTCCGGCACCGCCAGGAACGTGTCCCGCAACGCCGGGTCCGTCTCGGCGTCCCCGCCGGCGTCGAATGTGCCGTGGTAGAAGACGGGCGGAGACCCGGCTTCAATAGCCTCTGCCTCTGGGTTTTGTTGCGATTGATTTTGGTTCGGTGACGGCGGTATGTCTAGGGGCAGGGAGTGGATGCTCCAGCCCGACAGCACATCGGAGCCGACGGTGATAGGACCCCGGATTCCCTTGTACGGGTCCTCAAGTGCTACGAATGTCCCGGACTCCCGGGACCAGTAGTCCACGCGCCCGAGGTTCTCGACGAGGAGCTGCAACTTGTCGCCTTGTCTCAGCGATACTGACACCTGTGCTGGCTGCGAGTACGTGCTGTCGATGACGCCCTTTTTCTTGCCATTCACATACACGATCACGCGGTCTCTGGCCCGGTCCCCAGGCTGCAGGATGCCGCTTACCGCAGCTGCCGTTGTGTGCTCGTACAGGACCAACCCATACGCTTGTCCCAGTTCTTCCATCGTCAGGGGCATCTCACTAGATCTAGCTTCACTAAGGGTATCGAGTAAACCAATCATAGGCTTGAGTTCGAACTGGGGGATCTCTAGTCGAGGTAGGTTCTCAGGCGGTTCGGGGACGGTGGCCTCGGGCACGTATTTTAGGATGGTATCTCGCAGCGTGAAGTACAACTCATTCGTCCGTCCGCTCTCGTCGAGCGGGGACCCGTAGTCGTAGCTGGTGGTGAAGCTCGCTGTGAAGTTCTTCCAGATGGCGCCGTTGGAGAAGCCGAAGTTCGTCCCGCCGTGGAACATGTACAGCGAGATGGAGTTGTTGGCCCCGAGCACGTAGTCTAAGTCCGTCACGAACTGCGCGATCTGCCCCGGCCGCCCGACCGTCGTGTTGTGCACGTTGTCTGCGCCCCAGAAGTCCGGCGCCAGTGTGTAGTACTCGCCGTCCATCAGCGGCCCCAGCTCGCTCTCCCTCGTGATATACTTCTCGCGCGCCGCGAACCCGCTCCACGGGTCCCCGTCGATTTCGGCTAGGACCTCGTCCACTTCGCCGCCCGCAAGCGTCCAGTCTACGCCGCCGTCGTTCGTGTACAGCGGCACCTCGAAGTTCGCGCGCAGAATGTCCCGCAATCCGGTCGTGTACACGTCTAGAGAACTCGGAGTTAGTTATTTCTATCTTGAGCATTATTTGCAAGGATTTTGGAAGCTTCTAGACGCGACTTTCACCAAAAAGGAAAATTTCGGCTCTAGAAGTCGCTAAAACAGGAAATAAATAGCCCCGAGATATACTCACGGTCCTCGCCGTACGAGCCGTATTCATTCTCCACCTGCACCATGAGCAACGGGCCGCCCCGCGTGACTTGCGTATCTCTCAAGTCCGCTGCGAGACGTACGAGGTAGCTCTCCGCGGCTTCCATGAACTGCTCGTTTGACGAGCGCACTCGCATCCCGGGAACTTGTGCTAGCCACTACAATCAACACCTCGAATTAGCTGCTGTTGTCTAGAGTATGTTTTACGAGTGCTTTCATGTTCGCTGTGTGTTGAGAGTCGCGGCAATGACATGGAAATGAACTCGAGATTCACATACTGCTGGAAATCCACCCCATTCACGCTCGCCGCAGATGTACGGCCCCGGGCGAAGAATCACGTTCAGCCCTTCTTCCTGCGCGATACGGAAGAATGCCGCGATGTCGTTGCTGATTCCACTGACATGCTCACTCTCCCCTTCCCCATCTTTACCATTCTGCCACTCCCCCGGGCTCGGCTCCAACAAGTTCCAATACACATAACTAAATATGGTGTTTAGTCCCACTATAACAATCGCTTGGAGTCAGTTATCACGTTCTTGGCATGCCACGTAAGTGTCTCAAACCAGCGAAAGACCTCCGGGACATGATTTCTGAGCACAATAGGAGTAGTTATAAGAAAAGGCACTAGGGCAAAAAGCAAGAAGCAGATAGCCCCGGGACCTAGATAGGTACTCACTCGCCCGCGCTTTGGCTAGCCGGTCTCGCCAGTACGCGGCCGGGATCCGCTGGGGATCCATCTGGCCCCCGATGATGACATAGGGCGCGCCGTCGAGGTAGAACGACGTCCGATCATACGTGAACGCCGGAGCCGGGGCCGTCGACATCGATGTTGGCGACGGTGCCGAGACGGACAGGTTCGCCGAAGTGAAAACGGCGGCGAGAAGCGCCGCGAGGTGTCTACACCAGCGCATGTTTACAAGCCTTATAACGCGCAGAGCGAATCACTACAGGATACCGGCTCGTCAAGGGTCGGACGCCGCCGTTCTAGTACATCGTCGTAGTCCCCGTAGAGCACTGTCTGCATGTACTTATGTATTAATACCCCGTTGCCTCTCGAGATAAGAATACTATACAGATAATGGCAGGTCGCATCCCCGCTTCGTATAGCCCCTCCTCCCCTGCTCCGAGCGACATGACGACGTCGCATCGACGAAACGAACCCCTCTAAATACAGTTGTGAGAGAGGGGGGGAAGAGGCATCATGCCATTCAAGTACAGCCGAGATCGTCGTGCCTAGATTGATTGATTTCTCCGTTCCTGATTCATCTATCTAAAGTCCGTCCGTTGCTGCCCCACCCCCAATAGCACACGCTCTATTATTCTTCTATAGGCGTGCCAATGAGGGACGAGGAGAAGAGACGGATTCGAAGACAGGCAGGATCGAATACCTGTCTCTCGAGACTACCGATAGCATGTCCTTGGGCAAGGTGTTGAATTCTATCTAGACTGACTTGGCTACAAAACCGACGAACTAGTCGTTGTGTGTGCTTATTGCATAGACAAACACTTTTTCTACCTCTATATCCCGCGCTGACCTGTCTAGTGAAAATCAAAGTAAGCATTATATATAGCGCCGACTCCATGCTTGTGAGCTGTCCGTTTCCACAAGGACAATTGATGTCGAGAATGAGAATGCTGAAGATGCGACTTCGCCATGCTGGAACGAAAGAACACTCGATGCTCTTTATACTGGGCCTAGATAGATATATAGATAGGAAGAATTGTCCCTAGTTCTTATTCCGGCGCGTCGAAGATCTTCTCGACGCCCTTCCAATCGCCCCTTCCTCGTTCCTCCCAGTAGCTGTCTTTGCCACCCTTGAACCGCCAGAGCTCTTCGCCCTCGGGCGTGTCAGCGACCTTGTAGAACCACCTCGGCTTGTGCTCTTCTCCGCTTTCTTCCATATCTCTCCGCCTCGCGCGCTGCGCTTCTTCGAGCCTGACCTTCCATGTCTCGGCTTCATCCAGCTGGCCTTGCTCGGCGAGCCGCTGGTCAGGGCGTAGCCTGGTGTCCGTCGGGGGTAGACGGTTCTTCTCGACGTCCGTGATCTCGTTTAGGCCAGCTGCGAAAGTGGTCATGCCGTAAGTATTGGGCGCATTGGGGACGAGTTGGCCCGCTTTCCAGATTTCCTGGCCCGTGTTCTTCCCGCCTTCGACTACTTGCAATGATTTTGTCCACGTTCCCGTTAGACTGACCCCGGTAGGTGTGCCATCGGGTCCATAGAGATCGACGTGCACGTCTTCGCAACGGCCGCCGAACATGCCTTTCGTCTTAAACTCAATGTTGGCTTTGGCCCCAGTGGACTCGTTCGATATCGTCATGTTGCCCACAGGCTCGACGTATTTTTCGCCCATGACTACATTCCGCAGAAACATCGTACCAATGTTCCAAGAATAAAGTTCATCCGTCCCATCGGGGAGATGTAAGGCTACGCGCACACGCCCATCGGTGGTAATCTCGGCGCTTTTCCCCCAAAACTTCTGTCCTGGCGCTGGACTCTGGGCTAGAGACCAGTTCTCGGCGTCGGCTTGCATGGCTAGCCGGACCGGTCGATGTGTGACCTTTTCTACGAGTAGACGGAAACCACCAGGCACCTCACTCTCTGTACGAAGCAATTCAAAGGTTTCACCGAGAAGCGGGTTAAATGGTTTTCGTATGGCTCGCTCCTTAGCACGGTTGACACTAAACGAGGATATGGCAAAAGCCGTCACGAAAAGCAGTCTGTCTCTCGGGATTTTCTGGCGAGAGGCTTGATCGAGAAGTTGTGCGTACTCCAACTGCTCTGCCACTCTCTGCAGCATGGAGGTTGGCTCATTAGCCGAGACAGGCATGCTGATGGTACTCAGATCCTTGCCGACATTTTTGCGGACAAAAGCAATGAGGCTGGGTGGTAGGACGGTGGCGGGGGGAATAGTATGACGACGGTCAACGGCTATGTCGACAGGTAAGGGGTGGAGGGTCTTGGGTCTCGATGGAAAGAGGGCGGCCACGCCGCTTTTGTCACCTATTTCCGTATCGCTCTCGATAGAAGAAACGGATGAGACGTCATCCATCGAGGCCTCGTCTGCTACCGACTCGGGCGATTCGGCGTCGCTCTCATGGCGGTCGATGACCAACATACTTCCGCTATTATTAGGTTCTCCTGCTTCTGCATCAAAAAACTCGTCGGCGGATAGAGTAGATTCCATGCTTTTCCTCATGGTTGAAGCTCTGGACAATGGCGAGCGGCGTCTTTTGCTATTCGCAATCACATTGGTAAAGTCGGCTACTACTAGATCCAAATCATTGAGAAGGGCGGCACAATGATCCTCGGTGCTTCTCTCGGCTTGGCCGCCACCTTTGGAAAGACGTTTGCGGTGTGTTCCGTTTGGCTTGCTACCAGCGGCAGAGGCGGGCAGTGGCACGGCCAGAGACGATGACACGGCTGGTGCCATGGCGCCGGGTGTACGGAGCGAAGCGCTGGACTTTCTCTTCCAGAAGGGCCGCCTCTCCGGTAATGGTGCAGGGAAATACCCGTCGCCCTCTTCGGATATATCTGTGCTGCCAGGCGATAGATGAGAGCTCATGGGGCGCTGTGACTGTTTCTCGGCGGCCATGTCCTTGACGAGGCGGCGAAGAGCATCCCGCGTGCCCACTATACGGCTCACGAGAGCCTCGACCTGTTGCCAATCCCGATCGGCCTCCTGCTGGGTGTTGGGGGCGGGGGGGTTGGAGGTAGCAGGCACGGTTAGTCTTTCGCGGCTCAGCTGGCTGGGCTCGGGGGCGGGTTCGACGCCTCTGGCGACTCTGCTGGCCCTCTCGAGAGCGCGCGCCCAGTCCTTGAATTCGCGGTCGTTGGCGGCCCTTAAGTGCCAGACCTCAGCGCCAGAATCGATGGTAATTTCGCGCCTTCGCTCGTCGGCGGCAATGGCCGCTAGACTCAGGGGAATGGCGCCCCTGAGAGCGGAGCTGTTGGGGTTGTGATAGTAAGACAGGGTACACGACGAGTAATCCAAGGAGAAGAAGCGACGCGCGTAGCCCTGTCCCTTCTTTCTCCGTCTCTTATACAGAGTGCCGGTGTGGTAGGGCGAGGCCGAGGTAGCGGCATCGGACCGGGCGGCACTGGACAGCGGGGTTTCGCCGGCAGCGTGGCTATGGAGGCTCTCGGCGGAGTCGGCAGCGGTGGCGGCGAGGCGGGGACTGGGCTTCCCCAGGCTGGTCCTGCTGGCGGTGGCGGCCGAGGTGGCCTGCATGTTGGGGAGATAGTGGGCGCCCTGGGGGGGCGCGCCGGTGGGATATGTGAGAATGACCAAGGTGGCCGTCTTGGAGATCTGCTTGGAGAAGGTGTTGTCGAAGATCAGGCCGAACATGCCCCCCTGGCCGGCGGCGACGTCGTGGGTGCCCATGGACACCTTGTCGGCCTCACACTTGCCGTGCCACTTGACCAGGATGAAGCCCTTGCTGGCCAGTTGCTCGCGGGCGGTGCTGGCATCCTTCTTGGCGAAGAGGCCGCTCTTGCCGCCCGCCTCGGAGCCGTCGAGTTGTTCGAGGGGCGTGTCCAGGTCGCCGGCGACGGAGTGTAACTTGGTTGCACCAGAGCCGGGGTGCTTGACGATGCCGAAGTTACTGTAGAGAGCGGCAAGAAGGAGGGCTCCTCGTCAGTAATGGCTACAAACAAACAAACAAACGAAACAAAACGAAACGGGAGGGACGGGCCGCTGGGCAGCCAGGCAGCCAGGCAGCTCGAGGGGAGCGAATGGTTGATCGGTACTCACATCGACTTCTTGTCGGGCTGGATACTCCACGACAGCGTGTGGCCTTCTTCGACCTTCACCCATCGCACAATGTAGGACTACGAGACGATGCGCGTCAGCCATGGTGGACAGATATGGATGGATAGATAGATAGATATATGGAATAGATGCACGGCCGCACCTTGCTATGAATCTCGAGGCGCTCGATGCCGGCCATTTTCGATATCGATTCGGTCTATCGAGACACGATGGATGGATGGACGGACGTAAGGGCGAGCGAGCGAATGATCGGTTACGTCAGATCAGGTCGGGTATGAAATATATATACATATACATATCGCTTCCAGTTCGGATTCTGAGGTGTTGGTGTAAGTCTGTCCGTCTGTCTGTCTGTCTGTCTGTTCGTCTGTTCGTCTGTCTTGTCGGAAAGGTCAATAGTCGGTGTTATTAGTTGGTGGTTGGGTTGGTGGGTTGGTTGGTGGGTTCGTGCCGTTCGTAGGAGGTTGGTATGTACGTGTAAGCTTCGAATTGAATGGAATAAATCAATCAATTATAGCAAATGCTCAGTTTATTTTAGTTTATTTATTAAGGTATTTAGGTACTTTCAAGGCTGAGTAGGTAGGTATATGTAATATATAGGTAGGTAGGCAGGTATGAGCACATACCTATCCATACAGCAGATAGGATTCTTGAAACCAGGCAACAGTTATTCTGACCCTCCTTCCAATGCACCCCGATTAGATAGACAGCTACCTATCTAGAGTGAGTACGAGTGAGTACATACATAACATAAGGAGAGACATTAGATGTAGAGGTATATCGATGTCGGACCAGTAAGAACTGCCATGCCGATCATCCGCTGGGCGAGTGGGTCTACCTACCTATCCCCCTACTAACTGGTGCTGCTAATGGTGCCACTGTAAGTATAGCGTCATACCAGCCTTCATCTAACGGAAATCTATCAAAGGCTAGATATCCTACCTATTATATATACCTATAAGATGTAAGTAACATGATCAGCAATTTTCAGCCTGCTCACACTACCTAATTATATAAATACCTGAACACTTAGTGTTTAAATACCTACTTACCTATGCATACTGTCAAACGGCAGTCATTGGACCTAAACGTTAGTAACTATTTCTCATCTTTTCCACTTTTGGTTAAATGAGGGTAATTCCGAATATCATGTGATGGGGACAAGATGAGATGAGATAAGATGAGGGGACGGGGATAGATGAATTCGAGATCCTCCTCTTAAGGCGGGCGACACGCCACATACCACACACATTACACACTGGACTAGAGACGCTGCGCTACGACTCCTTACACTGGCCTTCTGACTAGACGAGAGCTATGTATGTATGTGTCTACCTACCTCTAGTCTATTGAAATAGTACGCCAACCTACATACCTCTGTAGATATAATAGATGCCGGAGAGACACATGGCATATTCGGGCTTCCGGACTATCCGCCAATTCCGACTTGCTCTGCGTCCCATGGCTTACACATGTGCTTGCATCGTCTATCGCGAATGTGTTTTGCTCATAGACTGACTACTCCGTAACCTCGGTCTATCGCTACCACGTCAAGCAGGAGATAGATCGTACCTAAGTACGGAATACTATGACCAACAATGGCTAATGGCTTCACCTGGAGAAACATGTCGAAACTTGCCTGTGATTCTCCATCGAGATCCGAGTATCCGGATAAACGTGTCTGGCGTCCTGGCTATCCAAGTATTACCAATTTCTAGCTCGTGACCCTGAACACCTCAGGAGCACACCTCAATCCCCCCTCTGACCTGGATTACCGGCGAGTCATCGGAGCTTACCATACTACTAGGCATATCATGAGGGATGGCACCGCCGCAGCCACGAACAACTGTTTGCTGAATACCTTTCGGGACTGAGTCTATTGGCGAGTTGTGCTGCGGCTGTGTAAACCATTTGAAGTTTATTTTGCGACATGCTATGAGAAGTCTAGTTCGTTGTGCTAGAAAGTGCTGGGGAAGGATACAGTGACGGCATGGAAGCGTTCCCTCCAACTCCTTAAGAGAGATACTTGATACAGAAGTAACGTTGCGCACCTCAAGGTAAAGCATTCCCGCGTAGCGCCCTAGAATAAGAGGAGAGAGCCGTAGAATGAGTTTGGTAGAAGACACCCTGACCGTGTCCACCCGAGGCTCGATGGATTGGGTGAAATGTATGCCTCAGTCTACGCTCATATGAACAACCGGTCCAAAGAGGCTCTCTGGCATGGTAGACCTCGACACGCTGTGAGTATATCGGGACTTGTGCGTCAAGACTTATGGCGGGTCGCCTCTCATAGCGGAGATGGGATGCTAGCTCTAGGGACTGCCCTGTCGTCTTTGAAAAGGATTTAGAATAAAATCATCAGGGGATTCTAGCTACGTACTCGCCCACCTAGTTTTCGCTGCCACTATATTTTTTAATAGACGTATTATGAACATCAACCGTTGACCCACGGGAGTGCTAGGATACTAGGAGCGGGAAAAGAACTACCACATAGATCTATCTCGTACGCTATTGTGTCTGTGAATAGAATGATGACTATCGTATACTCAAATAATCAGATCACTGGTCTCACAGCCTAACTGGATAGCTGGTATCTATATGCGCCGTGGGCGCGATTCATACTATTACACCTCCTAATAGCGACTGGCTGACTATGCGGCAGCCTCTCTCTCAAGTGCTTATTGCTGCCTATTAACACATATACGTAAACAGTTCCCTCATTGAAATTGGCAACGTCCTGTCACTGGCAGAAAAACCCATGGCGAATAGTTCTGCCTATCTCCTGCCCTGTTGCTGTTGCCTTGTGATTTCACTGTTAAACCTTAGCTTAAACCCATTGCAGAGAGCCCGCATATCTGGGTATTGATTCTTCATCATCTCGAAGGCCTGGGGAACCACCTTGACGTTCCACATGCCGATAGGCGAGCTGCGGCTAGCCTTAAAGCATAGGCTGAAGTAGCCGGGATGCTTGGGATTGATACAGAACATATAAATGGATCGGTTAGGGTTAGCGTCCGAGTACGAGGTTAACCAGCGTTCTATCATTTGTCGTTAGCGGCACCCCAAGGCAGGGAAATGGGATAGACAATGAATCGTTGCTCTTTGCTTACCTAAATCTGCGAGGCTTCCCTTCTTGAACTTCTCGTGACCCATCAATTCGTCGACTTTCTTAGCCATCGCTTTCACATGGTCCACAATGAGTTCGTCGAGATCGCTGTACTGCCATTTGCCGCCAATGCGGAGCTGCCTGCCCAGAGTATACTCGGTCTCCTTGTCTAGCTCGAGAACGTCGATGTGTTGGAAAACACCGTCGGCAACCTTCCAAGTAACGGTGAGGTGATCGTGACCCTTCGATGAAGGACGTATGACTACATCGCCTGGTGCCTGGGATCCAAGATATTCCTCAGCCTGTGTTGAGTTGAAGGTTCGGAAAAGGGGATGCTTGATGACTCGTTGAGTGCGTCCCGTAGTTTTGTCCTTCTCCTTCAAATCCTCCTTGTCTTGGTCTTCCAATCTAGTGTCCCAGGTGCCGCTATGTTGGTCGTATTCCGTGGGCCGCTTATAAGGCTTCTGCACTACTTCCCGACGCACTGAGAGCTTGGCGTGGAAATCTGTGCGGTTCAGGTCGAGAAGCTTGGCCTGAATCGTTTGACCAACATGTATCGCATCGCGCATCGAGCCGTTTCGCAGGTTCACATCGTGGGCCTCAATCCGTCCTTCGATACCACAGTCCAGCTTGGCAATGGCAAAATCTTCCTTTACGACGCGTATATTGACAGGAATATTCATGCCTTCTGCCAGGGAGTCTTTGGTTTCACCTGTAAACATGACGAATACCTGGTCCGGCGCAAGGGGAGCGATAGGTCGTCGTAGCTCTTCGTAGGGGACTTGTAATTCTGCTCGGATCGTTTCTAGGGTAGCGCGCTTTCTCTGGTTGAAGTTTTTCTCTAGTTGTTCCGCGTATTCTTCCAGAATCAATTCGTTGACCTTCTCCTGTTCGTCGTCCCTGAAGAGCTTGCGAACGATGGCGCCAGGCCCATTTTCGTCTGTTTCCGCTTTGACATCCTCTTCATCCAACTCTAGAGCATCCGCAGCCATCTTGCGGCCAAGTTCATAGTCCTCAGGATGAACACGGGTGTTGTCCAAAGGTTCCGATGTGGGATTGGTAGAATCGAACTCGATGGATAAGAAACTAGCACAGTTGTTCCATACCCTAGGTCCAACGACGGGCAGTTTCTTGTTATCAGGGTCACCGACGAGTTCCTCGCGGGTATTCACAACCCCACCGTTCGTATTGATCGTCTTGATGACGCTCGTAGCTTTGCGCGGACCAAGGCCAGCTACGTAAGGGAGTAGATTTGCCGTGTATGGATCATTCACGGCCTCGTTGATATCGACGCCGCAGAGGTTCACCATGTCCACCATGGATGTTTCCAGAACCTTCAACAATTTATCTTGAGGGAGCAGGTGCTGGCACGGATTGTAAAGCAAAGTAGCCACATCCTTCCCAAGAGCGGCGTACTCCTTCATAGGATTTTGAAGATATTTAGCCAAGGCGATGCAATATCTGGTGACGGAATTCAAGGTAGCGTGTTCTGCCTGGGCTCGTGGGCTGTCTTTGTAGAGACGAGCTACCTCATCGTTGACAACGACGACTTCTAGTGGGTCAGTGCGGTAGTCGTCCGTCTCCGTATCCAGGTACTCAGGGCCCATGAGGCGCTTCTCTTGAACTAGCGACTCTAGGTCCCGAACCAAGCGATGTGTTTCGGTCGAGAAACCGGAGACGGCGATGACATCGGGCTTCCGGTGCTCGATGAGGTCCGCAAAGGCCTCTCGCTGGCCTTCATCACGAGCGAGGTTTACGAATTTTCCATGGTCAACAACTCGACCATCTTCTTCGACCCAAGCCCAGAGCACGGGGTCTCGGTTGGGATCGCCCATTCCATTTGACAAAGCGAGCACGCGTGGCGTGGTACCTAGTATCATACCCTTAGGTTTGAGGGGGGCCTGGTCGAGTCGCTTCAGGTATTCCTCGCGGCATGACTTCAAAATCTCCTCCTGGCATGCTGTACGAAGTGAATCCTTGACCCCCTTCACAACGACTTTTTCGAGTTTTGGAAAAGCTATGTCGAGGACTTTTTGGCGCTCGTCGTTCCACGCGTCGGCAAGTTCACTGTAATTATCCGATGCAAACTCGGCATGTAGCTGGCGGCGGAACTCTCGCTCGTTTTGTAGCCGCATTGTCACTTCAACCAAGCCCTCCTCCTCGGCCCTCATCATCTTGAGGAATAATTCTGGCCGGCGGGCTAGGTCTGCAATTGTCTGGTTGATGAGGTACTTGATCTCATAGTACGGGTGTGCCTCGTCGATTCTGCGGAGGCCTTTGTCGGTTCTGTGACAGCTGACCTCGCCCATCTGGTAGTACTGTGTCCGGAAATGCTTGCGCATTCTCGGGCTCATGAACAATTCCTCCGCATACGTTTGTCGCGCGTGGTATAGGACCTGGTCGCCGGTTGGAAAATCGTTGTCGGTGAGGCTGTCCGCCAAGTCGATCGGCAAGCTCTGTTCATCATCTGCGATGACCTTCTTGCCCTCACGAAGCGCATTCTGAGCAAGTCTGTCGGGCGTTATGCCGTATGCCTTGACCATCCTGTAGGCTCTCGATTTCCGGACGCGATCGAAGACGGAGGATTTCGCACCTGGTCGCTTAGTCACTTTAGTGTTTCCGTTAACTGCAGCAATGTCCTTAAGCTGTTGCGAATATTGAAAGTTGATGTAGTCTTGAAGGTCTTGGAGTTGCTCCATATCTACAGCCTGAGACAACATTTTCGGGACCATGTCGTCTTCCACGTTGGCGACCGACTTCAAGTTGTCGTATGTCTTTTCGACGGCGTTTCGCTTGTCAAGGAGCGAGCGGAACTTGATATCTAGCTCTAGAATGCGCCAAAGATCGTCTTGTGTGAGTAGCTTCTCGGCATTGACGATGTATTCAGGGGCATCCGGGTCGTCGCGGTGCTCGGGATTCCGTGTCTTGCGAGCATGGATGAGATAGTCTTTGCGATGCTGGAATATGTAGGGCACTTCAAGTTCTTCAATGACGAAAAATTCCAGAACTTTACCGACGGCTTTGTGGAAGGGGATGTGCAAGTCGCTAAGAAGCTGCTTCTTCGGCCACATCAGATTGGCAATCCAGTGGGACTCTTCCTTGAACTGTTCCGGGGAGACCTGCAGATGCTTGAAAGGCTTGCGGTCCAGTTGGAATCGCTCGGGCTCATCGGTGAAGCGGATTTCGTTGTCTTCGTCGGTCAGGAGCTTCTCGGCTAGCTGGGATGGCTCGAAAACGTCCTTGAGCTCGAGATTCTGCTCTTCCTGTTTGCGGACTTCTTCTTCGTCCTCGACCTCGAGGGCCCAGTCATATTCGGCGCCGTTGCCAAAGATGGCATCCATGTCTTCCAAGGCATCGCGATCGAGTCCCGTCCGGTCGATGACTCGGCCCGATATACCTTTGTCGCGGGGTCGAGCAACCTCCTCGTCCTCTCTCTGGCGTTGGAGTTCGTCTTCATCTTCGGGATAGTCCTCCTCGATGAAGCCCTCGAATTCATCGGCGGCGGCGCGGTTCGATCGTCCTCCGTATGGGCGTTCTTCGACAACTTCCTCGTCTTCGTCCGAGAACATCTGGTCGAGTCCTCGGCGTTCGGCACCTCGTGTCTCATCTTCGCGATGGCCACGCTTGAGGCGTTTGAATTTGTTCTGAAATTTTGCTCATTGTGTTAGGATGATGATGTGTTTCAAGGCATGCCCACCGGTCACGACGATCGCGATTGTCATGATGGTCATGATGGTCACAGTCACGGTGGTTGTTGGCTTGTCTATTACATACCTGAGAGGGTTGTCTGCGTTCCCAGTCCCCGATAGATTCACCAATGAGGTCGAGGTCTTCCTCGTCCAACTCCTCTTCCTCTTTTCGTTCCTGGCGACGCTTGCGCTTCCTTCTCTTGCGCTCCTCATCCGAGTTATCGTCGACTTCTTCGTCATCTTCGTCCTCGTCGACAATGAAGCCTTCGCGGACCTGTTGCGCGTTAGCGATTAGCAACTCTAGCCTTCGCCGAGGCACTAGCCAGAACATGATAGATGGAAAGGGCAGGCTATCGATACCTTTTGCATTTCCTCTTCGTCGTCGTCATCGTCGTCTTCCTCGCTCGAGTCGTTCATGTCTTGGTCGCGGCCTCGCGTCTTTTCACGGGTCTCACCGGTTTCATCGTCGAAGGAGTCATCCTCTTCCTCCTCGTCGAGTTCGGCCTCGCCGATGACGAGGTCTCTCATCGAGTTGCTCATGTTGGCTGAAGGGCGTGGATGGACGATCGGATGTGTTGTGTTGTGTTGTGTTGTGCTGTGGGAAAAGTGAGAGGGTGGTAGGTCTACAACAAGACTGAATGTCGGTCGAGTGGGAGCCGGTGTAGAGGGATGAATTGGGAGGAAAGGTTGTAGATATGTACCTAAGGCAACAACGACAACCTTGAAGAGAAGAAAATGGGAGCTTTCATAAAAGTACAAAAAGTTTGAAGTTTGGTCTATCAGCCTCGTGCGATAGGATTCCCCTACGTCGGAAGCTTCCTTGGCTTGCTTGCTTGCTTGCTTGCTGGCTGGCTGGCTGGCTTGTCAAATGAATTATTATTAAATGGGGACTTCCCAGTCCAGACAGAGTTAAGACTCAGTGCAACGCGTAAATTGGAAGTGGGTACCTACCTAGCCTACCTACCAGGTTAAGTGCCAATTACCTCTTATCTACTATATATACCATATAAGGGATATATGCGAGTAACGCATATATTATCGTAGATAAGTACCTAAGCGTGCAGATAAGGTAGGTATGTACCTGTATGCCTTCTAGGGTAGCACTCTAAACAGTGTTTATAACCTAAAAAAAGTGTAAACAAGTATTTAAAAAATGTTTAATTAAATATAGTTAAACTAAAATTTTTTTTAAAAACTTATATATTTATATTAATTAATTATTAATAAAAAGTTATTTTTAATAAATATTATAGCTTTATTTTTATATAATATATAAAATAAATATTTATAGCTTTAATATTATAATTATTTTTTTTAAACTATTTTTTTGCTATAAATTAAATTTTATAATTTTTTTTTTAATGTTTTAATTTGTTTTTTTTTAATTAATTTTTTTTAATAATTTAGCTTAATTTTTTTTTAATATTATTTTATTAATATATTAAAAACTTTATATAAAATAATTATTATTATTATATATAAAAAATAAACTTTACTTAAGCAAATAAATAAACTATAACCAAATAGCTAAGCTAAAGCTTAGCAAGCAAACAAAAAAATAAACAATAATTTTTTTATATAAAAATAAAAAATAAGCTATATATAAGCTATATATAACTAAGCTTTTTACTTATATAACTAATTACTAATTATTATATACTAGCAGTTATAAATAGCTGCTAGGCAGCTATTAATATAGCTTTTTAGCAATATATATAGCTATTAACAACTAACTTATTATATATTGGCTATTTTATTGTTTTGCTAATTGCTTTATTAAGCATAATACTGCTATAAACAAGCTGCTAATATAAAAATATAAGCTATTAATAGCTAGTATAAATTAGCATATTATTTAATATATAAAACGCAATAAAACATTTTTAACTATTTGTTTTTTTATATAAAACGCTATAATAAAATAACTTAATATTTATTACTTTTTTTAAAAACTTAAAAAAAGCTTAAGTTTAAATAATTTTTATTATATATAGCCTATAAATATATTATTAAAGCTTTTTATAATATAGTTTTTTTTTTATATATTGTTTTAAATAACAATAAACCTAAAGTTTAACTATTATATATAAAAAATAAACTATTTTTATTATATTTATTTTTTAATTTTATTTTTTTAAAATTTTAAAATTTATATATATTATTATAATAATAATTAATAATAATTTAAAATTTATTATAATAAAATTTTAAGCTTTAGTTTATTTATAGTTATTTAGTAATTTATATTTTATATATTATAGTATAATTAAATGTTTATTACTAACTAACCAACTTAGCTTTTTATTAAGCTATAATTTATTAGTTAGCTATTAATAACGCTTTTAATGCTTTTTTTTTTATATAAACTAATTTATAACCAAAGTATAATAAAAGCTAAAACGCTAAAAATAGCTTTTTTTTTTGCAATAACGCTTTTTAATTAAGCCTTAAATAGTAGCCGCAAAAATGCTTTTGTTACGCTTTTATTTTAAGCTATAGCTATTAAGCTATTTAGCTTACCGCTATATAATAAGTTAATTAATTTATATATTAGTTAATTTTTTAAAATGCTTTAATAAAAACTTTTTTTTTAATTTTTATAAGCTTAACTTTTTTTATTATATTTTAGTTTATTTTAGCTTTTTAGTTTATTTTAAGTTTTATTATAGCTTTATTAAATTTTAAATATTTAAAATTATTTAAATATACTAATATATATATAATAAAAAAATCGAACTTTTAATTATAGTTAAATTTGTTTACGTTTTAAGTATTAAAATTTTTAATTACTTTTAGCAATTTAAAAATAGCTTTAGTTAAAACTTTACTTTAAAAGCTTGCTATAATATATTATTAGTAATAATAATAATAATAATATTGTTATAAAACATATAATAATAATAAAAATATAATTATAATAATAATAATAAAAAATAAAAAAAATAACTACTTTATAAATAAAGCTTTTATTTACTTTTTATTTTTATAACATTTTTATTTATATATATGCTTAACTATAAACTACAATTTAAATATATATAGCATATTAAATAAAATTTAGTTAGCAAGCTTAAAACAGCTATTTTTTTGCTACTTTTTTTGCTAAAGTTTAACAATTAAATATATAATAAAAAAAAGTTTAGCTTAATATATATATTAAATTTATTTTTATATTAATTTTAGCGCTTTGCTTTAATATAATAAACTTATTTATGCTATAGCTAAAAGTTTAAAGCTATATTTATTATATAAACAGCTATATAAAATAGTTTTAGTAAAGTTATTAAAAATTTATATTATATTTATATTATTTATATAGTAAAATAATTATATAGCAATAATTATATATTTATAACCGATTTTATTATATAAAAATAACTAAGTATAAAAAAAAAGCAAGCATTATACATTTAATATTTTAATAAAAATTAAACTATAATTATAATAAAATTTTAATTTATTTTTTTATTGTTTTATATAAAAAATTTAATTTTTTAATATATATATTTAAATAAACTTTTTGTTTTTTTATAAATATATTTTTATTTAATTTTTTAATATTTTTAAGCTATTAAAATAATTTTTTATTATAAAAACTTTATAATATTTAGTTAAATAAATTTAATATTTTTTTTTATTAAATTTTTAATATATTTAATAATTTTATATTTTTATTTTTATAATAATTATATATTAAATAATAAAAAATAATTATTATAATTATTTAATTATAAAATTTAATTATATATTTATATTATATATTTTAATAATATTATAAAGCTTATATATTAATTTTTTTTTTAATATAATTTTTTTAATATTTTTGTTAGCTTTTTTAATTTTTTTATTATTTTTTAATTTTTTTAATATAATTAGTTTTATAATAAATTTATTAGCTTTATATTAAATAATAATTTTATTATTTATAAAAGTTTTATTATTATTAAAAATTTATTTTTTAAAATAACTAAAAGTTTTATTAAATTTTTTAATTAATAATTTTATATTTTTAAAATTAATATTAAAAACTAGTATAACTTTTATTTATAATATAATATATTTTATATAAATAAATATTTTTGCTTTTTTAAAAAATATATAATTTATAGTTTAATAAATTAATAAAAATAATAAAATAATAAATTAAAAATTTAATAGTTTATTAAATAATAATTTTATTAATTAATATTATATATATTTAATAATAAGCTTTAGCTTATTTATAGTTATTTAATAATTTATATTTTATATATTATAGTATAATTAAATATTTATTGCTAACTAATTAACTTAAACTTTAAGCTAGACTTTTTATTAAATTATAATTTGTTAGTTAGCTATTAATAACGTTTTTAATGCTTTTTTTTTTATATAAAGTTCGCAAATTTCTAACTTTTATAACAAAAGCCAAAACGCTAAAAATAGCTTTTTTTTTTACATAACAATAATGTTTTTTAATTAAGCCTTAAATAGTTAATAGCAGCTGTAGAAATATTTCTGTTGTGCTTTTATTTTAAGCTATAGCTATTAAACTATTTAGCTTACTATTATATAATAAGTTAACTGCGTTTAACTATATTTTAGATTTATATATTAGTTGATTTTTTAAAATGTTTTAATAAAAACTTTTTTTTTAACTTTTATAAGCTTAACTTTTTTTATTGCGTTTTAGTTTATTTTAGCTTTTTAGTTTATTTTAAGTTTTATTATAGCTTTATTAAATTTTAAATATTTAAAATTATTTAAATATACTAATATATATATAATAAAAAAATTAAGCTTTTAATTATAGTTAAATTTGTTTATATTTTAAGTATTAAAACTTTTAATTGCTTTTAGCAATTTAAAAATAATTTTAGTTAAAGCTTTGTTTTAAAGGCTTGTTATAGTTGTTAGTAATAATAATAGTAATTATAATAAGTTTTTTTTTTAAAGCCGAAATAATACTTAAAAAAGCTACTAAAAAAAACTTTTTTACTAGTTGTTATAAAGCATATAGTAATAATAAAAGTGCAATTATAATAGTAGCAATAAAAAGTAAAAAAAATAATTGCTTTATAAGTAAAACTTTTGCTTACTTTTTATTTTTATAGTTAATAGCAAATATTTTTATTTAAATTTAAATATATATAATATATTAAATAAAGTTTAGTTAGCAAGCTTAAAATAGCTATTTTTTTGCTACTTTTTTTACTAAAGTTTAACAATTAAATGTATAATAAAAAAAAGTTTAGCTTAGTATATATATTAAGTTTGTTTTTATATTAACTTTAATGCTTTACTTTAATATAATAAACTTATTTATACTATAGCTAAAAGTTTAAAGCTACACTTGTTATATAAATAGCTATATAAAATAATTTTAATAAAATTATTAAAAATTTATATTATATTTATATTATTTATATAAATAACTATATAGTAATAACTATATATTTATAACCGACTTTATTATATAAAAATAACTAAATGCAAAAAAAAAGCAAACATTATATATTTAATATTTTAATAAAAATTAAACTATAATAAAAAACTATAATATATATTTAATAATAGTTTATTATATTATTAATATTATTTTTAAATATTAAAACTTTTTATTAATTTTTTTAGTTAATATATTAATTATAATATATTTTTAATAGCTTAAAAAATTTTTATAACTTTAAAAACTTTTAATAAACTAATTATTTTAAATAATATTTTAATTATATAAAAAAAATTATTAGTTTTTTTTATATATTTAACTTTTTTATATAAGCTTTTTTTATAAACTATAAAATATTAAATTATTTATTTAATTTTTAAGTTAGCAAACAAATTTAATAGTTAATTTTTAAGTTTATTGCTGCTTAAAATAGTATATAAAAAAAAAACTATATTATAAAAAGCTTTATAGTATATTTATAAGCTATATATAATAAAAACTATTTAAACTTAAGCTTTTTTTAAGTTTTTAAAAAAAGTAGTAAATATTAAATTGCTTTATTATAGCGCTATAATATAGCATATAAATAGTTAAAAATGCTTTTTTGCGCTTTGCAAATTAACTAATATACTAATATTTTGCTAGCTATTAGCAGCTTATATTTTTATATTAGCAGTTTATTTGTAGCTATATTATATTTAACAAAACAATTAGCAAAATAATAAAATAGTTAATATATAATAATTTAGTTATTAATAGTTATATATACTGCTAAAAGCTATACTAATAGCTATTAATAGCTATTTGTAGCTATTAATATATAATTATAAATAATTAATTATATAAAAAAAACTAAACTATATATAGTTTATATATAGCTTGCTTTTTTTTTATGCAAAAAAATTATTGCTTATTTTTTTGCTTACGTGCTAAACTTTTAGTTTAGCTATTTAGTTATAGTTTATTTACTTGCTTAAATAAATTAGCAAACAAATTTAATTTAAAATAAATAAATTTAAAAATAGCTTATAAATTTATTTTATTTAACTATTATAAAAGTTTTATTTTTTATTATAAAAAGCTATTTTTAATTATTTATTATAAAAAGTTTTATAAATTTTTTTTTATTAAATAAAATTTTTTTTATTAAATAAATTTTTTTTTAAAAAGTTTAAATAATTAGTTTATTATAAAGTTTATTTTTTTAAGCTTATAAATAATTTTAATATTATAATATTTAATAATATTTAAAAACTTAATTATTTTGCTACTTAAACAAATAAATAAACTATAACTAAATAGTTAAATTAAAGCTTAGCATATAAAGCAAAAAAATAAATAATAACTTTTTTATATAAAAAAAAAGCAAACTATATATAAGCTATATATAGTTTAGCTTTTTTTATATAACTAATTATTAATAATTATATACTAGCAGCTATATATAGCTATTAATAACTATTAATATAGTTTTTAATAATATATATAGCTGCTAATAATTAATTTATTATATATAGCTATTTTATTGTTTTATTAATTATTTTATTAAGCATAATACTATTATAAACAAGCCGCTAATATAAAAATATAAGCTGCTAACAGTTAGTATAAATTAATATATTATTTAATATATAAAATATAAAAAAAACCTTTTAACTATTTGTTTTTTATATAAAGTATTATAATAAAGCAATTAATACTTATTACTTTTTTTAAAAAACTTAAATAAAGCTTAGTTTAGGTAGTTTTTATTATATATAGTTTATAAATATACTATAAAGCTTTTTATAATATAGTTTTTTTTTTAAGTATTGCTTTAAATAATAATAAACTTAAAGTTTAAATATTAAAACTAAATTATTTTAATAAGCTAATTTATTTTAGTTTTTAAAATTATTAAAAATTAATAATTTATTTAAATAGTTATATTTTTTTTTTTTAATTTAATATTTTTAATATTAAAATATTATTATAATAGTTAAAAGTTTTTTTTTTTATACTAAATATTATAATTAAGTTTTTTTAAGCTTTTTTAAAAAATAAGCTATAAAAAATAATATAAAAATATTTTTATAAAAATATAGCTATATTAAATAAACTTTAATAGTAATAGTTAATTTTTAAGTTTATTGCTGCTTAAAATAATATATAAAAAAAAAACTATATTATAAAAAGCTTTATAGTATATTTATAGGCTATATATAATAAAAACTATTTAAACTTAAGCCTTTTTTAGGTTTTTAAAAAAAATAATAAGTGCTAAATTGCTTTATTATAGCGCTATAATATAGTATATAAGTAGTTAAAAGTGTTTTTTTGCGTTTTGCAGGTTAACTAACGTACTAATATTTTGCTAGCTATTAGCAGCTTATATTTTTATGTTAGCGGCTTGTTTATAGCTATATTATGCCCGGCAAAACAATTAGCAAAGTAGTAAAATAGCTAATATATAATAATTTAGTTATTAGCAGCTGTATATACTACTAAAAGCTATATTAATAGCTATTAGCAGCTGTTTATAGCTACTAGTATATAGTTATAAATAATTAGTTATATAAAAAAAGCTAAGCTATATATAGCTTATATATAACTTGCTCCCTTTTTATATAAAAAGATTATTGCTTACTTTTTTGCTTGCATGCTAAGCTTTTGGTTTAGCTATTTAGTTGCAATTTATTTACTTGCTTAAATAAAATATTAAATAAACTTTAATATAATATTAACTAAAATTAATATTTATAATTAAAAATAATTTTTAATTAAATTTTTTTATAATAAATATAATAATAATAACTTTTTTAATAAAATATTATATATTTTTAACTATAATAATTAATTTTATAATTATATTTTTAGTTTTTTTTAAAAAGTTTATAAAAAACTTTAATTTTAATAAATAATTACTAATAAAATATTTAAAATAATTAATAATATTTAAAAAACTTTACATTTTTATAGTTATTTTTAATATTAGTTTAATTAAAATAATAGCTATTTTTTTAAAGTTTGTTTTAATATTATTATAAAAAATAAAAAATTTAAAAAATATATTTTTATTTATAAATATTAAATATTTAATAA
Source organism: Nemania sp. FL0031 (assembly GCA_022432375.1). Classification (NCBI taxonomy): domain Eukaryota; kingdom Fungi; phylum Ascomycota; class Sordariomycetes; order Xylariales; family Xylariaceae; genus Nemania; species Nemania sp. FL0031. The sequence continues at coordinate 80,327 of JAJKKK010000073.1, read as the reverse complement.
AATTAATTATTATATTATATTTAATTAAATAAATAAATAAAAAATAAACTTATTTATAAAACTTTTTTTTAATATTTATAAATATATATATATTATTTAATAATTTTATTATTTATTTAAAAAAAAGTTTAATTATTTTATTAATTAATATTTAAAAAATTATTAAAATATTATAAAAGCTAAAAAATATTATTAGCTATTTATATAAACTAAATAATATAATAAAAACTATTTTTTTATAATAAAACTTATAAACTTTTATATATTAAAAACTATTTTTTAAGTTTATAAAATAAAATTATTTATAATTTACTGTTTTTTAAATTTAATTAATAATATTAAATATAAAATAAACTTATTTTTTTATAGCTTTATTAATTTTTTAAAAATTATAATAAAATTATTATATAATTTATTTAATTTATTTTAATATTATTTAATTTAATTTAAAAAATATTTTATTAAACTTTTTAAATATTTTTTTTAATATTAATAAAACTAAAACTTTTTAAAGTTTAAAGCTTTTTTTAATATAAATATAGTATTTTATTTTTATAATAATATTAGTTTTATAAAACAAAAAGTTAAATAAACTTAAATAAATTTTAATATAATAGTTTAAATATTTATATATTTAATTTTTTATAAATGTTTTTTTATATTATTTTTTTTTTATTTGTTTTATTTTTTTTGTTTTTTATATAAGCTAATTTAATTATTAATTTAATTAACTTATATTTTAATAGCTTTAAAGTTAGCTTATTTTTAAAATTTAAAAGCTAAATAGTTTAAGCTTTAGCTTATTTACAATTACCTAGTAATTTATATTTTATATACTATAGTACAATTAGATGTTTATTGCTAACTAACTAACCTAAAACTAACCGCTAAATTAGAACCCTAAGCTAAGCTTTCTATTAAGCTGCAATTTATTAATTAAACTAATAACGCTTTTAATACTTTTTTTTTTATACAAAAAGCCAAAACGCTAAAAATAGCTTTTTTTTTTGTATAGCAATAACACCTTTTAATTAAGCCTTAAATAGTTAATAGCAGCCGCAAAAATGCTTTTGTTATACTTTTATTTTAAGCCGCAGCTATTAAACTATTTAGCCTGCTGTTATATAACAAATCGACCGATTTATATATTTATTAACTTTTTAAAATGCTTTAATAAAAACTTTTTTTTTAATATTTTTAGTTTTATGTTAGTTTATTTTGCTTTAGTTTATTCTAGTTTTTATTATAGCTTTATAAAATTTTAAATATTAGTAATTATTTAAATATACAAAAAAATAAATAACTATAAAATAGTATTTATAAATATTATTAAACCTATTAATATTTTAGGTGTTAAAATTTTTAATTGCTTTCGGCAATTTAAAAATAGTTTTAGCTAAAGCTTTGCTTTAAAAGCTTGCTATAGTTGTTAGTAATAATAGTAGTAGTAAGTTTTTTTAAAGCTAAAATAATATTTAAAGAGGTTATTAAAAAAGACTTTTACACCAGTTGTTATAAAGCATATAATAATAATAAAAGTAGTAGTTATAACAGCAGTAATAAAAAGTAAAAAAAATAACTGCTTTATAAGCAAAGCTTTTTGCTTACTTTTTATTCTTATAGCATTTTTATTTAAATTTAGGTATATATAGTATATTAAATAAAGTTTGGTTGGCAAGCTTAAAACAGTTACTTTTTTGCTACTTTTTTGGCTAAAGTTTAGCAATTAAGCGCTAGCAGGTAATAAAGGAAAGTTTGGCTTGGCGCGTACGCTAAGTTTATTTTTAAGTTTAAAACTATGCTTGTTATATAAACAGCTATATAGAATAGTTTTAGTAGAGTTATTAAAAATCTATATTATATTTGCATTATTTATGTAAATAACTGTATAGCAATAACTGTATATTTATAACCGACTTTATTGTATAAAAATAACTAGGTGCAAAAAAAAAGCAAGCGTTATGTATTTAATATTTTAATAAAAATTAAACCATAATAAAAGCTAAATAGTTTTTTTGTTTTTTAAAATATTTAAAATAAAGCTTTATTTATAAAACTTTTTTTTATTTATTATAAAATTTTTAAAAAATATATTATTTAAAATAATTTTTAATAGTTAAACTTTAAATTTATTGCTGCTTAAAGCAATATATAAAAAAAAAACTATATTATAAAAAGCTTTATAATATATTTATAAACTATATATAATAAAAATTATTTAAACTTAAGCTTTTTTTAAGTTTTTTAAAAAGGTAATAAAGTTTAATTACTTTATTATAGCAGCTATATAGCTTTTTTAAATAGTTAAAAAGTTTTTTTTGCGCTTTATATATTAAATAATATATTAATTTATATTAGCTATTAATAGTTTATATTTTTATATTAGCAGCTTATTTATAGTAGTATTATACCTAATAAAACAATTAGCAAAATAATAAAATAGCTAAATATAATAAGTTAATTATTAATAGTTATATATATTACTAAAAGCTATATTAATAGCTATTAATAGCTGTTTATAACTATTAATATATAGTTATTAAAAATTAGTTATATAAAAAAAGCTAAACTATATATAGTTTATATAGCTTGTTTTTTTTTTATATAAAAAAATTGTTACTTATTTTTTTATTTATATATTAAACTTTAGCTTAACTATTTAATTGCAGTTTATTTATTTGCTTAAATAAATTTTAAAATAATTTTTTTTATAATTTTTTATAGTTTTATATAGTTATTTTAAACTAAAAACTATTTTTATACTAAATAGTTTTTTATTATTTTTAGTTTTATTTTTTTAATATTTTATATAGTTTTAAATTTTTATAATAAATATAGTTTTAGTTTTAAAATAAAAGTTTTAAAAATATAATAATTAATATAACTATAATTAAAAAAAACTATAAATTTAAAGCTATTTATTAATTTAATTAAAAATAAATTATATTAATTTTAATAGTTATTATATAATTTATTAACTATTAATATTAGTTTTTTTTTGCTTTAGTTTATTTAAACTATATTATAGTTTGATTTTTATTAAAACGTTAAATGCGCAACGCTTGCCCTTTCTTTGCACCCAGTTATTTTTATATAATAAAGTCGGTTGTAAATATACAGTTGTTTATTTAAACTATATAAATTAAACTTTTTTAAGCTTTAAATTTATTAGCTTTAAAAGCAAATTTTTTAAAAAAAACTTAAATATTTAAATTATTTTTTTTTAGTTATTTTAATAAATTTAAATTAATTTTTTATTTATTTATTTAACTTAATATAATAAACTTATTATTAAAATTTAAAGCTTTTTTTTTTATATACTTTTTTATTTAATATTTTTATTATATTTTAAAATATAATATTATTAAAAATTTTTAATAATATTTTTAATTTTATTATTAAAATTATTTTTAAATAAAATATTTTTAATTATAATTAATTAGCTAAAATAATTATTTAATAATTAAATTTTACTATAATTTTTAGTTTAATAGTTTAATTTATTATATTTAAAATAATATTTTTATTTAATAGTTAAACTTTAAGTTTATTAATGCTTAAAATAATATATAAAAAAAAATTATATTATAAAAAGCTTTAATAGCATATTTATAAGTTATATATAGTAAAAACTATTTAAACTTAAGCTTTTTTTAGATTTTTAAAAAAAGTAATAAATATTAAATTATTTTATTATAATATTTTATATATAAAAAAACAAATAGTTAAAAATATTTTATTATATGTTATAAACTAACTATAAAAAAGCTAATTAAAAAGGCTAAAAATAGCCAAGTTAAAATAGAATATATAAAAAGTCATATTTCGGTTAAAAGAATATATATGTGTTGCATATAAATAAATGCTTATAAAGCTCGCAGGGCTAAAACTAACAAGTATAACAAGCTTATGCTTATAAAGCTTATATAACTTATAATAACAAGCTAAACAAGCAAAACAAACAAACGTACAATTAAACAAAAAAACTTTTAATAAAGTTATGTTTATAAAAAAAAAAAATACTATATATAATAAAAAAGTTTTTTATATAACTAGTTTTTTTTTACTTTATTTATTAATTTAAGCTTATTTAAAGTTTTTAGAATAAAAGCTATGCTTTACGATTATTTATGCTTTTATAATATTATTGCTTAGTAAATTTTTTTATAATACTTTATTATAAAAATATACTTTTTATTAAGTATTAAAAGATTTTACTATTATATAAATATAAAGTTTACCGGTTATAACATTATACTTTATATATTAAATAATATACTAATTTATATTAGCTATTAGCAGCTTATATTTTTATATTAGCAGTTTGTTTATAATAATATTATGCTTAGTAAAATAATTAATAAAGCAATAAAATAGCTAATATATAATAAGTTAATTATTAATAGCTATATATATTATTAAAAAGCTATACTAATAGCTATTTAATAACTATTTGCAACTATTAATATATAGTAATTAATAATTAGTTATATTAATAAAAAGCTTAGTTATATATAGCTTATATATAGCTTGCTTTTTACTTTTATATAAAAAAGTTATTGTTTATTTTTTTATTTGCTTATTAAGCTTTAGTTTAGCTATTTAGTTATAGTTTATTTATTTACTTAAATAAAAAATAATATTTTTATTTAATATTAATAATAAACTTAATTTTATAAATTAATTTTTAGCTTATTATAAAGTTATGATTATAATTTAGCTTAATTATTTTGCTAACTTTTTAATTATTATTTTTAAAATTTAAAATTATAAGCTTTTATAATAATAGTTTAATTATTTTTATTAATATTATAGCTAGTTTACTATTTAGGCAAATAGTTAAACTATATTAAATAGCTAAGCTTAGTTTAGCATATAGGCTAAAATGATAAAAAATAATTCTACTGCAAAAAAAAGCAAGCTATACAAGCTATATATAGCTTATTACTTTTTTTTTTGTTTTTTAACCTTGCTATTATATATTTATAACTATATACTAGTAGTTGCAAATAGCTGCTAATAGCTATTAGTATAGCTTTTAGTAATATATGTAGCTGTTAATAACTAAATTATTATATATGGCTATTTTATTGCTCTGCTAATTATTTTACTAAGCTGTAATACTAATATAAAACAAGCTGCTAATATAAAAATATAGGCTGCTAATAGCTAGTATAAATTAGCATATTATTTAATATATAAAGCATAAAAAAAAACTTTTTAACTATTTGTTTTTTATATATAAAGCGTTATAATAAAGCAATTAAACTTTACTATTTTTTTTAAAAAACTTAAAAAAGGCTTTAGTTTAGGTAGTTTTTATTATATATAGCTTATAAATGTACCGTTAAAGTTTTTTATAATATAGTTTTTTTTTTATGTATTGTTTTAAGCAGTAATAAACTTAAAGTTTAACTATTAATATTATAGCTAGTTTATTTAATTTAAAAGCTAATTTTTTTAAATTAAAAATATAGTTATAAAATAATATTATAATATTTTATAATTAAACTATTATTTTAAAAACATTATATATATTATATTTTAATATTATTATTATTATAATTTTTATTATTTTTATAGTTTTTTTTATAATTTATAATATATTAAAATTTATAATTTTAGTTTTTATATTAAATTATATTATAAAAATATATACAGCTAATTTATAAACTAATATATTATAAGTTTATTTAAAATTTATAAATTTATATAAAAATATATAAAATATTTTTTTTAATTTTTTAAAATATATTATATAATTTTTTTTTAATAAAATAATATATTTATAAAATTAACAAATAAACTATAAAAAATATTATATTAATTTAAAACTTAAATTATAGCTTTTAAAAAATTTATTTAAATATTTAAAAGTTTTAAACTTTTTATAAACTATACTATTTATAAAATTTTTTTTTATAATTTAATAATAATTTATTTAAGCTATAATTTATATAATATAAAAGCTTATAAAAGTTTATTTTAAATATTATATATTTTATTTAAAATAATATAATTTGTTTTATTTAATTTAAAATATATTAAAATTATTATTTTATTTTTAGCTTTATAAACTTTAAATTTAATAATATTTTTTAAAAATATTATATTTAAAAAAGCTATTTAAATTTATTATTTTTATTTAGTTTATAATATATTAAATTTATAATAGTTAAACTTTAAGTTTATTGCTATTTAAAGTAGTATATAAAAAAAAAACTATATTATAAAAAGCTTTATAATATATTTATAAGCTATATATAATAAAAACTATTTAAACTTAAGCTTTTTTAAATTTTTTAAAAAAAATAGTAAAGTTTAATTGCTTTATTATAGTAGTTATATAGCTTTTTTAAATAATTAAAAAGTTTTTTTCGCGTTTTATATATTAAATAATATATTAATTTATGCTAGCTATTAGCAGCTTATATTTTTATATTAGTAGTTTGTTTATAATAGTATTATACCTAGTAAAATAATTAGTAAAACAGTAAAATAACTAAATATAATAAGTTAATTATTAATAGTTATATATATTACTAAAAGCTATATTAATAGCTATTAGTAGCTACTTATAACTATTAGTATATAATTATTAAAAATTAGTTATATAAAAAAAGCTAAGCTATATATAGCTTATATAGCTTAGTTTTTTTTTATATAAAAAAGTTGTTACTTATTTTTTTATTTGTTTGTTAAGCTTTAGCTTAGCTATTTAGTTATAGTTTATTTATTTGCTTATATAGCTAATATATTAAATTTATAAAATTTATATATATTAATTTTAAAGTTATTAAGTTTTTTTATTTAAAATAATATTTATTAAAGCTTTTATATAAAATAATATATTTTAAAATTAATTAGCTAATTTTAATATAAAGTTTATATTTTAAAAATTAACTAAAAGCTAAAAAAAAGCTATTAAAATTTTTTTAAAAGTTTTATAAAAAATTTTATAAAAAAAAAAAAATTAAAATATTTTTTTTTTTTATTTTTTTTAAAAAACTTTATATTTTTAATATTTTTTTTTATTTAAAATTTTTATTAAAATATAAATAATAATAAAAATTAAGTTTTTATATTTTATATATATATTTATTTTAGCTTTTTATTTTTTTAAATTAATTATAATTTTATTATATTTGTTTATTTTTATAGTTATTTATTTTATAAAATTTACTAGTTTATTAAACTTTTTTTTAATATTTATTATATATAATAATTAAACTTTAAGTTTTATTATTGCTTAAAATAATATGTAAAAAAAAAACTATATTACAAAAAGCTTTATAATATATTTATAAGCTATATATAATAAAAACTATTTAAACTTAAGCTTTTTTCAAGTTTTTAAAAAAAATAATAAATATTAAATTGTTTTATTATAGCGCTTTATATATAAAAAACAAGTAGTTAAAAATGTTTTATTATATTTTATAAATTAACTAATATACTAATATTTTTGCTAACTGTTAGTAGCTTATATTTTTGCATTAGCAGCTTGTTTGCAGCTATATTATGCTTAATAAAGCAATTAATAAAGCAGTAAAATAGCTAATATATAATAAATTAGTTATTAGCAGCTATATATACTGCTAAAAAGCTATATTAATAGCTATTTAGCAGCTATTTATAGCTATTAGTATATAGTAATTAATAATTAGTTATATAAAAAAAAGTTAAGCTATATATAGCTTATATATAGCTTGTTTTTTTTTTTATATAAAAAAATTATTACTTATTTTTTTGTTTGCTTATTAAGCTTTAGCTTAGCTATTTAGTTATAATTTATTTATTTATTTAAATAAAAAATATTTATTATATATAATTTTATTATAATATTTATTATTTTTATTATATTTTTGCTAATATATTTATAAAAAGCTATTTTATTAACTTAAAGTTTAATAATATTAACTATTAATTTTTATAATTTTTTTTTTGCTATATTAATATATAGCTTAATAATATTTTTATTATTAAGCTAGCTTAAATAATATTTTTGCTATTAAAATATTAATAAGCTTAATATTTTATTATTATTAAAAAAAAAATATTAATTTTTATTTTTATTTTTATTTATTTATTAAACTAGTTTTAAAAACTATTTAAAATAATAATAAGCTTTATTTATATTTAAAACTTTAAAATTTTTATTATGGTTTAATTTTTATTAAAACGTTAAATGTATAATATTTGCTTTTTTTTTGCACTTAGTTATTTTTATATAATAAAGTCGGTTGTAAATATATAGTTATTGCTATATAGTTATTTATATAAGTAATATAAATATAATATAAATTTTTAACAACTTTAAATATTAAGCCTACTATAAAAAAAATGCTACTTATAACTTTACTAAAACTATTCTATATAGCCATTTATATAACAAGCGTAGCTTTAAACTTAAAAACAAACCTAGCGTACGCACTAAGCCAAACTTTCTTTTATTACTTGCTAAAATTATTAGCAACATATAAAAAAAAAAACTAACGTACTTAATTGCTAAACTTTAGCCAAAAAAGTAGCAAAAAAGTAGCTGTTTTAAGCTTGCTAACTAAACTTTATTTAATATACTATATATACTTAAATTTAAATAAAAATGCTAACTATAAAAATAAAAAATAAGCAAAAAGCTTTATAAAGCAATTATTTTTTTCACTTTTTATTGCTGTTATTATAATACTTTTATTACTACTATATGCTTTATAATAATATTATTATTACTATTAACAACTATAGCAAGCTTTTAAAGCAAAACCTTAGCTAAAACTATTTTTAAATTGCTAAAAGCAATTAAAAATTTTAATACTTAAAATATTAATAAGTTTAATAATACTTATAAACACTATTTTATAATTATTTATTTTTTTGTATATTTAAACAATTATTAATATTTAAAATTTTATAAAGCTATAATAAAAACTAAAATAAACTAAAGCAAAATAAACCAACGTAAAATTAAAAATATTAAAAAAAAAGTTTTTATTAAAGCATTTTAAAAAGTTAACAAATATATAAATTAATCAACTTATTATACAGTAGCAAGCTAAATAGCTTAATAGCTATAGCTTAAAATAAAAGCATAACAAAAGCATTTTTGCGGCTGTTATTTAAAGCTTAATTAAAAAACATTATTGTAAAAAAAAAAGCTATTTTTAACGTTTTAGCTTTTTGTATAAAAAAAAAGGCATTAAAAGCATTATTAGTTTAACTAATAAATTGTAGCTTAACAGGAAGCCTAGCTTAAAGTTTAAGTTAGTTAGTTAGTAATAAACATTTAATTATACTATAGTACGTAAAATATAAATTACTAAGTGATTATAAATAGGCTAAAGCCTATTTAAAACTTTAAAATAAACATAAAAAAATAAACTAATTATTTAATTTATTTTTATTTATATTTAAAATTTATAGCTAAAATATTAAATATTAAAAAAATAATAAAAAAAAATAAAATTTATATAAAAAAATATTATTTATACTTTTTTATATAAATAAATAATAATATAACTATATAATAAACTTAAATTAACTTAATATATAACTATATATTATATTTAATATATAAATATTATTTTAAAAAAAATAATATATTATTTATAATAATAATATATTATTAAAAGTTTATTTTTATTATAAAGCTATAAAAATAACTATTTATGCTTTTTAAAATAATATTTTAAATAATATTTATAACTTAAAAAAAATATAAACAAATATTTAAAAAAATGTTTAATTAAATATAGTTAAACCAAAAAAAATCTTAAAAACCTATATACTTATATTAGCTAATTACTAGTAAAAGGTTGCTTTTAGTAAGTACTATGGCCTTACCCCTGCATAGTGTATGGAGCAGGTGCCTACAGCCCTGGTGCCACACCTGTCTACCTACATATGTACCTAAATGAACCCAGAAGCAGACTTGAATGGAGAGGCACAACAAAGTACCTAATGAACGAGCACATATATTCATTCAATAATAAATGCGATTACGGTTGATTTTTCTTCATATACTCCAATGCTTAAACATCTCTTAGCAAATAAATTGGATAAAATGTGAATTAGCTGAGCGTCAATAAACTTACTAGCCCTAACTTAGGTAGGCCGAACCTTGTAGGTACTTGAGAAGGCAGTTAACGGCACCCTCATAGCGATCTAGGTATAAGCTTGCCATCATCATCATCGACATCGTCGGCTAGGAATTTTCGTGTGCCTATCTTATCCGATTGCTCATTTGGTCGTTCTACTTGGGGGCAATAGTGGTAGGGAGCAACTAATCTACAAGCCCTCTGGAAATAAAGGGAAGTAAGTGGTTGAACAATAACTTGTCAATTGCTACCTGTCTACCGCTCCCACGTGTTGCCATCTACGATAATAAAAACGGGACCTGAATATTTGGATCAAAACAAAAAGCTCTTGAAGCTGAAATCTTCATTTTCCCAGTTGTATGACCTTTCCAATACCCTGAACCCAAGTATGCCAAGGAAATGTAAGAAGAGAAGAGAACGGAAGAGAAAGGAGAAAGTTGAAGCTTGGCAGATCTAGGATTCTCCGATCTTGGCTTCGATGTGCTCCGCAATGTTCATCAATGCTTTCTGGTTGCTGAGTAGGTCCAAGAAGGGGATGTCGACTTTGAACGTTCCCCAGATCCAAGTCCGGAACTCTGCTCCGATCATGCTGTCCATTCCAAACTGTGCCAGCGGCTTGCCGTTGTCAATCTGGTCTAGCGGCGTGAGAATCAGGCTGGAAAACCGTCGCCTGGTAATAGAGATGACGGCTTCGAGGAGCGATGCCGCGCCCGTCTCGGAAGCAAAAGACCCAGCTATGCCCTTGGGTACCGCTTTGAGCCACTCCGGCGCGCTACCAATGGCGATCTGACTATCGGCGCCGCCGTCCGTGTCTTGGTCTGCCATGAGCGCCGCCGACAAGATGCTGGTCCGAGGGTCTTGCATGTTGCCGCTAGTGACGTCCCAGCCCTGGGCAATCAGCTTCCGGAGTCCCATCGGCTCTAGGCCCGTGAGCAAGTGTGCGAAGTCGGGGCTGGTCTCGGGCGAAGTCGCCTCGAAGTCGCCTCCTTCTCCACTGAGGGCGAGATCCGTCACTTGTAGGAACTCTTCTTCACTCAGGGCTTGAAGACCCTTCCGCAGCAAGAGGGCCCCGATCTCCGAGTTTTCGTGAAGGTAGCCCACCTCGGCGATCATACCGAATCCGATCGAGACGGCTTTCTTGCCTTGCGAACGCCGCCAGCGTGCGAAAGCATCGAGGAATCCGTTTGCGGAGCAATAGTTGCTTTCTGTTGCCGTTGCCACGCTACCCGAGACCGATGATGTTAATAAGAAGAAATCGAGAGCCTCCTCGTGGCCCTGGAGAGAGTTGTGCAGATTCCACGTCCCTCGCCATTTAGGCTGGATACCCGTATGCCAGGCTTCGTTGGTCATAGTGCTGAAGAGCGCCTCGTGAAGACCCATGGCGGCTTGAATCACACCTCCGATCGGCTTATTCATGTCTAGGCAGGCTTGTACCGCAGCCTTCACGTCCTTGCCATTGGACACATCTCCACGAACCACAGTGATATAGGCACCATTTCTCTCGAGGCGGTCGACAAGATTTCTTGCGTCTGGCTTGTCGCAACCCGAGCGCCCCAGGAACACAAAGTTCCGAGCGCCTCTTGCCATCATCCACCGACTGAGACTACGACCCAAACCTCCAAGACACCCAATCATGAGGTAGACCTTCTGGGGGCTCAGGACCGTCGAGTACTTCGGCGGTGCGACCTACGTAGGCAAGTTAGAGATACGGGTGCTTCGAGGCCTTGGGGGAACGAATTACCTGAACCTGGCTGTTGGGCTTTTCCAGCGTAAGAACCACCTTTCCGATTCGGTCCTTTGTAGAATAGTGCTGGAACGCTTGAGATACGTTTGCGATATCGAATTTCGAGATGGGCCCAGTCTTGATCTGACCGGAACGGTACATCTCGAGGACCTCCCGGGTCAAGCTGATGGAGTGAATGTGCGTTAGCATGTTCCATTCTAGGTATGTCTCCTGGCACGGGCTGCAGGGGTGACTTACCTGGTCCAAAGATCGCGGTAGACCTGGTCATCATGATAGAACAGGTCCATCATGTCGAACGCCGTAAACGTGGTACTTCGCAGGAAGTTATGCACTACAAGCAATGTAAGCCCTCGACAGTATTAGGACATAACGTGGGGATGTCTCTCACTCTCTAATCTTCCAGCAGCCGTGAGCTCCCGTCTCCCGATTTCCACAAAGCGGCCAAAGGTCGCTAGGCACTCCCAGCTAGCGTGCATCAGGTCACCGACAAGAGAATTGAGCACTAGGTCGACACCACGGCCACCTGTCGCGACTTTGAGACCCTTCACAAAGGTGTCGTCTCTCGAGCTAAAAACGTTCGAAGGTGACACACCTAGCTCGTTGATCACAAAGTCCCGTTTGGCCTGGGAGCTCACAGTAGTATATACTGTAGCACCCATGGATAGCGCTAGAGCGATGGCCGCACTGCCCACAGAACCGGCTCCCGAGTGGATGAGGACGGATTCGCCGGCGCGTAGATTGCCTCGGTTTCGCAATGCGTACAATGCCGTCGCCCACACCATAGGGATGGTGCAAAGGACGTCGAATTGCTCGTCGGGAAGCATTTTGTGAGCTGCCCATGCGGGCACCCTTTCCGTGGTATTCAAGTGATTCGGCGCCATAACGATGACGCGATCTCCGGCCTTGAAGTTGGCCACCTCTGATCCCACGGCTGTCACGACTCCAGTGAATTCCAGCGACACTGTACCTGCTCGATTCTCCGCCTGCCCGCTTAAAGTAGATAGGTCATTGGCGTTGATAGCCGTAGCTTTCACGGCAACCTCGATAAAGCCAGCCGGGATAGGTGTCGATGGCTCTGAAACCTGCTGGAAGTGCAATGTATCGGTAACGCCGGGGCGTCCTATGGCAAGTCGGTATTGCCCAGCGGAGGACATAGTGGTTTTTTCGAGGGGCTCTTGCTCCCCAACACGCCTTCGGAAAAGCTCATTGATTCCAAAATCGGGTCCAAAGCGACTCGTGTAGAGCAGGCCGTCAACCTGGATGAATTCCTTATCGTCCATATGCTCGTAGACGGTAAGAGCCTTGATCACATTCTGGCAAGTTACTTCGAAGTCGCCGCCAAGATTCTCAATCGACCCGACGTCTAAAATAGACCAACGAAGGGATGGCTGCTCGAGCATGAGAGCTCGAGACAGTCCGCTCGACAGCGTGAGGTCGGGGTTCGGGTTGCGTAGCATATCGGCCCCAGTCAGCCAGAGCAAATTCGTCGTAACATCTGTCACTTTGCGTAATAGATCCATGTCCTGGGGGCTAACCGTCGCTAGAAATTCGCGCTCCGTTTCAAGGAGAGAAATGCATATAGTCTTGGGAGAGATAGCGGCCTTAGGAACGTCAGCTAGCGAGACATCTCGTACCGAAAGAGCACCAGCAGTCTTTTGTAGATAAGTGATTAACGATTGCTTCAAACCCTGGACAGAAGGCGAAGGCTCTTTGGACTAAAGAAGAGTTAGTCTATGCGCCCGAGAGTGTTCCCGTACTGGGTGGACTAACAAGAATGATCACGTCTTTCTGATCTACAGGCTTAATTTGAGGTGCCCTTCGCGCGAATAAGATATCTGGTTGGATGCTGAGGACTTCTAAGTCAGCGCCCTGCAGTGCCGCCGTAGCGGATTCCGTTTTGCGAGTTATGACGAAGCCGTTGTCATCAAGCAAAGAGAGTAGCTTTTCCGGAATCTGTTTCCAAATCTTCTCTGATGCGGCGCGCTATGAATGCATTGTAAGTTTCTTTCTCCAGTACGGTGGCTATGTAATATCTTTGTGCTTACCGTGAAAATGACCAGTCCGTCATAGATTTTCGCAGATCCCTCTTGGATCTCAAGTTCGCCAGCATCGGTCAGCCCACCCCGGTGCCATGATAGGCAGCGTGGTAGTGCTGTTTTCATGTCAAGAAGGCTCTGCCAGCTATTCTTCCTGCAATGACACTCTGTCTCAACTTCCAAGATTCGCATTCTAGGATTGTTATGCCCTAAGAGGTCAATTAGAGTTCCTACGGCGCCTAGAGTCTCGTTCTCGGTGAGATCAGATGTCTGTTTCTGCACGAATCTGTTGATATAGGATTCTAGCTGATTTCGGGTTTGGGTTGAAACTCTCAGCACGTCAGGTTTCCAAGCAATGCGTAGTGTCGGATGGCGCTGAAGTTGAAGACTATCGTTGAACTTCTTTGCCATCTTACCTGTATACATCGATAGACGGAGATCCTTGATATCAACGACTGGGACGCCCTTGGCGTCTCTGAGAGTAGAGTTGACCCTGACGGTCGAAACGCTAGTTTTCGTACATGCTGAGCTGATGACGGCTTCTTCATCGATAGCTTGGCTCGCCACTTGAATTCGGCATTCGGAGAGGAATATCGGAAGGTGGACTTTGAGGATGTCGACGTTACCTCCAGTGCCACCCATGACACCACATTGCATGACTCCATCTATGACAACGGGGTGTACGGGATATGCGGTATCGGTGTCCTTCCCTACTATGGTTCTCAGTTGTGTCGTTGCCATGGCATCCCGGCGAACACGGGTGCTGTCGGTGATCAGGCTCGTAAGCGCCTGGAAATTGGACCCAAAGACGATACCTTCATCGGTAAGTTTGTTGTACCATCTCTCCATGCCCTGCTTCTCGAACCCAGCCGTATCATTTACTGTGGTCACGTCGTTTGGATCAATGGGATCCGTGGTGCGAATCTTACCGGAACAATGCAACACGGACCTATCTTCTTCCCAAGAGGATATTTCGAACTCGCACCAATCCGCGGACGCGCTTGTTGTCGAGAGCTTACGCCATGATAGCCTTGTGTGGAGTTCCGATTCCTTGGTCTTCGGATTTCGTTCATCCTGGACGACTAGGGCGGTACCGAAACTGACATTGCGAAGCTCGAAGGTTGTTCTCTTCTTGGCGTATTCACCGGTGTAAGGATCCTTGAGTCCCCGAGCCTGAGAAATCGCCTCCATAGCCATCGCGATATAGGCGACCGCGGGAAAGACGACTTGCGATTCAACCATATGCTCGGACAGCCAGGGCACTTCATTGAGTTGAAGGATGTTTCGCCACATCCAGTCGATGCTGTTTCCAGCAGGCTGGAGTGTGCCTAGAAGTTCGTGTCGTAGGTACTTGCGATTGCGCAATTCGATACTAGGACGTGGCTCATTCCAGAGCAGTCCCGCCGAATAATCCCAAGGGTATGGTGCTATGCCGCAATCGATGACTTGGTTTTGAGGCGTCAGGTTGTTAATAGCCTCCCATTCTAGAGCGTGGCCAAAACAGTAAAGAGATCCGGCCAGTTTCTTCATGGCCAAGTCAGCATCTTCGCCTCTCACCAAGGAGGAGCTGTATGGAAGAGTGTGCTTCCGGTTCAGGGCCTTTTGGATTTGCTGGATGGGGCCTTTGAGAGCCGAGTGAGGGCCAATTTCTAGAAGGTGATATGGGCCGCTCTCGATGAGGTCTCCCAAGGCGGATGCGAACTGAACGGATCTCTCCAAGTTATTTCTCCAGTATGCTGCTGTTCCCGCCTGTGAACTGCGTAGTATCGTGTTAGGCTTGTGAGGCCCAACGGAAGAAAACATTTTGATATCTTCCTCTATGATGCCAACCCTCTCTTCCAGGTAGGGTGCTAGATGGCTCTCATACAACTCGCCGATCTCTTTTATGAGGTGAGAATGATAAGCTCTGCCGCCAGTTTCTAGTTTCCGGGCGAAGGTGTTGCTCTTTTTCAGCTCGGCCAAAACGACCTCCGCTGCATCTTGCGTGCCACTCAATGTAACGCTTTCTGGAGAGTTCACACAGGCCACGCAAATCTGGCCTTGCAGATTATTGTTTTCAATGAACTCTGTCGCCGTTTCTGGGCTAAGCTTCGCAGCGACCATAGCCCCTCGTGATGTAATTTTACCAACAGCTAGACCTCGGAAATATGCCGCTAGGATGGCCTCCTTAGCGGTGAGAAGGTTGGCAGCATACGCCGCACCGATTTCCCCAGAAGAGTGGCCGATCGTGGCAGAAGGGGTAACATTCCATGTTCGTAGTATATCAACGAGCCCTATTTGCACAGCCGTACAAATGGGTTGGCTCCGAATTGGGTTATTGATTTGACTGACATTAGGCGAGTCAAGAATTGTCTGCTTTAGTGTCCACCGGGGGGCTGTCTCGGGCGGTAAATCTTGAAGGATATCATCAAGTTTGTCTATCGTATCTGCGAAAAGTTTGTTGTTATAGATCAACTCCCGAGCCACTACGATAATTGAGTTAGTATTTAGCCTTTATGGTATGGGTTCATGGAATATTTTGTGTAAGAAGCCAAAACGTCCGAAATCACTTACTGCCCGCGTATTGAGCTCCTTGCCCTGTGAAAACAAACCCGAATGGCAGCTGGATTGAATTAGTATCAAGGTCCAACACCTCGGATTGGACCACTTCCGAGTCACGATTCGAGCTACTTTTCGCGATTAGGAAGCCTCTAATGCGCAAGGGGCGTCTGTGGCTAGTGAGCGTATAAGCGAGACTTTGGAGATTGCTGACATGGCAACGCTGAACCGCCTGTTTTATTTGTTGGATCCGGTTCTCTAAGGACTTTGAGCTCATAGCAGAGACCGGCAGAACTGCCAATTGATCCTTGACCGGCGCGCTGAGCTCAGGCACCCTAGGAAGCCGGTGAAGGTAGCTGTCGATTGATTCCAGTATCTAGATGCCTCGTTAGCAAGGTAACTTCTTTCTCGTCCTCTTGGACAATCATGGCTTGTAGGGGACCATACGCAGTGTGCATTGGCACCTCCATACCCAAATGAATTAATACTGGCTCTCCTGAGGGCCCTAGGCCATTCTTCGACATCTGTAGGTACAGTCATATTTGCTTTTTCTAGCTTCACTATTTATGCAAAAGTTAGAGAGAAATTCGTCGTAGGATATTTGGAAACGCGTCATACGTTTAGGGTTTAGCTTTTTTACGCCGTATGAAGGTGGGATTTGAGCATTGTGAAAGGCGAGTGCTACTTTGAGCAGAGACGTTAACCCGCTGGCCGCCTCACTATGACCCAAATTTGTTTTCACCTGTTAAACTCCAAGGTTAGCAAGTTACTATCTTGTGAGTAATACGGGGTGTAATTGGCGGCTGTCATCGGATTGCCACTCAGAGACGTATGAAGCTCACGTACAGATCCAATTTTTAGGGGCCTATCTCGAGGAGCGAAGCAGTTTTGTAGACCACCAACTTCGATCGGGTCTCCAACAGCTGTGCCAGTCCCGTGGCACTCAATGTAGTCCGTGTCGGAAAATTCTAATCCGGCCTTCTTATACGCTTTACGAATGACAGCCTCTTGGAATTTGGAACTCGGCTGAGTGATACCGGGTGTCTTTCCATTTCTATTGCCATCGAATCAGATGTTGTTGTTGACTAAAAGATTAGATGGTTCTCTAACTTACGCGTTGATCGCCGTACCCCTAATGACGGCCCAAATTTTGTCCTTGTCTCGAAGGGCGGCCGAAAGGCGCTTAAGATACACCGTGCTTACAGCCTCGGCGCGTCCATACCCATCTGCTGAGGCATCAAATGTATGGCATTCTGAAGTTGGGGAGAGAACACCGCTTTTTGCTGTGCCTATATGTTGTTCAGGGGAAGTAATCAGGTTGGCGCCCGCTACAATAGCGCCATCGCATTCTCCGGACCGTATAGCGTTGACGGCATTATGTAGGCAGTAGATTGATGACGAGCATGCTGTATCTAAAACGAAACTAGAAGATGCCAGTTAGTACATTGCGGAAACCAATTGGAGCTGACATTGCCTCTCCTAGAAGAGGGCATGAGGCACTGACCTGGGCCCATGAAGGTTGAAAACATGACTAATTCGATTGGCCACTATCACATGAAATGTTAGAAATCTTGTTTCAAAATGTGTCAATAGTTGAACGGCGGGTATTTGGTGCGAATAGGCTCCCTTGAGAAAAGCTGCTAGAGGATGATAATAATCCTAGAAGCTCATTGCTACTTACTAATTGCGGTTCCTGATCCGGTTGCGCCATAGCGATGGAGGTAATCGACATCCCGAGCCTGCATCATCTGATAATCGACCGTGAAATTTCCTACGTATACTCCTATGTTGGCTCCTGCAACGCTGTCCATTGATAGACCGGCACTTTCGAAGCATTCGAAGACTACCTCAAGCAATTTTCTCTGCTGAGGGTCCATGTACGTAGCTTCAAGGTTATTAATACCAAAGAAACTATTATCGAATTCTCGAACATCTTCTTGGAGAAAGTAGCCGCCGTCGGCGTTCATGGCCCCAGCCCGGTTGCTGTCAGGGTGATAGAATGCCTTGATGTTGAACCTTTCAGAAGGTAGAGTGCCTTGAGCCGATTTTTTGTTGGCAAGAAAATCCCACAGGTCAGAAGGCGAACGGATTCCACCAGGGAGACGACATGCTGAACAAACTGCATCAGCTAAGGCCGGCACTCTATCTAGGTTAGGAGTCTTACCCATTCCAACAATACATATTGGGTCATCGCCATCTGCGCCCTCTAAGTCGTCGAGACTGTCTGATTTAACGCCGTTTGACTTAACGCCGTTGGAGTGAACACCATTGGAGTGAACACCATTGGAGTGAACACCGTTGGAGTGAACGCCATTAGGTTGTTCATGAGAGAATCCGTTAGTGTGGCCGTTCGTGGCACGGTAAAGGGGCTTTGATTCATTGTTGCCGTTGACTGGTGCTGCAACGAGCCCATTGAGACTCGCAACCTCTAATTCAGGCATTGTTCTCCGTATCATGAAGACTTTAGAGAGAAGTCTATACTTGGGCTTGAGGAGATGGATTCAGAGAGAATGATGGAGAACCCTGCCGCTTTGTAGTTTACGGATTCCTGTTACAACCAAGAAGTCGAGCGGGTATAGTTATAATACCCTTTCCTCTGGGCGCTATGATTACTGACTCTTGGAAGTACGCCACGCTTAATTTCTTAACTAAAGCGACATCGGTTTGAACCTGCTCTTGTTTTCGGAACAAGCTGTACGTCATTTGTGGTATGGATCTACTTGCCGAGGTGGAAGGAAGTAGTATACCTAGCCCATGCATGGCGTTGGTAATCGGCAATTAGACTAGACGCGGTCAGCTGAATACGCCGTAGCTGATGGAAAGCCAATGCCGTGTCACCCCCGCAAGAACACTCCGCGATAGGTATATTTCTTAATTGGGCGTGCTTATAGACTAGCTTTGACCTACATCTCTCAAGTCTTGGCGCGTATGCGAGCTCTGGGAGTCATTTGACCGACGATATGGCTATCTTGCACATGCAATCGCCTTCGACGGCTATCACCAGTCGTGATCTCGCCCGCATTATTACACGGCTCGTGCATACCGCTATTTGGTGATATCACTGATAAAGCTGATGAAGCCGTGGCTGACCGGAGACATGGCAATCACGCCTTTGAATTATCATGCCGCTTTTTGCGTGGGGGGAGGTGGGAGGCAACTTGCCTAGTAATATCTGACACATGCTGCAAGATTATCTAGAAAGCTGTGATAGTGTGAATTCTCCTAATTTACGGACCAGACTCCTTATGTCTCTGATAGGGTCTCTCTCCCCTGCTGTTCATTCAGTTCTTCATCCTCGCTCTTTACAAGGCAACAATGTCCCGGGAGACTAAGTTCGCTTTGGTGACTGGGTGAGGCCTATGATTGGTTCCTATACTGAGACCTTAGTTAATTAGATACCAGCTGCGGCCAAGGTGGCATCGGAGAGGCTCTTGTTACGGAGTATGCGAGTCGAGGCTTCCATGCCATTGCCACGGTTCTACCCACGGAGCCCAGTGAGCACCTATCCGGGGCTGGAATAACATGGTTCCCTTTAGATGTAACTCAGGAAACCTCCATAGAGGGTTTGAAGAAGAACATCATGAGCCTCACCGACGGTTATCTAGACGTTTTGGTGAACAATGCGTGAGTTGGATTCTGGCTACTTGTCGCTGACATCGTGGCTAATTGTTTGTACTTTGATACTCGATATTAGCGGAATATGTAAGATCTTCTTCTACACTCTAAATATGCATGCTAAATATGTCTTCAAAGGCTACACCATGACTGCCATTGATACAGATGTCAAGCAGGTACAGCTTATGTTTGATGTTAACGTATTTGGGCCTATGCGTATGGTGCATCACTTTCATGATATGTTGATCCATGCCTCTGGCACAATCGTCAGCATTGGCTCGATTGGAGGGATAGTGCCTTATGTGTACGGATGTGAGTCTTGCTACAACACTAATACTGCCGTCGATTTCATTACATAATTCTGAACCTGTATGTGGACTGCTTAGCATCATACAACGCTACGAAGGCAGCTCTGGCACATTGGTCCAACACTCTTCGCGTTGAAATGGCCCCTTTGGGGTAAGTATGCCTATGACAAACCTTTTGGACAAAGCTAAAATCACCTCTAGAGTCAAGGTACTGACTGTATGTATACTTCTATTACCTAGATAACAATTTAGTAAGCTTATAGCTCCCTATAGGTGATATCTGGGGAAATTGGTACAAATATCTTGAAACGGGATTCACGGCGCGTACTACCAGAAGGTTTGTTACTCATGTGGATTAAATCGTGGTCCGTCAAGGTACTGACAAAATGAAAGGGTCCTTCTTCTCCCCTCTTTCTGCGGAATTTGAGCTGCATGTTCAAAGAGTTCCAGGTTCGTCACTATATAGGGGACGAAGTGATGGAAGTAAGGCACTAACTTATTGATACAAAATGTAGACACCACTGATCGATTTGAGTACGCCAAAAATGTCGTGGCTCAAAGTGTGAGGACTTCACCACCGGCTTGGTTCTGGTGTGGGAAAGGCACGGCACTTATTCGATTTCTGGACACTTTTGGATTTCGTACTATATGGGTAAGTTTGGTACGCCCTACGAGAACTTAAAGGCATCTTGATTAACCTAGATTCAGGACGGAATATTTTGGGGGATTTTTGGTTTCGACAAGCTGAAGGCGGCCCATGCATTACGAACTTCTTGATATTAGGGATATTATATCGTAACTCATAGAGAATATATTTATTCATCAAAGATGTTAATATTCAAAGCTCGTTTGATATATAAAAATGAGGGGGATATTCTCATGTGAATTCACTATGGTTCCCGTATTGTTGGTGACAGAATAATAGCATCGCAGATCCTACACCAGAGTTGATAGCGCGTGGATTTGCGTACCGCCCCATCCATTAGTCACTCACCAGTAACTTCTCATATTTACGTCTCCTTTAATGGGAAGATTGGAGTGATGAGACTTAGGCTTATTAGAATCACTTTTTAGACTGTAACTTCTCAAAATTGAAGAATAATAGTGTATTCTTTCATATTTATAATATCATATCTGAATCTAAAACAAAACAAAAACTTCTTGAATAGAGGTGTTTTAGATTGTATCATTCGTCCACACCTAGGTGTGATTTTCTCGCCAAGCGACTACAGATTTATGGCTCTCGGCCTTCATAATACTGCTCCAACTCTCCAAGGAAGCCACTCATCTTCTTCCCGTTCACAACGACATCTTTGCAGTCAAGAAGGATCCACATCATACGTCCTGGCAAAGTACCGTTTCCAGAAATATTGTGCCACTTATGGGCGGTGGCTCGTTGAATCTACAACGCTTGGTTAATCGTAGTTCCTTTATAGGAAAGAGAAAAGGAACTTCGAATATCACTTACACTGACATCACCTTGACGCAGAATCCGCTCCTCGCCAGAATCCAGAATGAGCTTGAACATCCCGTCTACAACGATGCCGTAGTCCAACGAAACGGCACGATGCATCGGAGACTCAATATTAGGAGCGAAGTCAATCATCCGCACTACGGTACCCCCATGGTAATGTAGTGGCGGCTAATAATATCTCTGTTAGAACTTCATTTACTTATCTATAGGGTTTAAAGGGCTTTGGAAAAGGCGATTTACCTCTTGGCTCTTAGCCTTTTCAATATCCACGTTGTCGTTTAAATCAACAGGGGTTTCTCTAGTTGAATAGAGTATGTTGGCGACAGCTTGCTTGTCACCCATGATACGATAATGGTCACCATTATCCTGGCTTAGGAAAACGGATTTGCCTTCTTCATTATGACCAGTGATAAAGCGATGCATCTGTCGAAGGCCTGGCGCAGGAAAAAGATTGGTGATGTACCCAGCATTTGGCTGAGGTTCCTGGGGCGGGTATGGGGCCTCAGACCCAGCGGACGACGTATTCTCAGCCATAATGGAAAAAGAATTATGAGTGACTAGTTGAGAGATTTAGTGGAAAGTGTAAAACTCCGTGAGTGTCAAAGATCCCGGGGTGAGAATAGCTGAGACCGGAAGGATATAGGTATAGAAGGTTTTGAGAGATTGGAGAAATGCGGCGATCAACTACGACAAAGAGCCGGAGTCGGACTATAGACTACCTATGCCGACTGCTGGTCACGGGGGAAAGGCGGACGCAAGTCAGAGTGGGAGTGATCGTCTATCACAGATCCGTTGACGGGGCTCGCTCTAACAACTGTTATTCACAAACGCGAGATATCACAATATTGGCTCCACTGATACAACTGATGATGTGGCTTTGCATGTTTCTATCCGAACCTCATAGCCACTTCTAATATGCCCTGGCAACTTTTACGCGTGTCCGGTGAGAAGGGTGCCTCCGTCAAGAATCAAGCTGCAGCCAATGGCGTAACTAGCTTTTGGGCTGCACAAGAAGATGACTGCATCCGCTACCTCATCTGCGAGCGCGATGCGACCTAGAGGCACCGCTTTTTCGATCAATGTTTCAAGTTCCGGCGCATCGTCCATTGCCTTGCGTAGCATCGGTGTATCTACCCACGACGGACAAACGCTGTTGACTCGGATGCAGTAAGCTGCATTATCAAGCGCTTTGCGACATAGGTTAGCGTCTCCATCTTACGGCATATTGCATTTGGTCAAGGGCGCGGTCATCGGATGTGAGAAAATAGGGCTGGACTGGGCTGACACCCGACGTACCGGCATTCTTGGTGATACCAAGTACTGCATGTTTGGCTGCAGTATACTGAATCATGTTGGGTGTTGCTGCAAAGGAAGATGCCGAACCCATATTGACAATAGCACCACGGGTAACGCCACGACGCGGTGAAGTAGGATCGATAAGCTTTGGTTCCTGATTTTTCATCAAAGCCGACATAGCGCGGGTGATGAGAAACGTCCCCGCCACATTAATTCGAAGCATGTTGTTGAATTCATCGATATCGGCGTCAGCAACTTCGCCGACGTGCTGAACCCCGATCTAGATAACACGGTCGAGTCAGCCGGAGAGTTTGTGCATCTACTATAATCTGGTGATATGACGATATGGGATGCTTACACCGGCGCTGTTGACACAATAGTCAATGCGGCCAAGGAATGCCGCGCCGTCTTCTAGAGCGGCTCTCACCGACTCGTTCACAGTAATATCCATGAGAATTGCTTTGGAGTGGAATGCTGCATTAGCCGCTACAGCCTTGCACTCTGCCACCACAGCTTCGGCGGCCTTGAGATTCAAATCGGCCAGGATCAACCCAGACGCGCCGTATCGGCTAAAGGCTAATGCGCAAGCGCGCCCTATTCCACTGGCTTACTCTTACGTTAGTTAATCGTTGAAGGTGTGATGGGTCGGGAGCGACACAACCTCCAATGACAAGTGCATTTCCGTTGATATCCATCCTTGATTTCCCAGGGATGCGCGATTTGCGTGACGAAGGAGCGGTTGGATGTGGCGACTGTAGTTCGACTTGTCGGCAAAGTTATGATACGAAAGACGAAAAGTAAACCGCGTTTTATGCAAAATTGGACAGACACCGTGCCTATTCTCGATTTTTATTGGCTCGTTTCAGTTGTCAAGTTGACTCCCGCATCTGCAGATCGATCCTGCGAGTCAGATCTCTTGCATATCAGAACCCTGAACGGTAAATAGTACCCTATTGCCTCCATAGGCTTTGACCAAACCCCGCGCGGAGCGAGAAATACGGTATGACGTTGATCGGCAGACTGCAGGGCAGACCACTTCTTACTATCCAAGTGATAAGGCGTAACTAGAATGCAGTTGATGGATCTATCACAGTCTAGAATTAAGTTGCTTACTTCGCATCTTGCTACGATAGTATAGTACCAAGAGTTCTGGATCCTTGAGCTGAAGAAGTCCATATATCTACTAATGCATGTCAGATCACGTTTATTATAGTATGCGGTGAGGCCTTTCCCGCTTCCCCTCTGGAATAGCGGGTTAGGCTTGATCTGCAGGACGTCGTACTCTCCATGAACTTAGGATTTGGCTTATCGTTGACGCGGGGAACTACCGTTTAGACTCGTGATTAGAACATGATAATCGATAAGGTCGTTGAAGCTATGGATGCGAGACAGGAGATGATAGTTGAGCTTTGAGTTTGTCCGGGAAACGGTTATGAGACTACGAAGACAAAAGAGAGAGAAACAAGGAACTGGTGATAATTAGAGCCTAGGGTCCACATATGTTCATGAAAATAAAATT
The DNA here is from genome assembly GCA_022432375.1 of Nemania sp. FL0031. Taxonomy (NCBI): domain Eukaryota; kingdom Fungi; phylum Ascomycota; class Sordariomycetes; order Xylariales; family Xylariaceae; genus Nemania; species Nemania sp. FL0031. Next base: position 55,703 of record JAJKKK010000073.1, on the reverse strand, counting down.
ATAATAGTATTGTTACGTAACAAACTGTGTAGTACTTTGTTTAATCTAACGTTAGATACTTATCCCCTTAACTATATCCTCCAAGTGAATAAATGAGAATTCCTCCATTGTCTCCTTCCAAAGTAACTCTGCAATCTTCTTGCCTTTATCTGTGTAGACAAGAGGTGCCATTCTTTAAGATTGAGGATTAGGAAGCTATTCTTCAAAAATGATAGGAGTATAGACTTACGGGAGTACTTTTCCCTCTTCCAGATACTGCCCGTGGGACTCTACACTATGTTTGACGGCGGCGTCAGTCAATTGACGAGCTCCCACGGCACAACTATAACCTATGATCTGCTTGAATACACCGAAAATGAAGCCAGGAATAGTGCCATTGGAGTCTCGATTTAACCCCGAGCCGTGGCACAATCCCGGGTTAGCTAGATTGACGATCACACCGTACGATGCTGGTACACGCTTTGCAAGCTCACTTAAAAATAGCTGACCTAGCAGCTTGGACGTGTAGTAGCGATCCTGGGCGTCGAAACTATCCTTCTTATCGAAGGCGGGAAGGAGAGGTACGGAATCCTTCTCCTTGAATTGAGCCCATGATGCGACGTCTGATGACACAATCACCAATCGTCCGGATCCAGACGGGTTCTTACTCTTGAGTACTGGTAGTAAGAGGACAGTCAGGAGGGCAGTGGCTAGATAGTTGACCTGAATAACCTCACTAGTAGGCCGGATACGGTTAGTTGACTCGCCTCTTGATACTGATTGGAATGAAGATTTCTAAAATAGCGATGCCGCGATAGATAATAATAAATGAAAAGAAATTACACCCCATAGGAGATGGAAAAAAGGTTTTAGCTAAGCTCACTCATGCCCTGTGGTACTGTTATGCTGTTGCGATGCGAGAACCATGCCAGCGTTATGAACAACGATGTCTAGACGACTGAGGGTTTTGGTGCGTTCGACAAAGGCGAGGATGGAGTCGTTGGCCGAAAGATCAAGCTTCCAGACCTCTATCTCCGCCGAGGGATGCTCGCGCTTCAGAGTCCCTTTCGCGGTATCGCCTTTTGCCTCGCTGCGTACGGCGACAATAAGCTTGCTCAGGCCAAGAGCCAAAAGCTGACGGCAGCATTCTAGACCGATGCCGGAGTTCGAACCGGTGACGATAGCCGTCTTTCCGGCTAGATCAACGTCTTTTCGAGATGTGATCGGTGGCTTGGATACGAACTGACGCCGGAGAAAAGCTCTGCCAGATGCTCTCGCTTCAGGCGTCACGCTAAAATTGGGTGGCGACATGCCGGGCTGGAAAATAGGATTGAAGGAGTCAAGGAAGTAATCAATATACGATGCAATGTCCTGGCTGCAAAGACCGCAAGCTAAGTTAACTCGATACTTAGCTTATATCAGACGAAATGTATCAGGCCGCGCCTATGACGATTTCGGCACGTGGGATGCAATCGATTAATCGAACTATCGGTGTGGATTTGTGAGTAGAAAAGGAGGGGAATGCATAACTTGAGTTGGGTTTTCCTGAAGCCTGCTACTATTCGAAGTGCATGCCAGGGATATTATTGACGGCCATCTAAGTAAGGGATGCCGTTGGGCTCGATATTAGCATGGTTAATGCGGTGACGACAATCATCCGCTTGCGTCAAGACCGCTTCTCGTTAATTCGAAGGAACGCGTCCCTGTTACGTGACGTGTAAGCGTTCCTCGCTAAGATTCTCGCCGCCTATCTACCCCTCATACCCCCCAGTCCCCAGTCCCCGCTACGCGTATCTGCACTGCACTCCGCAAACGTATCTATCTGGGACCCGCACTAGGTATATTGACTAAAATAGACTTTGTGGTTCCTCTATAGACACCCCTCTACTTTACTCCTGTCAGCACCAAAGACGCGCCGATGTGGCTATCCGTTATCCACACTAATCGATATCATCTCCCTATCCATGTCGGCTAGTAGCATGAATTATAAGCCATCGTAAACCGCGCTGGATCGCTCCTGGTGAGCAATTGAGTTGTTTACGAGGCACTGCAGGCAAGGATGTCGTCAGCTGACTTTTGTGTAGCTCACAGCTTTTCCGACTCCTATATCGATTCGAAGTCCTAGATGTGCATGTCGGGCTTACTGACCGAGGAAACCTGAGAAGGCATACACTGAGATAGTAGCTATACGTACAGGGTAAGCACTCGCCAAGAAGATGATGTAAGTTTTCGTATTACGCTGCAGAGGGCCGAGACGCCGATTAGCGGCTCTATGAATGTCTTACTACAGCCACCCAGAGTTTTGTTGCGCGCTCATCGCTTGGAAGCACTAATACTATGTGTAGATTTCTACGATGATCACCCGATAAGCCGAGACAGTTTCTTCTGCATCGGCATGTTGACCCTACCTGCATCGTGCGATTTCTTAGTTAGAACGGGAGCTTCCCGATCCATGGCGGGTTGCCGTACCGGTTCCGACCGTTCTGCTTTCTATTACCATAGACCAATCAATATAAGCATTTATGTACACGTTGATCAACATATTAATGTCTTGTAACGCATGTGTGCTCTGCTGGGAGATACCGTCTGATAGAAAAACTACCTGTCCATGTAGAAATACCCATTTCAGCCATGGCTCAAGATAGATTTCGAGTCATCATCGTAGGCGCCGGGCCCGTGGGCCTCTACATGGCTTACGCGCTTCAAGCGGCTGGTGTCGACTACATCGTTCTTGAGCGGCAAAGACAGGTGGTGAACTTTATGGGCGCAATGGTCTTTACGTGGCCGCACACAGTTAGGCTTCTGGACCAGATTGGACTATACGACGCTGCCAGGCAAGCATCCGTCGGCATACATTTGAAGAAGCGTATTTCGGGGCAAGATGGTAGCGTATTAACAACTAGCAGCTTCTGGGGCCAGATGCATGAGAAGTATGTTTTCTCTTTATTTTACCCTATGCTACTTCAACCGAACAGATTTTCTAATTTTCTACTAGTCATGGTTACCCGTTTCTTCCTATATTACGAAGTGATGTCGTGAAGGTACTGTACGAGAATCTCCCGGGAAAGGACAGAAATATCAGAACCGGCGCCGACGTCGTTGATATCCAAACTAGCAGAGACGGCGTTGAAGTCCATCTCGTTGACGGTAGTATCGAGAGAGGCTCGATCGTCATTGGTGCCGATGGCGTACATAGCAAGACAAGATTGCTCATGAACCGGTTGGCCGCATCCTCAGGCGAGAAGGATCAAGGCGCCGACAAGAGCCCTATGTTGTCTACCTTCCACGGCATCGTTGGTCGCGCGCCAAACGAATTTGGGCTCGAAAACGGGGTCTTCTTCGAGTCACGAGGCGGCGAGGCGGCAATTCAGTGTACGGTGGCTGAAGACATGATATACTACGCAACTCTCAAACCGCTTGCTGAGCCGATATCAGGACCAAAAAGGTACAGCCAAGAAGAGCTGAAAGACTACGCAGAATCTCTATCGCACGTCTACGTGGGTCCCGGCGTCCGGTTCGAGCATGTATGGGCCAAGACGGACAAGGAGCTGGTGCGACTGATTAACCAACAAGAAGGATTTGCTGGCCGATGGCATCACGACCGCATTGTCCTTTTGGGGGACGCGGTTCACAAGACGACAAGTATCAATGGTCTCGGCCTTACGTGCGGTCTACACTCGGCCGCTGCGCTAGCCAACGAGCTGCAGGGCGTTCTCAAGCTGGAAGCAAACCCCTCCACGAAAACACTGGAGCTGGTATTCGCACGATACCAGCAAGCACGAACCGGTGAGGCACGAGTGATCTGGAAGAGGGGATTCAAGATGATTCGCGAAGTGACCAACAAATCGTGGATCAACTGGTTCTGGGACAAATACATGCTGTCGTGGTTTGACGTGGAAACACTGGCGCGAGGGCTGGTGGTGTCATACACGTTGATTAGAAATGGGGAGCTTCTGTCGTATATTCCATTTACCGGGAAAAGTGGCACAGTCGCTTGGCTTAGGAGAGTGTAAGAACGAGAGCCGAGGCAGGCGTAGTTAAGCTAAGCCCGATAGATGGTGATGATGATGACTGATGACAGCGACAGATGGGCGGCCCAAAGTACAATCAATACTAGGACAGGATGGGATATCATGCTATAATCATTACCATAATTCTTGGCACTGGCAGTGCTCCTCCTCTTCTCCCGGCCGTATACCTAACTATACGGGCGAGGTATGATGTACCTACCTACCTACCGCATTGACGTACGCATACCTACCTAGGCATACATACATACTACTAATAAGTAGATAGGTAAGCGTAAAGGAAAATGATCCTGGGTAGATTGTCTTGGTGATTACCCACCCAAGACTAGGACGGGGACTGATTGGCGGGTAGATGCGTGCCACATGCCACATGCCACAAGGACGGGTGGGGTCTCAGCCTTGTCGGACGAGTAAGGTGGAAAGCGGGTAAGCACTTAGCTCAGTCAGGTCGGATGCGGCGACAGGGACTCCCGGTCAGATCCCGGTAGCTGCCCTACCACAAGCAGCCATAAGATCCTGCCGAGACTACCTAGTCCCAGAACCGGCCTCCCGCCACGCAGCTGCATGCTATTGTCAGCTGTGGCTGTCTCGGCGGATCTGGGCATGTCTGGTTGGCTACCGAGCGTCGAAATAAGGTTGCACAGGATGGAGCCGGTGGAGACGGTGTGGGGAAAGAATGTGGGATTGATGTGGGATTTGAAGTGGGATGAACTAGGGGACCCCCCGGGCCTTCCCGTCTGTCGGGGTTGCTGCCCCCTCCTCGCCCCTCATCTGCCAGATGGCGCTAACCCAAACCAGCATCCAAGTGTAGCCAATCCGTGTGCGTCCACATATACTAAGTACATCAGTAATACATTCCTATCGAAATATGTAGTTAGACCGATTTATAATCCTGCCCTCAAGTGCTCTATGGATGGAAGTAGCTACCTACCTACATGAGTTACCGCCTTTCGCCCTCACGTTTACGCCTCTCGGGCGGCAGCCAGTAAACGCCACTCTTTCTGCTTTCTGCTTTCTGCTTCCCTCTTCCCTATTCTCTCGTAATTACGGCCGTGGCACGCCCATCCACAGTCCCCATTTGTCAGCGGTAGATCAATAAATCGGTCAGTCAAAGCTTGCTTCTTTCGACCATTTAAGAGCCGCCCAGAACTGCAGTAGAACCAGATTCGAACAACCTCATCGACCATCCAACTTCACTCACAACTTCCAATACTACGGATCCACTCAACCAACTCGCCTACGCTTAGACTTACTTGTCCGCGGCTGATCTGCACATTACCATTAACCAATCATGTCTGTCGTCGTCATCACCGGTGTTAGCCAAGGTAGGTACTCTATTTCGCTATCCTATCACCCCATGGCATGTACCTGTGACTTCAGGAGTACCGTCCGAAACTAAGCGTGTGATATTATAGGAATTGGCAAGGCCCTCGCCATCGCCTACCTGGCGCGTCCCAACACTACCCTGATCGGTAGCGTCCGTAACATGGAGAGCGAGGGCGTTAAGGAGCTCAAGGCCGCACCTGTTGCTGCCGGCTCCAAGCTTATCTTTGTTCACATCGAGAGCACCTCGGAAGAAGACCCGAAGAAGGCTGTCGCGGAGCTCCAAAAGCAGGGTATCAACCATGTTGACGTGGTCATTGCGAACGCCGGAGCCAGCCCACCTGCCGTGCCCATCGACCAAGTCAGCCAGGAAGACATGCTCACCAACTACAAGATCTTTGCCTGCGGTCCCCTTGCTCTCTTCCAGGCATTCAAGCCCCTGCTGCAGAAGTCCAGCGAACCCCGATGGATCTCTATGTCTTCGATTGCCTCCTCCTTGGGCATGATAAAGCAGATGAGAACCGACCTTACTCCGGCTTACGGACCTGCCAAGGCCGCACTCAACTGGCTGACCCAGTAAGTTACTCACTATGCGGCCCTTACTCCAACATGATGGGCCGAACTTGGTATTAATTGACGTTATAGGGCCATGTATGCTTCCAATGAGTGGCTTACCACGATAAACATCCACCCCGGGTTAGTTAGCCACTGCGCACAAGATATGTCTCCCAGTCTGCTAATGTTATTGAATTAGTCTTGTCCAAACGGGACCAGGCAACTGGGTCGCCCGGCAGATCGGAATGGAAAAGGCTCCCTACACCATTGAGCAGGCTGTAACATCCATCGTCAAGCTGGTAAGTATTTGGCCCTTTTTTTATCTGTTCATATAGATTCATCTTTACTGATTCCATTTCCCTTCAAGAGCCAAGAGGCCAAGCGTGATACACACTCTGGCAAACTTATTTTCGCCATTGACGGTACTGACATGCCCTGGTAAATGCCGGATTAGTTGGTTTGAATAGGGTACCGTGTTTGCAAAGCCAAGGTACCCTGATAGTACTGGTTAATCCCTTTCAGGTTCTGTAGAATGGGAGCGCTGTTCTAAGGTAGTTTACAATTTCCAATTGCGAAGAATATTTTCAACTTGACCGGTCTTTGAATAGAGTGAATATTTAAGCTGCTCTCTCCCCCGATCTCCCTTTGACCAAAACACTACTCACAGTATTTATGCTAGGCGAGGGCGATGTCAGCAGCGCAGCCGTAGTAAGTAGACGCCGTAAAACCTAGGTAAAAAGAACGGCAACTACGGTACTATTGCAATCCGTTCCATAACCCATATTTATCGGCACTAATCACAGCTGTGTGCCTAGTACGCTCGAGATGAAATCGCGAATATGCTTGTTGGCGTCCCTCGGCTTTTCGATCAAAACCCAGTGAGAGGCCCCGGAAACAACTTCTTTCTTAAGCCCAGAAGCGAAAAACTTCTCTTGACCGTCAGCAAGTTCGGGCCGCAATACGAAGTCCTTCTCTGCCATAACGATCATAGCAGGGACTTTGAATTGGAAGCTGGGTTGATCTCGGGCGAACTGTACTTCGTCTTGCCCGTTTAGCTCTCGGGTGCGATACCAGTTGCAAGGACCCCGTAGCCCCCTTGGGAGGTATTGCCGCGCGTAGTAGTCGATCATTTCCTTTTCTACAATAGGAGACGGGCCAACTGTGGAGAACCGGTCGGCGCGAATGCCATCCTCAGCGGTGAATATCATCTCTCCGTCTGGTGTAGTACCTCCATAGTTCCCGTTCATAAAAGCTAGCATGTTGCTAGCCGAGGAATCGACGGCGGCTTCGACCGAGCCATCGGCTAGGAATAGCTGGTACCGGAAGTTGGGCATGGCTTTGACTAGCTCCTCCGTGCTCACCACGACTGGCTCGGGCGGGAAATAGGGCACACAGAAGCTGAAGACGGCCCGAACGAGTTGTGGATAGTACAGAGTCATCCGCCATACAAAAGCACCACCCCAGTCATGGCCCCCGAGTATAATGGGCTGATCGGTATTTGCCTTGATTAGGGCAGCTATTTCTGCCGTCATCTTCTTCATGGTGTACTCCTCGGGCGATTCTGGTGCTGAAGTCTGCCCGTAGCCTAGCATATCGGGAACAATGACCTGTAACCCGAGAGATACTAGGTAAGGCACCTGGAAGCGCCATCCCATCCCAAGATCCGGCCTAGAAAGCGTTTGTTAATTCTGGCAGTGAGTACACTTAAAGGAAGGGTGAGCGAGTACCAGCCATGAATGAGAACGACGGTAGCGGTCGGTGGCTCCTTTGGTTTCGCCAGCATATAATGGTAGATGTGGTCTCCTATGGGGAAATTCTTATGCTCGACTCTGGGGTCATCGGGCACAAGATAGTCTGTCGCCATGCTCCTGATCTTTTCTTTTTCTTGTGAGGGGGGAGGGGGTTGATTCTTAAGTTGTACCACAATTGCGTCTAATCACTGGACTTGGAGGCGCCGATTGCTGTCGCCTCGCGGAATACTATAGGTCTACCTAGTGCACAGAATCCCGACTCAGACATTGAGACGTGTGAGATATTAATATTTACACTGAAGCGCATTTATGCGTATGTGACTAACGAAGCTTAATTCAATTGCATTTACCAATGGTGATGTGCTAATGAGAGAAATTGTAGCAATACCTATGCACCTCTACGTCGCTATGGATAGTCTTAGCGGGAAGTCAGCAGCCATCTCTGCGCGATTGGCTGGGGAGATGCGGGAAGCTTGTTGGTGACACTGCATCTTCGTCTTGGTCGACATTCAATTGGCCCGCAGCATACGGAAGACTTAGACTAGGGCGCCGTTGGTCAGATGTGCATTAGTCGGCTAAGGGCATTATGCATTTCATGAAAATATCACATCTCACGGCATATACGTATACGGATGCGGCATGACACCAATTTGTCTCCCGATGTCGATATTGCTGACACGCAGTCGTTGTTGAGGCACGATCTTACCTCTGTGTAAGTATCTAAGTATCCCATAGGTATGGCACCAGGGCTATAGGCACCTGCTCTATACACTATGCAGGGGTAGGGCCACAGTACCCACTAGAAGTAACTTTCTACTAGTAATTAGTTAGTATAAGTATATAAGTTTTTAAAAAAAAATTTTGGTTTAATTATATTTAATTAAATATTTTTTAAATATTTGTTTATATTTTTTTTAAATTATAAATATTGTTTAAAATATTATTTTAAAAAATATAAATAGCTATTTTTATAGCTTTATAATAAAAATAAACTTTTAATAATATATTATTTTTTTTAAAATAATATTTATATATTAAATATAATATATAATTATATATTAAATTAATTTAAATTTATTATATAATTATATTATTATTTGCTTATATAAAAAAGTATAAATAATATTTTATTATATAAATTTTTTTTTTTTATTATTTTTTTAATATTTAATATTTTAATTATAAGCTTTAAATATAAATAAAAATAAATTAAACAATTAGTTTATTTTTTTATGTTTATTTTAAAGTTTTAAATATAAAAAAAACTTATTATTATTTTAAAAAACAAAAAAAGTTTATTATTATTTTAAATAGTTTTTAAAGCTAATTTAATAAATAAATAAAAATAAAAACTAAAATTAATATTTTTTTTTTAATAATAATAAAATATTAAATTTATTAATATTTTAATAATAAAAATATTATTTAAATTAGTTTAATAATAAAAATATTATTAAATTATATATTAATATAATAAAAAAAAAATTATAAAAATTAATAATTAATATTATTAAACTTTAAACTAATAAAATAGCTTTTTATAAATATATTAATAAAAATATAATAAAAATAATAAATATTATAATAAAATTATATATAATAAATATTAAAAAAAAGTTTAATAAACTAGCAAATTTTATAAAATAAATAAATATAATAAAATTATAATTAGTTTAAAAAAATAAAAAGTTAAAAAAAAATATATAAAATATAAAAATTTAATTTTTATTATAATTTATATTTTAATAAAAATTTTAAATAAATAAAAAAATATTAAAAATATAAAGTTTTTTAAAAAAATAAAAAAAAAAACATTTTAATTTTTTTTTTATAAAATTTTTTATAAAACGTTTAAAAAAATTTTAATAGCTTTTTTAGCTTTTAGTTAATTTTTAAAATATAAATTTTATATTAAAATTAGCTAATTAATTTTAAAATATATTATTTTATATAAAAGCTTTAATAAATATTATTTTAAATAAAAAATTTAATAATTTTAAAATTAATATATATAAATTTTATAAATTTAATATATTATAAACTAAATAAAAATAATAAATTTAAATAGTTTTTTTAAATATAATATTTTTAAAAAATATTATTAAATTTAAAATTTATAAAACTAAAAATAAAATAATAATTTTAATATATTTTAAATTAAATAAAATAAATTATATTATTTTAAATAAAATATATAATATTTAAAATAAACTTTTATAAGCTTTTATATTATATAAATTATAGCTTAAATAAATTATTATTAAATTAAAAATTTTTTTTTTATAAATAATATAATTTATAACAAATTTAAAACTTTTTATTATTTAAATAAATTTTTTAAAAACTATAATTTAAGTTTTAAATTAATATAATATTTTTTATAGTTTATTTATTAACTTTATAAATATATTATTTTATTAAAAAAAATTATATAATATATTTTAAAAAATTATAAAAAATATTTTATATATTTTTATATAAATTTATAAATATTAAATAAACTTATAATATATTAGTTTATAAATTAACTATATATATTTTTATAATATAGTTTAATATAAAAATTAAAATTATAAATTTTAATATATTATAAATTATAAAAAAAGCTATAAAAATAATAAAAATTATAATAATAATAATATTAAAATATAATATTTATAATATTTTTAAAATAATAGTTTAATTATAAAATATTATAATATTATTTTATAATTATATTTTTAATTTAAAAAAATTAGCTTTTAAATTAAATAAATTAATTATAGTGTTAATAAAAATAATTAAATTATTATTATAAAAGCTTATAATTTTAAATTTTAAAAATAATAATTAAAAAATTAACAAAATAATTAAACTAAATAATAATAATAGTTTTATAATAAATTAAAAATTAATTTATAAAATTAAATTTATTATTAATATTAAATAAAAATATTGTTTTAAATATAATAAATTAAACTATTAAATTAAAAATTATAATAAAACTTAATTATTCCTTTTTTAAAAAACCTAAAAGAGGCCTGGTTTAAGTGGTTTTCACTATATACAGCCTGTAAATGTGCCGCTAGGGCTCCCTGTAATATAGTTTCCTCCCTACGTACCGCTTTAGGCAGCAATAAACCCGAAGTTTAACCATCAAAAAAAAAAAAAAAAAAAAAAAAAAAAAAAAAAAATAAAACTTAATTATTAAACAATTATTTTAACTAATTAATTATAATTAAAAATATTTTATTTAAAAATAATTTTAATAGTAAAGTTAAAAATATTATTAAAAACTTTTAATAATATTATATTTTAAAATATAATAAAAGTTTTAAATAAAAAAAAATATAAAAAAAAAAAATTTTAAGTTTTAATAATAAGTTTATTATATTAAACTAAATAAATAAAAAATTAATTTAAATTTATTAAAACATTTAAAAAAAATAATTTAAATATTTAAATTTTTTTTAAAAAATTTATTTTTAAAGCTAATAAATTTAAAGCTTAAAAAAGTTTAATTTATATAGTTTAAATAAATTAAAATAAAAAAAAAATAATATTAATAGTTAATAAATTATATAATAATTATTAAAACTAATATAATTTATTTTTAATTAAATTAATAAATAGTTTTAAATTTATAGTTTTTTTTAATTATAGCTATATTAATTATTATATTTTTAAAACTTTTATTTTAAAATTAAAGCTATATTTATTATAAAAACTTAAAATTATATAAAATATTAAAAAAATAAAACTAAAAATAATAAAAAACTATTTAGTATAAAAATAGTTTTTAGTTTAAAATAATTATATAAAGCTATAAAAAATTATAAAAAAAGTTATTTTAAATAATATATTTTTTAAAAATTTTATAATAAGCAAAAAAAAGTTTTATAAATAAAGCTTTATTTTAAATATTTTAAAAAGGAAAAAAATTATTTAGTTTTTAAATTTTAAAAATAAGCTAATTTTAAAACTATTAAAATATAATTTAGCTAAATTAATAATTAAATTAATTTATATAAAAAACAAAAAAAATAAAACAAATAAAAAAAAAAATAAAATAATATAAAAAAATATTTATAAAAAATTAAATATATAAATATTTAAATTATTATATTAAAACTTTTTTAAGTTTATTTAATTTTTTACTTTATAAAACTAATATTATTATAAAAATAAAACATTATATTAATATTAAAAATTATTTTTTAATTAAATTATTATTTTATTATTATAGTTTTTTATAAAAAATAATTTTAAAAAACTTTATAAATATTTATTTAAATATTTATATTAAAAAAAGCTTTAAACTTTAAAAAGCTTTAATTTTATTAACGCTAAAAAAAATATTTAAAAAGTTTAATAAAATAATTTTTAAATTAAATTAAATAATATTAAAATAAATTAAATAAATTATATAATAATTTTATTATAATTTTTAAAAAATTAATAAAGCTATAAAAAAATAAGCTTATTTTATATTTAATATTATTAATTAAATTTAAAAAACAATAAATAATAAATAATATTATTTTATAAACTTAAAAAATAACTTTTAATATATAAAAGTTTATAAGCTTTATTATAAAAAAATAGCTTTTATTATATTATTTAGTTTATATAAATAGCTAATAATATTTTTTAGCTTTTATAATATTTTAACAATTTTTTAAATGCTAATTAATAAAATAATTAAGCTTTTTTTTAAATAAATAATAAAATTATTAAATAATATATATATATTTATAAATATTAAAAAAGAATTTTATAAATAAGTTTGTTTTTTGTTTATTTATTTAATTAAATATAATATAATAATTAATTTTTTTAAATATTTAATATTTATAAATAAAAATATATTTTTTAAATTTTTTATTTTTTATAATAATATTAAAATAAACTTTAAAAAAATAATTATTATTTTAATTAAGCTAATATTAAAAATAATTATAAAAATATAAAGTTTTATAAATATTATTAATTATTTTAAATATTTTATTAATAATTATTTATTAAAATTAAAACTTTTTATAAACTTTTTTAAAAAAACTAAAAATATAACTATAAAATTAATTAGTATAATTAAAAATATATAATATTTTATTAAAAAAACTATTATTATTATATTTATTATAAAAAAATTTAATTAAAAATTATTTTTAATTATAAATATTAATTTTAATTAATATTATATTAAAGTTTATTTAATATAGTTATATTTTTATAAAAATATTTTTATATTGTTTTTTATAGTTTATTTTTTAAAAAAGCTTAAAAAAATTTAATTATAATATTTAACATAAAAAAAAAAACTTTTAACTATTATAATAATATTTTAATATTAAAAATATTAAATTAAAAAAAATATAATTATTTAAATAAATTATTAATTTTTAATAATTTTAAAAATTAAAATAAATTAATTTATTAAAATAATTAAATTTTTAAATATTATTAAATATTATAACGTTAAAATTATTTATAAGTTTAAAAAAATAAATTTTATAATAAACTAATTATTTAAGCTTTTTAAAAAAAAGTTTATTTAATAAAAAAAAGTTTATAAAATTTTTTATAATAAATAATTAAAAATAGCTTTTTATAATAAAAAATAAAGTTTTTATAATAATTAAATAAAATAAATTTATAAACTATTTTTAAATTTATTTATTTTAAATTAAATTTATTTATTAATTTAAAAATTAAATAAATAATTTAATATTTTATAGTTTATAAAAAAAGCTTATATAAAAAAATTAAATATATAAAAAAAACTAATATTTTTTTTTATATAATTAAAATATTATTTAAAATAATTAATTTATTAAAAGTTTTTAAAACTATAAACTTTTTTTAAACTATTAAAAATATTTATTTTAATTTAAAATATATTATAATTAATATATTAATTAAAAAAGTTAATAAAAAATTTTAATATTTAAAAATAATATTAATAATATAATAAGTTATTATTAAATATATATAATATTAATTAATAAAACTATTATTTAATAAATTATTAAACTTTTAATTTATTATTTTATTATTTTTATTAATTTATTAAGTTATAAATTATATATTTTTTAAAAAAACAAAAATATTTATTTATATAAAATATATTATATTATAAATAAAAACTATAATAGTTTTTAATATTAGTTTTAAAAATATAAAACTATTAATTATAAAAATTAATAAAATTTTTAATTATTTTAAAAAATAAATTTTTAATAATAATAAAACTATTATTTAATATAAAATTAATAAGTTTATTATTATAATTATAGTTTAATTTTTATTAAAACATTAAATATATAATGCTTGTTTTTTTTTTACACTTAGTTATTTTTATATAATAAAGTTAATTATAAATATATAGTTATTACTATATAATTATTTTATTATATAAATAATACAAATATAATATAAATTTTTAATAACTTTATTAAAACTATTTTATATAGCTATTTATATAACAAGCATAGCTTTAAACTTTTAGCGTATATATTAAATTAAACTTTTTTTTATTATATATTTAATTATTAAACTTTAGTAAAAAAAGTAGCAAAAAAATAGCTATTTTAAGCTTGCTAACTAAACTTTATTTAATATATTATATATATTTAAATTTAAATAAAAATGTTATAAAAATAAAAAGTAAACAAAAGTTTTACTTATAAAGCAGTTATTTTTTTTATTTTTTATTATTGCTATTATAATACTTTTATTATTATTATATGCTTTATAATAATATTATTATTACTATTATTATTAATAACTAAAATATTTAAACTTAATAACTATAATAAGCTTTTAAAGCAAAACTTTAATTAAAGCTATTTTTAAATTGCTAAAAGCAATTAAAAGTTTTAATATTTAAAATATAAACAAATTTAATTATAATTAAAAGCTTAATTTTTTTATTATATATATATTAATATATTTAAATAATTTTAAATACTTAAAATTTAATAAAGCTATAATAAAACTTAAAATAAAGTAAAAAGCTAAAATAAACTAAAATATAATAAAAAAAGTTAAGCTTGTAAAAATTAAAAAAAAAATCTTTATTAAAGCATTTTAAAAAATTAACTAATATATAAATCGGTCGACTTATTATATAGCAGCAAGCTAAATAGCTTAATAGCTAACTGTTTAAAGCTTAATTAAAAAATATTATTGTTATATAAAAAAGAAAGCTATTTTTAGCATTTCGGCTTTTGTTATATTTATATAAAAAAAAAAGCGTTAAAAGTATTATTAATAGCTAACTAACAAATTGTAGCTTAATAAAAAGCTTAATAAGTTAGTTAATTAATAATAAACATTCGATTATACTATAATACATAAAACACAAATTATTAGGTAACTATAAATAAGCTAAAGCCTTTAATAAGTTTATTATAAAATTAATTATATTAAAAAAATTAAAAAATAATAAAAAAATTAAAAAAGCTAATAAAAACATTAAAAAAATTATATTAAAAAAATAATAATAAATTAATATATAAACTTTATAATATTATTAAAATATATAATATAAATATATAATTAAATTTTTTAATTAAATAACTATAATAGTTATTTTTTACTATTTAATATATAATTATTATAAAAATAAAAATATAAAACTATTAAATATATTAAAAATTTAATAAAAAAAAAAATATTAAATTTATTTAGTTAAATATTATAAAGCTTTTATAATAAAAAATTATTTTAATAACTTAAAAATATTAAAAAATTAAATAAAAATATATTTATAAAAAAATAAAAAACTTATTTAAATATATATATTAAAAAATTAAATTTTTTATATAAAATAATAAAAAAATAAATTAAAGCTTTATTATAATAAATTTTAAATTATTATTAATTATTATTATAATAATATATATAAACTTTAAAGTTTTAAAAAAATAAAACTAAAAAATAAATATAATAAAAATAATTTATTTTTTATATATAATAATAATAACTATTTTATATAAAATTTTTAATATATTAATAAAATAATATTAAAAAAAAATTAAGCTAAATTATTAAAAAAAATTAATTAAAAAAAAAATAAACTAAAATATTAAAAAAAAAATTATAAAATTTAATTTATAGCAAAAAAAATAGTTTAAAAAAAATAATTATAATATTAAAGCTATAAATATTTATTTTATATATTATATAAAAATAAAGCTATAATATTTATTAAAAATAACTTTTTATTAATAATTAACTAATATAAATATATAAGTTTTTAAAATTTTTTTTAATTTAATTATATTTAATTAAACACTTTTTAAATACCTGTTTATACTTTTTTTAAGTTGTAAACACTGTTTAAGATGCTACCTTAGAAGGCACATAGGTTGCATGCGTTATTTTATCCACATATGAAGATACATGCCTGGGTACGGAGTAGGTATGAGGTACATATGAACCAATGACCTCAGTAAGTAAATAATTATTTTATTTGATAAAGGACCCTCTTAATGCTTAACGGGGTGTGGGGTAATCCGAATAGGGGCAGAATAGGGGTAACGGAACCAAGGCCGTAAAATCGTGAACTCTCTTACGTATCACAAGGACTCGGTCGACTTTAAAAAGTAACACTCTACTGTGTAACCCGTATTACTTCGCGGCTGAGTCACGAGGATATCTTCCTAACCTAGGACCGCCGCCGTAGAAATAACCACGGCGATTCCTCCACAACCAAGCGTAGCACACGACACAGCCACTTCAGCCATGGCCACGAGCGCAAAGAAAAGATCCATCCAAAGGCGGTGCCGTTACTAGCCTCTCGTCCTCGTCCTACTGTCTATTTTCGAGTGTCTTGGACGAGATTTATTTACAATAAATAGAGCTGTGTTTCAGTTGTCCCTTTGACAGTGTGTCCCCAAGACGTACCTATGTCGCTGGTTCATTAAACTTAAATGAGTTTCGCGGATTTTCAACTACGCGATGCTTATAGACCTCCCGTCTCAGTCGGATGGTGGGACAGTAAATCTCAGCGCCGGTGCCCTTGACCCGCCTCCGCACCATGTCCCCAACTTTGATAGCCCGTCTAACGGAAATACCCTGACGCGAGTGGTTGTCGGTTTGGCCTTGGGCATCTGCTCAGTCTTCGTGTTTGGCCGATTATACGTAATATGGGACAGTAAAAAGAGAGTGGATTTTGCGGACTGTATGTTACCTGGCTCGCCTTTGTGGGTGTGGCTGTATTCTAGACTATGTGAGCTGACGATTCAAGAAAATAATAGGCCTTTTACTGCTCGGATTCGTAAGTGAGCATATCTCCTGCAGAGCTGTGGTTGTTTACAAGTGCGATTTTCTATTGTAGGGCACATATATCGCGTATGGGGCAATAATCCTCGACTCGACGAACAATGTCGGATATCTCATTCATCAATGGGATGTCCGACTAAGCGACGCAATTTATCTATCTCGGGTGCGGCCTATCCCTTTTTAACAAGGAGTTTTACCCTTGTTAACTGTTATAGAATTTTGTCATTGGCTCCAATATATTTGCCATATCAGGCACCAGTATCAAGGCTGCAATTTTGCTGGAATGGCTGCGGATTTTTAATCCTTCACACGAGCGCAATAGTTTTTTCTGGGCAGCTCACAGCACCTTTTGGCTCAACTTCCTATTCCACACGGCGCTCTTTATTAGCTTCAACGCAGCGTGTACACCGTATGCCAGAAGCTGGGACCCTTTCCTCCAAGGTACATGCTACCAAACCCGTCCGATACCCATCGTGTCATCGGCTGTGGACCTCATCATTGATATTTCAATCTTTTGCCTTCCACAGAGGATCATATGGAAGCTCCAGCTATCGAAGAAGAAGAAACAAGGGGTGGCAATTTTCTTTGGAGTGGGCATTTTGTATGTCGCGAGCTCGCCCTCTTTCTCTCCCTCTTTAGAGTACTTATCGTGTTGTTCTTGAAGCGCTATAATCTCCGTTATTGTGCGAATCGCTATAGGGATTCGGCTATACACATCGACTGATCGGTTGTACGCCTTCTACTCTCTAGCTCTTTTCGGCATCGTCGACATAGGATGCGGTATTATCATCTACTGCGTTCCCTCCATGCCTAAAGCATTAAAGCTTCTCCAATACAGGCTCCACCTTATGAAAACCCTCGGCAATAATGATAGACAGAATAACCGGGGCACGTTCCAAGAGTTAAGCTCTTGGAATCGCCAACCGGCAATCAGTAACAGAATAGAGCGACCACCGCGCGTGTGCGCTAAGAGTGCGCGGGCTGTGCAAAGCTGCGACTCATCACTGCCATCAGCCTACCAAGGTCAACAAGAGCATGTAGAGTCAGGAATCTTGCGTACGACCGTGTTTACGGCTGTCTCATTACATGAATCCAGCTTGCAATGGTCAGGTGGTGACGAAATCGATCGCCAACACCCATGGATTTCTGTGGATGAACGGACTCCTGCTCAATGAAACAGACTTTCATAAGAATTATGTAGCAGACTGGAACGGTGGTGTAAAGAAATATATTGCCACGTGCTGCTAATTCAGCAAAATAAATGATTGGTAGAGTGTTCAATGCTATGATGATTGTGAGTTCTACACTGTTCGTTCAAACGTGATCGCCGCCATCTTGTGATTCTTTGATTATTAGAGATGATGATGGACTGGAGGGACATGCCAAGCCAACGGTTGGCCAAGTCCAGAAATAATCCTCTAGCTGGATCGCGTTTTACGGCTTGTCAGATTATTATCTCTCCGTAGCTGACCCGGGCGGGGTTGTCCGTTGTTCCTGAAATATGCATAGGCCACTTTTTTAGCTTGCGCAGACCCCGAGGGGTTAGCGTAGTAATGAATCTTACCCCCTTCCCACAGAGTGGGCCAATCTAGACTACCGAGGAAGAGAAGTGGAGGAGATAAAGTAGTCATCTTTAAGTATTAAGCATATTTAGTGCATATGCAGCCCTGTGGCCAAAGGAATCTCAACCTTGTCGTTTTGGGAAACGAGGACCTTTCCGGCAGGCATTCCGGCAGGCAAGAAGCAAACCGACCCCCACACCCTCCATTCACATGTATTCTCATCATCTCCTTGTTGTACTTAGCATCGGTTGGATGTGAATGCAAGGGAGGTCATTGGATTACTGATTATTCTCGCATGAGGTGGCGTCTGCAGCTCCCCCTACACCGTATTGCCTGTAGGCGTTCTAGGCTTACTTTAAAGTCAATTCAAAGGATCGACATGGACTACCGAGGTTAGCTAAAGGCTTTGAGGGGCTTCGTATAAACGGTGAAGGTCGGATGTCATGTCATAATGTTAGGCATCTGCTTTGGCGCTTATGTCAGCTTTACATGCTCCGTGCATTAGTAACCCAATATAGTTTGTACTGCAGGCTACGCTGGTGCCCATGTTTGGTAAATATAGGATTAGGATCAAAGACCCCAGGGCGATATCCAACCATTATGCATTGGATGCACTAAGTAGGCACTTAGGACCTTGAATCCTATAGACAGATTAGTGGATGGAACTATTGATGATCCTAAAACAAACTCAAATTATGTCGTGAAGTGGTGGAGCAGGGTACTTGTGACTCGCGAAAGGGGCCTACATTCAGGTATTGGTGATAGTTAGTGGTTGGCGGTCTTAGATTCTTGCAGCAGCGATGTACAGCTCACCTATTCCTAATGAAATAATAGTGTCTAATATAGAATTTATTTCACATACCTCTCGACGTCGTGAGATCGAACCCATCTCGAGCTTGATTTTGGGGGGAGGTTCGATCGTGTTACAATGTCTACCATAAGGGCGTGGAAGGCAACTAGAGCCTGTCTCGGATAATATACGTATTTTAGATGAGTCAATATTGCTCCGTTTGAGACAGTTAGGTGATTGCATAGTGATTAACCAAGTCTAATTCCGTTGTCTATTCTATTGGCAGTGAAAAGTGAAATATAATACAGATAAAGTACATGTATGCGATGAGATGCTTTATGATCTATACGAGCCCCGTATATCAAAGGATGAAGCCTAATTCCAAGTATCAAGTCCACTTCTTGAGGTCTAGCGGTATAGCATGATAGGCATTAAAGAAGCCATGAGGATCATACTTTGCCTTAAGACCTGTAAGCCTCTTGTGACGCCATGCTTCATATCCAAAGATGGCGGATAGCGACTCGTCACCATGAGCATAGTTCTCATATACGTATACCTTGTCACTACCAGATACCTTAGGCTGAGCCAAGGTACGTCGTGCATTCGCTGCCCACGCGTCGATGACCTTCGTATCGTTGTTGCCATCCCAAGCCATGGAAATAATGGAGGACAAGGTGTATTTATTACGCAAAGGGAAGGCAGAGTGGTCATCCGGAAGCGAATTGGTAACAGAGTGACCTGCGTACTCGAAGAGGATTAATGAGCCATTGGCTACCGGATTGGCGCGAACAAAAGAGCCGAAAGACTTGTACAAGTTCATCATGGTTGGGATATCGAAAAAGTGAGCTGCCATTGCGGGATATACATCCTGGTTATGGCCTTTCTCACAGGTCGCCATAGCGGCTCCTTGCAAAGGAAGGTCTGCGAAGGTCACAAAAGATTCGGTGAAGGATACTCTGGTGATAGGATATTTCGCCTTGGGGCCCGTAGAAGCGAATTTTGATGCTAGAGCACGGCCCTTTTGCTCATCGTGAGCGTAGACGAGATTTAGAGTAATCAGAGGCTGTGACGTGAACGTTAGCTTGGCCCAATCACTTCATACGCACATGCAAGTGCGTTAAACGAGCGTAGTGGTTTGTGACTTACGCTCATCGACGTGACGTTAAATACATAGCCAAGGGCCATCGCTGCGGGAGCAGGAAGTCCATCAGAGAGTAGCTGTTGGTAAGTGGTCAAAACACCCTCGAGTGAGCTATCGGTGAAGGTCATGTCGACGTAATAGTGTTTGCCGCCTTGATCGGGATATGTCTGTACGGTAGATTCGATGACAATTCCGAAATTATGCCCGGCGCCTTGCACTCCCCAGAACAAGTCAGAATTGACAGTCTTTGATGCCTCAACGATGGTGCCATTCCAGAGTGCGATCTTCACTCGCTGTAATGAATCACTCATAACACCGTATAGACCTTCTAGACGACCCAATCCACCACCGAGTAGAGCTCCAGTTGCGCCGACGCATGGAAAGGTCCCAACAGCTAGTAAGTACCGCGAATTAGCTGGCAGTATTCTGAGGAAACCATGGAACTATTACGAAACGTATCAATAGACAGAAAGGCGGCAACGTACTGAGCTCCCTCCCTGCGCTATACAGAGCAGTGTTTACATCAAGCATGGTTGCGGCGCCGCCTACTGTGGCGGTCATGTCTGGGTTAACATTGACATATTTGAAGTTGTTCATGTTGACCTGAACAACATTTTGATCTACTCCGAGTGTAGCACTGTAACCGTGACCACCCCCCTTGGCGAGATAGGGTAGGTGATTACGGGACAGATATGCTAGCTGCTATATAGTTAGTACTGCATTATAGAAGAATAGAATATGAGTATGTATCTGGAGCTAGACTGACCCCTTGAGATAATTGGTCTGCCGTCTCCGGTAGGAACAAGTAGGAGAAGCTCGGAGCGCTGAAAATTGACCATCTTGATACATAATTGTTCCATTCCGGCCAGGATGGTGAATAGAAAGTTAGGTTCCCTGGCAAAGGAGGAAGAGACGACGGCGCGGCGAACGTAGTGGCTGCCATGCCGCCTAAAAGGCTTGCGAGCTGCAACATATGCATAATGAGAACAGTATGTCGTGCAATTGTTTGATGTGATTAGATCGACGACACCAAGCTTTGTATATCCGAGCGAATTTAAAATATCGACCTTTGCTGGCTCTATATATATTTGTTTTGGTTTTGACAGCTAGAGTGTTAATCATCAAGGAAAAACGACTTCATCTTTTCCCTTAAGGTCGACACGTGCGTGATCCTTCGATATCACATCTCATGACTAGCCTAAGCCACGAAGCTACACGAAGGAATCAATAAGGGCATCGTCTAGCGAGGCTGACTCTCTCATTGACTCAATATTCTCAGCTGCTCCTTACGAGCTTTGATTTGGCTGCCTCTTCGAGAAAGCCGGAAGATGTTGAGTTGCCCATCTCACAAAGATGTTTTTATCTTTCTAATTATGGAATCCTCGTTTAGCAGGAAGGCATAGTAGATAACTATGATGTTGGATCGTAGAACACTTAAGCATGGTGGATGAGGGGCCCGTAATGTAATAATAATAGAGCCTATGGACATTGTTCTAAACATAGATAGGTAAGGTAGCCTTGCATTCAGCTGTAATCAAGTCATCCAACCAACGGCAAAAACGGAGCTAGGATGCCTAAATATTGCGGTTCAAGCTCGGCCGAGCCACGTGGTGATCGTCGTCGTTCATGCCAAGCCATGATCTAGGACCTCGGATATAATCGATTTAGGGCTGCGATATAGGGCTCTATGGGTCAGGAACAGTACCACATGCCACATGCCCTGATGGGCGCTGATGGGGTGGGTTATTTTGGCTACCTTGTAACATCCACGCGCCTTCGGAGTTTGCCGCCCCACTGCAGGATTCTAACTGTACGTCATTAATGCAGGCTGTGCTAGGAATTTGAGATGAGATTAGGCGAGCTGGCTCAGGGGATAACTGAGCCCAAAAGTGCCTAGCTGATATTACGGTTCTATTTCAACCGATTGAGCGGCGCTATTGAGAGCTGAGCTCAAATGCCAATGAACGCCTAGAACTCTCTCTTTCCACTTCACAAGCCACACCTGTTCGAAAGTGGATAGTCTGAGAGGCTTGCTAGGTATCCTGGACCTAATCATGGACATGAATATCTCATGGATGCAATTATAACCTATTTGTAACGCTGAAACGCTGCTCCTGGCGGGCTATCTGCTATATTGCAGGACACCGACGCCTGCGGCTGACTGTGTTTTGACTAAAAGATTCTAACTAGAATACGATGACTAACATAATTAAATCTGTGGTAGGAGGTCATCTGCCTTAATATGACCATTTGGAATCACCGCCTCACCCTCCCAACGGCTATGCCCGACCTCCCCTAGTGGTGTATCATACGCTTTACACTATTAACACACTTTTAGAAGTTGAGCCATGTGGCAATTTCACACTCCACGGAGTAGCTGTATGATAATAATACAATAATATTTCTAAATTCTAAGTAGGGTGCCCTAAGAATACAATCTAGCCGTCTATACAATAACCACCTGGGATGCTAAAAATAACCACAATACCTCACCGAAAAGTTTACTGCCCCCAATTTGCCTGTTATGGAACAAAACGCAAGATTCCATCAGGATTTAGCCTGCATTGCAATCAAATGTTAAGCCATTAGCTCTATGCGCGGGTTATAGGGTTGTAATAGCTAAATCGGCCCAAAGGATCGTATCGAGATTTGAGGGATCGGAGCTTCTCTAGCCGCCAAGGTTCGTAGCCATAGACTGATTCGACTGGTTCATCTCCCCAAGCGTAGTTTACGTAATTAATGGGGAGGCGTCCAGGATTACCAGCATTCCAAAGTGCCCTAGTCTCATTTCGCCACTGGAGAGCAAATTGGTCCAAGGAGGGATTAGGTGCGTATGAGATTGAAATAAACCTGTGATATATTAGCTTCATGCTATTCGCATTATGGCTTTTAGAAAGCTTACGCAAGATGGTTGTAAGAGTCACGCCAGGGAAATGCGGAACCAGAAGGATTGCCTGCTTTTACGCCCTCGGTGGAGTATCCCTCCATGGCTACCACAGTGTTGTTTAGTAGTGGCTGTGCTTGCACCTTCTTGTTGTAAAGGTCGTAAATCTGGCGCTGCGTGGTAACATTCCACACGAAAGTGCTAGTCTGGCCCACAACATGCTCAAATCCTGGATCACAGAGCGGATCCTCTAGACCAGTGCCCTGCATATGAGGAATTTCAGGGTATGGGACATTGCCATCCGCAACTGAGACTGGGCCAATCTTGTCAAATGGCGCAAGGTACTTCTGGGCATCTTTCTCAGCGCCAGACCAGGCAAATGACCAGGAGAGGACAGCCTGTATCAAGGATGATTAGAGTATGCATCAAACTAGGACTGATTCCCCGAATACACGGAATATTGTAATACTTACTTCTGTTGTACTAATACTAGGATCCATGAGGTAGGTGCCGGATTCGAAGGCCATATTGACTGGTTCCGTGCCGTTGTTGTGGAACTTATTGATCGCCCGGAAAATCGCTTCCAACTTGTCCTGTCGAAAGATGTAGTTCCTGTAATACCAGGTATCTACTTGCTTTGGGTGGATCTGAAGCTCAAAACTGGTCACGATGCCAAAATTATGGCCCGCACCCTTCATGCCCCAGAGTAGGTCGGAATGAGAGTTTTGAGAAACTCGAATGGCTGATCCGTTTGCCAGGACGACGTTGAGAGTGACTAAGTTGTCGCTGATCAAGCCATATTTGCCTTGGTAGCGGCCGTGGCCACCGCCAAGTCCCGGTCCCATCATACCCACGCAGGAACAACTGCCAGTCGCTATGGAATCCGAGTTAGCATTGTGAAATGTTTAATGAAATACCGATAGGGGTCCTCACTGGCGACGTAACCGTGCTTGAAAAGCTCGTCTATCACCTGTTGATCATATGTGCCGCCCTGGAACCATGCAGTCTTCCCTCCTTTGTTGATGGTGATATCAGTCAGAAGCTGCATACTGATCTGGATACCGCTAAATCTTCCGTTTGTACCAAGAAGCGAGTGTCCACGGTTGACAGCAAGAAAATTGATGCTATTGCTATTGGCATATTTTACCTACAAAATCGGTGTAAGTGAATCGTCCAGTCATCATTACGTGGGGGTGTAGTCTAGGCAACACTTACGATCTTCGGGATGTCGTCTTCACGTGCTGGTTGGATGACCAACTGAATATGGGGTTTGTTGTAGGCTTGGTATCTTGATGTTGCGTTACCAAAGGCTGGGTCTGTGGGCCTGATAATGATAGAGCCTTTAGAAAGCTGAGGGCCGAGCTCCGAGACAATGGTGTTCGTGCCCAGATCAGCACGTGTGTATAGACAATCCCCGTTCAGGCATTGAATGGGTGTAGCTGATACTACTGAAAGTATAGATGCAAAGCACAAGGCTGCTAGGCCAATTAGTCGAGCCATGATCACAGTCGACTTTCCAAATATGAGTATTTAGTGAAAGTTGAAATGAGAGTAGGAGAGGGATGATATGATAGATGAGGCAGACCGTACTCAGGGAGTTTGAAGGGGGGAATATATCTTATTTAAACCCTCGCTCCGAGCGTAGGAATCCGTATGATTTATCATTTTGTAGCCTAGAATAGAGTTTTGAGGCTATCGATCGTGCCACTCAAGATTTGACATATAATAATCCGTGATATCCATGATCCTAATTTCTAGAACGGCATCCGGTGGCGCAAGACTCAGCCAAGTCATAAGATAAATGATCAGCAACTAAATCACGGGTTGGGATCTGGCCACGGATCTAAAATTAACAACAGCCTCGGGCACGGGAGCTGAAAAATAGTTGCGTCTGATCTGACAAGGATGATTGGACGCTTAGGATCGTGCCGAGGGCGCAGCTAAATAGGCCATTTTCGCAAGGACTTCTATTTCTCACGTCACTGCAACGCGACCATCCCATAAGCCACCTTGAATAGAATTCCAACTCGGTAGAGCCGCGAGAGTCTTCATTAAGAACAAGCCAAATAGGAACGCGTCCCCGGTCAATAGGCAGTAATTGTGTAACAATATCATCGCTCAGAGGCTATACTTCAAATTAGGGGCAAATAGTGGTGGGGGCCTATCAATCTCACAGTAGTCTTTGCCCGGCTGTAGAGAATTTAGCGAGTTCAGTATGATGGAATATGCTCATTATTCAAACGTCCTACCCTCAAATTTATGGGAGGTGAGATTGCGGCTTTTCCCCAATGCATGGACGAGTAGGGATTTTCAAGCCAGTCTACCGAACCCACAACACTATTACATATAAAATATACAGAGAAGAGAGGTGCCAGTAAATTTATCTCAGACCCGAAATAATAACTGAGTATCGAAAGATATCTATAAACAACTAATTTATCGTCGATCGACTCTTCAAATCAAAATACCATAGATTCGCTTTAAGCTACTGCCAAGAATATTAAATATCGAATTGCGTTTTAATTACAGCTATTAAATAACTCCTGGACACCCATAGAAGGGTATAAGAATCAATACCGCATTTTACTCTATTTAGTATACGAGCTCTACTCGTGCTTTGTTCTTATCTGTTAAATGCCTGTTGTGTGGATAACAGAGATTTATGGATTTCGGCTTGCGTCAATAATACATTCTATATTCTTTAAATCTAAATAAAATTCCGTCTTCCCAATAATCTAACATGAAATGCTGCCCATAATACTAACACATGACCTCGAAGAACGACATAATCTTCTCTAGAAATACACTACCTTCTAAGCCTGAGAAATGGGCACTCAAAGTACCACAAATGAAGCAGAGACTAAGAATGAAGACCGCTAATGAGAATGGGGGGGGGGGGTCTCTTTGCTTTGTTTTGCTTAGGGGTATTTAGATGGAAGGGCGTTGTTAAAGGCGAAGACGTTCTTGGGATCGTATTTTGCCTTTAGGCTTGCGAGACGTGGAAGCTTGTTCTTCCCGTAAATCTGCTCAATCTTCTCATCTCCATGTGCATAGTTAACGTATGCTACCACATCTTTGAAACCCGAAGTGGCTACCAAATCGCGGCGAA
Source organism: Nemania sp. FL0031 (assembly GCA_022432375.1). Taxonomy (NCBI): domain Eukaryota; kingdom Fungi; phylum Ascomycota; class Sordariomycetes; order Xylariales; family Xylariaceae; genus Nemania; species Nemania sp. FL0031. The sequence goes on along the minus strand of JAJKKK010000073.1, from coordinate 29,314 downwards.
GCTCTTGGCCCAGTGCATTGGCTGGACCTTCTGAAGCGCTTCCGGCGCCCCATGTGAATTGCAGCAGTCTAAGGAATTGCGTTAGCTATCGCCCTGGTGGAGGATTCATCGACTAGAACGGCGAGGTATGTCTACTTCTACTTACAGATAGGTAACGGAGTCTCTCCAAGGATATGCTGTAGCACTGTCAGGAACAGCAGTGGTAGCCTGGTTAGGGAAAGCTTCAATAAGGAAGCTTGAGCCCCGCGCGTCTGGGTATTTTTGATAGAACGCAGCAAACTTCTGGAATACTGCTGAGTAGGTTGGCGCATCAAATTTAGCGACGTTTGTAGTGTATATGTCTAGAAGCTTTTCAGGTATGCAGGTGCTAGCATCGCTACCGAACCCGGTGTCAGTGTTCAATCTGGACCATGGCAGACGCGATATCACAGTCCTATCGGCCTTGATCGCGAGAATGGGCGCCATAACCTGCATGGCCTCATGCTGTGGGCCTGCGTACACCCAGCTTGCAATAAGTTCCGGCTATAAAACTCGTTAGCATCGTTATTGACTCTGAAGCTCGCAACTGTGTCACTCATACCTGGTTCGTAGTAGTATTGTACACAACTGATGTGCTTGAGGCAAGTTTTGCTGGCATGGTGGCGGCTCCTTTGTGCCCATGGATGAAGTTCTGTATGGCGTTGAAATACGTTACGTTTGTACTAGCCGGGAAGACGAAGTCAAAAGTAGTGAAGTCGTCGGTACGAGGTTGTAGCTTGTAGGTAGCCGAGGTGATGATACCAAAGTTTGCTCCAGCACCACGGATGCCCCAGAACAGGTCCGGGTTAGATTTAGAGCTCACTTCCAAGATTCGCCCGTCAGCGGTAACGACGCGGGCGGATACCAGAGCGTCAATCAACAGGCCGTAGATGCCAGCCAGACGACCGATCCCAGCACCGATCGTGACTCCGATCATCCCGGGGCATGAGCATGTACCGGTTTCTAACGATTCGTCAATATGCCATCCATATATGAGACACTTTGTGAATATAATCTTACGAATCTGAAAACCTGCGTCGGAAACGGGGCCTACAATATCCCTGAACCGAACGCCGGGCCCTACAGTGAGCAGGCCAGCATGTTTATCGATCTTAACTGAGTTCATCTGACTCAGGTCAATAGATAGACCTCCATGCAGATTCCCTAGCGTCGTGCCATATCCGTGGCGGCCGCCAGTGGCTAAGAACGAGAGATTGTATGCTCTTGCTAGTTTCACCTTGAGTTTGTTAGAGTCTCAGGTGTTCAAATTCGCGAGGGTGAGGCACTTACAGCTTCAACTACGTCCTGTTCTGTAGCTGGGCTCACAGCGGCATTGAAAGTAGGAGGCTCATATATGGTCCATCGTTCTGTAACATTTTCAAATCGGGCATCACCCGGGAATGATAATGTAGTCTGCGATGACCAATGGTTTCCAGGGTTCCTCAGAATCGAGGGAAGGGATTCACCGCGCGAGTGAAGAGTAGCAGCCAAACCGCTACCTGAAAAGCCGAGGAAAGAGAGAACAACGGTGGAAGGGAAATGCATCTTGGTGGCTGTGGTGAACAAGCTGAGTTAGGCTGCCAGATGATCCAGTGCAGCACGAGAACTACGGCGTAGAAGAGAGGCTTTTATACTAGAATCCCATCACAGCTTTCTCGGTCATCGCCGCGGAACGGACCTCGTGACGACGATTGCTCGCATCGGCTCATCCTATAAGCCACATTTGTAATAACAAACTCACTGGCATGGATTACGATTGAAAGTTGAGGTGGCACTGCGCGTGACACTTCGTGTGACAGTCAATATCACGTCTCGGAGGGAAAGGAAGGAATTCTCGGTGCATGTTGTCTTACTCTCCTAGTATTAGATGTACATAATCTATTAAGAGGATGGGTTGGGGGGATGGGTTCCTGAGACCTAAATCAGGATCGTTTAGGTAAGAAAACGATGAAGCGAGCCTATAGGGCACAGCGATCAGCACTTGTAGCTTCAGCTGAATGACGGCTGAGATACTACTTAAAGCTAAACATGGTATTTCTTATAGGTGATGGCTAAGTTCGGTTCGGCATTTCTCATTTCTATCCCCTTGCTTGTATGTCGCTGTGAAGGAATATTGCGGCGTTCTGCTGTGTTACGAAAATCCCACCCGACTAATGACCTTTCCCAAATATAGTAATAAGCGTGAGTCCTGCAACGATAGGGCTTAGCTTGTGGCGTTCCGACCGATCTAGACAAGGCTATAGCTTCTGACATAAGAATTGGACAGCTGTGCCACATTGCATTGCAAGCTAGAGTCCCGAGACTAGGCAACGCTATGAAAGATCCGGCTTAGTCAAGAAATAAATTATAAATACGTAACCTATTAAAGTGGAAGGGAAATTAGTATGTAGGCAGTATGCAGGGGTAAAGCCTCAAGGTGAAGTACGAGATAATGGTTGAACACCGACGAATAGCAGGTACCTTTCACTATTTATGACAGAGAGTTGGTGAGCACATATATCACAAAACTGGATTGCATATGTCACAATACAAAAGCGTATATATCGCAAAACGGGACTGTAGACAGAGCTCGGGCACCGTCCTGATATGTAACTCTGTATTTTGGGCTAGAATACATTAGGTACTTCAAATAAAGAAACACCACCTGTTATAATCATTCAATGACCCCGGGCATGTGCAGGTAGCCACATTATCTCTCACTAAAATGCCCAAACAAGCGTATTCAACCACTTGCTTGATATTTGGGGGCGGGGTGTTAAGGCCCCTTTTCGGATAATGAGAGATACATTCTACCTGCTCTTGGGCTAATTGACTTAATCAGCTCCTTACATAGCTAGCTGGTTGACCTCAGCGGTATTTGGTCAAACTTAAGTAGTAGTGACCAAAATATTGAATGCTAGGTCGTGCTAGGGACAGTCTATTATGGTCGGTAGCGCCGCAGGTCTTTCTGCTAACAGTCCTAGGAATGAACTTTGCTGTTGCACGAGGAAGACACAGCTATGAAGCGTAGGGTCCACGAAGCCTCTATATACTCCAATTTCTCAGTTGATGCCTTTATACTCAGCTCTTCAACAAGGAGATTTCCATGAAATATACTCATTTCCAGCCCCTGCCATGTTTATGGGAGTAGGAAATGACTAGCCAAGAAACCGGATCAAACAAGAGACGCAAGTGTTCTAAGTCAAGACAATCTGAAAGCCAGCAATTTGTCGTAGTGGGAGAGCGTTTGTTATCTCCAAGAACTTTTAGAATGGAGAAGAATCTCACGTGAATAATGATATGCCTTCTGCAACGTTAATTAGAGACCTCATAGTGTTATGTTTGGGACTCCCCGGAGATGGAGTGATAAGATCCAGATGACCCAACTCGGATCGGTAATTGTAAAAGGTGCCTAGTATTGTGATGGGCTCGAAGGCTACAAGCCCCTCTAGAGCTAGGATGTTAAATTTCTGTGCTAATCGAGATATATCTGAACATTTGCTACCAAGGCTTGGAGACAAGGCTTGGAGGCTGTGGGAAGCTTCTTGCCAGGCTAGAAGGGGAGCTGAAGCCTTTACGGACAGCTCAGACCTTGAAATAAAGTAAGAAAGTAGCGCCTAAAGGGACGAAAAGCTGTGTTGTAAGCCAACTTTGATGTAGTCAATCAAGGATTAATAACATAGAATATCGTCGCTAGAGTTTACGAAGCACCTCACGATCCAGAAAGCATTAGCGCTCGGTAGAGTTTCATTTGCGTCTAACTGAAGGGTAGCTTGTCGCGATGATAAGCTGGAATGTAATGTGTTAAATTTGATAGCTTCAGCCATGATGCTTACAAGCGGCAAATCCGGCCTTGTCTACGAGAGCGCTAGCATGTAAGAAATATCAAGGATTTATATATTACATGTGGAACTAGACGGTAAGAATGAACTTGCACCGGGCCATTCTCCTCAGCGGGCCTTTCGGCATAGGCATATTGCAACCGATTCTATATAAATCTTTTCTCTTAGAATTAAACTGTGGGCGTCTTGCGCACCACTCCCATTTCAACTTGTAAACGTAAATGTTTAATATTGGTCTTGTAACACTATAGCCGCATGAAATTGCTTACCTAACTCATGGATATATTCTATGATAGATGTATTCTGTGTTCTTGGTGTGTAATAGGCGCCTTAAATCGAATAGAGAGAGTATAGTTCTATTCATTTAAGAAGTCTCTTGTAGAGAGGTGGTTGAATGCATATACGAGGAAGAGCGTAAGCCTTCAGTCGAAAGGCTGTACCATGATACTAGAGTGTGGGATGATTAAAAATAAATGCCTCGGGACAGTGCCCAGTATGTCTAAAGAATATACTACAGGTATCCTTCCTCACGGGAGCGTGATTATACGCAGAGAAACTGCGGGTCCGATGAGCGCTGATTTTCCTTGTCCTAAGTGCACAAATTCTACTATCGCTGTCACAGTTGATTACCTTTTACTCCAGACAAGGGGTGCTCGCTCCGGATGCAGCATTTGTTGCAAAAAAGCCATGCCTGAGTCGTTCTTGATCAAATCAAGCACACGTTTCCGTGACACCTCATCTGTTTCGCTCTTGAATGGCACAGGGGCAACGGTATAGTCCCGAAAGCGCGACGCCACAGTTGCTACAAACTCGACCCGAGAGAATTTACGCACAGGACAATCGCGGGTGCCTTCGGACCAGCCAGCAAATGTTCCACGCCTTGGCTTGATGAACTCCTCGTCCGAGAGAGAGGCATCTGGATACTGGTTGTCGACCTCCTGACTGTACTTGGCAGTGGTCCGGATAAAACGAGAAGGCCGCTAGATCAGGGAGTCTTCACCCCACCATCTAGGGTCAGTTTGTAAATATGAATAAGCCAAGCACATCATAGTGTTAGGTGGCAGAACAAGAGTCTTGTCGCCGACGATCAATGTCTGTGTCTTGTCTTTTGTCTACTTGGTGACAGGAACAGGAGTGTAGAGACGAATGGTCTCGTACAAAACGGCCACGCAACGCTTGAGACGAGGGAATAGTCTGGAGTCCCATTGGTCTGGTGACGAATTCCCGAGCACTAGTTTCAGCTCTTCAGACAAGCAGTCTTGTACTTGAGGTTGGCATCAAGGAAATATACAGCAAACGTAAAAACGTGTGTTGAAGTATCGTGGCCAGCAAAGTTAATAACGAATATGTTGCCATAGATCTCTTGTTCGGTAAGGCCCTCGCCATCTTTGGCATCAATTGATGCCTTGGCCAAAGACGACAAGAATTTGCCATTACTTGCGGCGGATGATGTGCCAGCGGAGACCCTTTTCTTCTCGGCTTCATACATGTCGGTCATAAACTTTCGGAGCGCTTCTCCAACCTTACGCCATTTTTGAGGAAACCAAGGCATTCCGGTGGAGAAGCGAGGACCCATTGAAAAAATAATAATACAGTTCTCTAGAATTAACTGTAAACTTTGCTTATAACTTTCTGATGGCTTCGCGTAGGACGCCTCTTCGGAGCCCTCGAAGCTGAACGACTTCCCAAAGCCAACTTTGCAAAGAATATCGAGAGATAAAGTACGGGCATCATCGGCGGCAGTTCGAATAGATGATCGGGCCAGCCAGTACCGGATCATATCGTTCGCCTGACTGATGCTTTCCGACCAGACCGTCTCGTTATATCGTTCGTTGAAGCTTGACATCATTATTTTTCTCTGGTTTGCCCATCGATGGCCTTCGACCTGTTATCACGACTAAGTTATGATCAATATGTAACAGAAAACGGCAGCTGAGAACAAATCTTACACTGCCAACAGAAGGTCCAAAGACGTGGAGGACCTGTCCGAGTTCGACACACCGAGGAAAGTCGTCTCTTCTGCGGACGACATCAACCATGACGTTAGGATGTCCGGGATATAACCAGTTGCGACCGGGCGTCACAAGCATAAAAGCGTCACCGAGCTCGTGATGCGACGAGGACGTGTCAGGTAGTTCCCATCCCATCCAATTATATCGGGTGAAAGTGCTTTCGCCAGAGGCTCTATTTACGTGTCGGGGAACGGCGCGGTCCACGAGCATCAAGAAGTGGTTGAGGTGACTGATGGGGGTGACATGGAAACGGACACCAATCTTGCGCGCGATACAGTAGTTTCGGTACAGGTGCTGCGCCGTCTGCAACGCTACTGCCACTGGTAGTAATAGGTAATCCTAAAGAAGCAGAGAGAGAACCGCCATTAGTAGTAAGTGACTCGTAAGAATGAGTGTGAACTAAGCCTTACTAGAGATAGATAACCGTTGTTCGTCGGGGACTGCGGAAAAGACGATTCAGGAGCCTCCAAACGGGAGCCTGGAAGGAGGATGAAGCAAGGAGCGGGGTTAGGTTGAGTACCCCAGCGGTCGACGAGATTGTTCATTTGAGTTGTGCCCGAGGTAAATGCAAATTTGCATTGCATACGAGGTGTACAGATAGTGAAGATGCCATGGGGGAGTTCATGTTCTGCGTCCCGTCGGAGCCGGAGCTCTCGCGACTTTCTGCAGAGTGTAGGTAGGCAGGCCGTGAGCGGGGATGCACGGCAGAACATTCTACTTCGTATCTGTGTTCCTTGAACCTGATGAGTCTTATTCCTACCGGGTATTTGCTAATTGAGCTTTCTAGCTTTGATGTACCAAAAGTTTACAGTGGTGTCGATCTATCTGCTATGAAAGTGTGTGCGCGTAGCATGTACAAGTCGATACCAATCAAGTACATCCTATACTTATACGTGTACTTCCCGACACCCGCGTAGGCAAGACGGGAACGTATCACTCCATTGAATTGGCGCGCCGCTGCCGACACTTTCGCAAGGGAATTATTCCGAAGGCAACCTACGGCGTCTTAAGTATATAGACTTCGTCATAGAGCGGGCAGTCAAAAAGTTGAGAACGGGACATATGTGACTTAAATTGTCCTCAAAGTAATTGAAAAGAATGACTGCTTTTTGGTAAAGAGGTAGTATTATGATATTTTTTTCTCGGCTGTACTCCGCCAGGGGTAAACCATGCGTCGTGTTGTGACCCCAGGGCTGAATCTATGCTACAAATCGCAAAAGACAGCTCATCTGATAAGGATGATATCTGACGGAACTTTTAGCAGATGTCTAGAAGCAATGCGGAGGAGCATACAAGTGAGTCTTCCCTTACTCCAGTGTTCGTGTTCAAGGTAATTGAGCTCTCCGAAAGACCATCGCGATCAGTAATCTTTGGTAATATGATCGACTCCAGTTGTTCCAGGCGTGCGAGGATTTTATCAGTGGCCTGCCCACCAGCGAAATTCCGACTCATTCGACTTCTTGAAGGTGGATTGACGTAGTGACATAAGACATTGCGGGCTTGGCAGTTCGAGGATGGCTGGACTCGGTTACATCTAAGCTTCTTAGATCGGGAAAGTTGACAAGGCAAAGGCTCCTGGCGACTCTTGGGTGTCTGCATCGTGAGGACTATAGTTAACCTCCGTTTCACTCATTCGTACCTCATTCGCTAAAAGCGAAGGCACTTGTTTGAAAGCATATTTTATAATTGCCGGCATAAAGGACCTAACAACATAGGCAAAAGATGTTTACATGCTATGGTTTCAAACTTGGGTTGTATAAATATTGTTATTATGCTATTATAAGTACATGAATAAGTAGTTATTTTAATGTCCCTATTTTCTTTAGTTAGCAGCGTGCTTGCATAGTGTTAGAACCCTGACTAGAGACCAGGGCTACACATGGCCACATCTTTCCTCCCTTGAGGTACAAAACAAAGGGACATTTTGTATATAGATGCCCGGCTCTTGGAAGTAGCAGTTAGGACTCCTCGTGCATTAACAAGTATCCAGGACGTACCTATACGTTGATACCCGTATCGTAGAGCGTATGGCATATAGTTCGGCGTTACTAGAAAGGTCCTTGCGCGATCGGCCAGAACCACGTAAATAGGGATGTAGCATGAAATCATCACCATGAATTCGTTATTTAAGATATCTCAAGTAAATATATGTGAACCCAACAGATCGAATCCAGCACCAGTACGCTACTATAGTTTCAATACACTCATCTAAATCGGATATTCACGCTTCCACTCCTCGCTCTGACAATCAACTTCCCTCCACCGTCTCTTCCCTTACGCGCAAGCATACTACCTTGTTCCTGCCTGATAATTTGGACTCCTCTTCCTGTAATACCTATACTCCCGCTGTCGGCTTCAACCTCAATTATCCCCTCCCAGCAGTCCGGGTAATCCAGGTTGATCAATCCGCTGTGACCCTCATGCCTCGAAACCATCCCCTCCCACCACGCTTGCTTGACAGTGGCAGGCCAAGAATCATGGCTCACAACTCGCAAACTCTGCATTCCATCGTGTGATATGGTCTTCAACTGCCGCGGACCTAACGTGTTAATGGGTACCACCACCAAGTCTCCGCTGATGCTGCCCGATCGAGAGTCGAAGGATGTATGCAAGCCGAGCGGGAAACTCCCCGATATCGACCCTGACTGTGTCGCGACGAAAGTGTTGTACTCGCGGAGAGGAATACCGGACTGTGCCGCGGTGTTCCACGTCTCTGGGAAAGTTATATGGATCATCCCGGAGTCGGATTTCAGCTTGAGAGATGCGGGTTGAGATGGGTCTTCCTCGGAAGCGGAGTGTGCGGTCACGCCTACGGAGATGCTGCCGGACTGTGTGGAGATGGAGAGCAGGTCGTAGAGTGGGTACGAGCCGGATATGGAGTTAGAAGTCGACCGGAGAATGATGCGGCGCGAGTCCGGGGCATTAGGGGTTGGGGAGAGAGAGGGTGGAGTAAGTGGTACTTGGACCTCGGAACGAACTATGGAAGCGGGGAGAAGGAGAGGTAAAGCATGCTTGGAGAGCTTCATTGTGAGATGACACGCTGGAAAGAATGGAATCGGTGATGAAGCAAAGTAGTTCAACGGGGTCAGAGTGAGCGAAGAGCAATGTTTAACGTCCGTTGTGATGGCTGCGCGTGTTTGACCTGGGATGATGGTTTCCTTGACGTCACTATGCTTACCTTGCAGAGGCTGTTGGATCAATCAAATGGAGCCATGAATGAAGCGAGTCCAATGCGACAAGTGCCTTCGTTTTTAGCGAATGAGGTACGAATGGAGTGAAATATCCGTCACGCACGGACCCTGCGGTCCTACCTACCTATCTACAAGCCCCATGGGCAAGCCACCATAGCCACAGGCACAGGTGCCAACTCAATGCTTTGTTGTGTGTTCCTTTGGATTTTGCGGTGGCATGATCGGTTCGAATCTAGCCGATTCTTAAGTCTTGTAGGAACTGGACAATGAACTTGCACAGACTCATTCTTCTCTTCTTTTCTGTAGGTGTTTCGACATGCGTGTATTTGAACCGATTCTACATAACCTGCGCTCCTTTAGGCACCGCTCTTTTTTAAGATAGTGACTGTAAGTGTTGAATATTGGTATAACAATATGACGCCCTGCAATTGTTTACCTAATTTCTTTGGCTCTTCTATGCTACATACATTCTGTGTTATTAATATATAAGAGCCGTTTTAACCTAACAGGGAGGTTGTTGAATGTATATGCTGAGGAGTGCATAAGAATGCAGGTGCCTAAGGTTTGTGCTTGTTTGATCATGCATAAGAGGTTTCAAAACCCCAAAAGCCTTTTCTCATCAACCTTACCAAATCAAACGAAAGGCAAGGTTATTACCCTAAGTTATTGATTAGTATTAGCTTATATAAAAGCGGCGGACGTCCACCTATGTAGACTTGCCGTTCGGTATCAATACCACTTCACGATTCAAAACATTATAAATATAAAGTTTCAGCTACTTAGTACCGATTTGAGCCGTAGTTGGCAATTCCTACAGGCACGCCTATTGAATTACTACAGGTTGACGAGACTCTATATCCTGAACCATGACGTTTTAACCCCAATAGCTGTACGACAAGAACTGCGTATACACAGCGTACACGAGCTACACGTAAACAGGCTTGACCCTATAGTTAACCTTCGTTTCACTCATTCGTACCTTATTCGCTAAAAACATAAGCAAACAAAGGCATAGTCAATCTACGTTTAACCCACCCTTGTACTCCATATCTGATCATGGTCTTAATGCTGCCCAGGTTCCCTTTCCTTCCCCTGCCACAACGCCTTATCGTTATTCCCAGACATTCATATTCCATTCAAACCACCCCACGCCCTCTCGCCCATCGGACGCCTTGACCTTGCCCCAGGCCCTGTCAAACATGGACGCCCGACCGTCATCACTAACCAACTTTAGCGGTGCGTGGTCTTGAGGCCCAATCTGAACCACCATCTCCTCTTTTCCGTGGGCGAGGATTTTCATTCTCATCCCCGTGACCATTTGCATATTTGACGCGTTAACGAGGGCGTGTTTTGTGACTACACCCTCTTCGCACTCAAGGCCTTCAATTTCCCTGATGTCATTACCTGTCTGGACATAGCCCATCGACATGCTTGGGCGACCGGGCCAGCGCAGCTGCGAGGCATGAACCCTTGTTTCAGTTGTGCTGCCACCCTTCGCGGGTAGGCAAAACGCTGACCATATCCAGTCCGAACCACACCAATCTCTGGGACCCCAGCTATGGCCCCTTTGAGCATACGCTGAATTCAGCTGAATGCTAGTCCCATTGATAACCAAAGACCCAGTCACAGTGCACGGAACCTCGTAGCGTGTTAAGATTCTGTAGGAATAGATAATCCCTGCCGTATCAAACGATAGATTGAAGCTCATGCCGTCGTTTGTTGAAAGTGGCGAAACGTCTAGGAGGATATCGCTAGCGTCGTGGTAACGGGCGACGGCGTCGCTCAACATCTTGATTCGGTAAGTTTGGAGTTCCTCTCCAGTGTTTACCTCCTGAACAACATCGTATGCGCCTGGCTTCGCTAATCGCAGACTATGCCCGTCTACAACCACACCTGGCGCCACATAATCTGCAATCTGGTAGACTCCTTTCCCCTTTTGTATAATCGTGGCCGTATACCAGTTTCCCTTCAGGCGCGGTCTTATGGCGAACCGAATCCAGCCTGCTATCCCCTGCGCCTCATCAGCAAAATCAAAGTACCAACTTTCGCTCCAGTATTTACCCATCGCGGCTGGATGTAGATATTCATTCTCAATTCGCGGGCGCAGTGGCGTTAGAGACTGTGGTGGCAACACAGGAAGGAGCTCAAGGGCATTTGTATCCCTGACAAGTTCGCACTCCCGTGCTATTAGTGCCATGAACATATCATCACCACGATCCGTGCTGTCAATCAACTGGCTACTCATAATATGCGTAGTCAAGATGCCAAGCGTCTGAAGGCGCAATTCCTGACTGGCTTCTTCAAACGTCAGCGCTGGCCCGAATTCCGCAGGCAATACCTGGGCAAGCGCGTCGCAATACGCTCTTAGTAGATCATCCTGCCAGGCTCGTCTGTCCTCTATCTTGAGACTGCAGGCGAGGAAGTGGGCAATATCGCTAACTAGTGGCCCAGTCATAATAAATTGCCAGTCAACGACCTTCATACCCCTGTCTGCGGTAAAAAGGAGGTTGTCCAGCCGGTAGTCGCTGTGTTTGACTCCAGTCTTCTCCGGGCTTGCTGTCAGCTGCTGTTGGATCCACCAACCGAACGCTGGAACCCACTTCTCGCAAATCTCCAGGTGCTCTGGTGCCATTCGCTTTTCAAATTGGACTTTGAAGTTCAGGAATATTTCACGAAAGAAGCCCTCGTCGGCATTTGGCCCCCGGATCAGCCAGGAAGCTTTCTTCAGCCAGGAAGCCTTCTCTTCGTCCGTTAGAACCGGTCGTAGCACGCCATGCATGAGAGCCAGGGTCCGCATAGCGAGTAAAGCCTGCTCGAGGGTCGCTCTGCTGATGTCATCCTCGACGAGGGCATCCGTACCGGCGTCCTCAAGTAATAGCGAAGCAACCGCCGTCTCTGGGTTGAATCCAACGTGAAAGCATCTGGGCACGGCCGCGCGAGCCGTTTTAGGAAGTAGAGGCAATATTTCGGCGTAAAACCGAGCCTCGTTCTCGTAGAGGTTGATGGACACGGCCGTCGCACGGCTTCTAGGGTTTGATGATGGAATTTTGAGGATTACCGTGGCAGGCTGTTCAGGGGGAGCAATATCTTCATAGCTCAGTGACAGGCGATAGACTTCACCGACTTGTCCCGTGCCGATTTTCGTAGCGACAAAAGAGACAATACCCGAAACGGATAGTGCCTCAGCAACGAACTCGACGGTAACTTGATCGACTTTCTCGATAACTTGGGCGTCGAGAGAGGTCTTAGGTGTCATAGTGCTATATTCTTTCCCTCGAGGCAATAGAAGAATTTGATTAATTAAAATAGGGAAGCTAGCAATGGTTGAAGTGTCACTAAAGAGGCTTCATGGGCAGCAAAGTTGTTTGTAAGTTGGGATTTGCCTTTAATATTTATACATAATAACCAGGGTTGGAAATTAGTACTACTAATCTAGTACTTGCCAGTACTAATACTAACTTAGTTTAGTATTAAGTGATACTAATACTACTTTAGTTTAATATTAAGCAATACTAATACTAGTACTAATAGTATTTTTGCTGTTAGTATTTAAAAGTTTAGTACTACTAAAGGTTTAGTTTTAGTATTTGCCGGTACTAATACTAACTAGTACTTGAAAACACAGTACTAAAGTAAAGACTAACCTAGTACTACTAAATTAGTCTTAAGTACTAAAGTACTAATTTCCAACCCTGATAATAACTCTTTATGAGCTGCGTCCCACATAATGCTAGATATCTCTTAATTGGACTGGCTAGTAACGTACATAATCATAGGACAAGTTGTATGGTTCATACAAGGTATGCATAGGCCGTCACGGTTCTTATACGGGACTTTCTAAATGCACATAAAGCAGGGATTAGGAGATTGGGCAAACTGTTCTATTTCTGACAAAATGGCGCTAAGGCAGCAAGTGTAGAAAAGTTGTCAAGAATCAAGGCCTCTAGGCTAGGTATATAACTTAGCCCATATACTTTTATGTACCTCTTTGTACGGCATAACGCGTTCAATAGCGTCCGTAGTTCATGTGACAGCTTGAGCCACCACCCACCTAACTAAGCCAAACCTCCCAAAGGGATGTCGAATTCAGAGTGGCAGCCTAGCATTCTCAGCTACCGAGGGTGGAGGGCACCGCCGTAGTCGATAGCTCCAGCCCGTAATCAGAACTAGGGATGAGAGGCTGCATAGCGATAGGTCATATTACATTCCCTTTTTGGGCTAACCGTCTATATGCGGGTTAGATAATAGTAGTTAAAGGGTAGGCAGGGGTGCAACTCGGTGTAAGCAATCTGATAGATCGGTGAGGTAGAAAGCGGTGCCGCATGTAGCCTTAGCATTCATGTCCACTCCTCCACCGAATGGAATCCTTCGCCCTAACTATCTTTGCTGTCAGAGAGTCATTTATCCTATCTTGCATTCAAAGGCTGCATCTCAATGGCTCAAAATCCACCTTCCCCCTCTCACCTGGTTTGGATGGTTCCAGGTAGATGGTGTGGTTGGAGCTGGTGAACCCGTTAAAATTCGTATTGCAGACCATTTTATAGGCTGCCACCACTCGCTCGCATGTAGGTATGTGATGAGTAACTCAAGAAAGTAGCACGGCTTACCTCCCATGTTCCTGAACACGAGCCAGCCCCCGATAACCCGGAATCCCTATTGATGCAGTCGTTCGAGTCGCAGCTTCGGTCCCATATTGAGCCCCTGAAGGGTCCGTTGCTGCCAGCCTTTTGCTCGTGCCATTCTCCCTTAGAGATGATGGCAATTGGCCAAAAAGCCATGTTGACGATGAATCGCATCATGAAGTTGCTGTATATGCCGTCATTGATGTACAGGCGGGTCACCGCATCTTGGCCAAATCGAGTAGAATTTATTCGCTGCGGTACCACCTTGGCAGCCAGGAAAAAGGGGCTGTTACGACACAAACACATGCATGGATTAGTTTCCGCAGGGGTGAAAGCACATGGCTGGATTTGGGCATGAGTATGCAACCGATTCACCTGCATGGAAGCTAGCACCTGCGAGGTGCATATTCAGCTTCATGGCCAGACTGACAAGGCCTAGGGAATCATCGCGATTGACGCCAAATTTGGTTCCCAGAGGGTCCGTATTAGAGGGATCGTCGGCGAAAATACGGAGGATGAGATGTGATTCGGGGTAATATTGATGGAGCTTGCGAAGCTCACACTCGTTGTCGAAAGTTATCAGTGTAACCCAAAGCTTGCAGCACAGGCCCAGAGATATGATGGGCTTGCAGGGGTGAGTGAACATGATTTGCTCTGCACCGGTTCCTAGGGAGAGAATAAACTCGATGACCTCGGCTGAGGTACATGTATCAGCCGTCGATTATAGCTGCTTTTTACCGCTGCGTGTAGTTAGATGAGATGGTTCGAACTGTATGACCTGTATGATCACGCTAAATCGACGAGATATGTCGGGTGGTGGTATAGTGTGGTAAAGTGGTCGAATGATATTTGAGGTTAAGCTTGCTAGGCACACATACCGAAAAAGGGGGTGACATCCGGGAGGGCCTTCTCCCACATATTCCACTTATAAACGACTTCGTTTAGGTTAGCAATGTAAAATGAGGCCTCTAATACAGGAAGCACGTGCCCAGATGCGCTCTGACTCTCGACAAGCTTGACATGATTCTCAAACGTTCCTCTTACAGCCGGGGAGACTACAACAGCTGCGATCCTAATTGATAAACTTAGATGCAATTGAAATAAAATGTTGATAACAATGATGTAGTTGAGGGGGAAGATGGCAGAATAATGGGGGACACGTAAATACACCAGCTTAGTTGCTACCTGAATATACGCATATTTATAACTTTTGACATTTGATTTCTAAATGCTTGTTTCCCCACACTGGTAGCCGAACTGCTATCAATCATAACTTCTGCTAAAACTACCATATCTAGCTTGTATATTTTTATTTTATAATTATAGCAAAATCATAATAATGATATACATAGTATCACTCGGTACACGTGTGTTCTAGTCATGCCGGTTGCTACTTTGGAACGTGAAAAAAGCTGGATTACACTTTTTGCCCATTTACAGTTTGATATTATGTTGTATGCTACCATACATACGTTCGTATTAACCCCGCATCCTTCGTTGTTATTAGGGTTTGTTATCGCTTACTCGTCGTATTACTACCTGGGGGCTTGCTATCAACGCACGGACTTCGATGGGCACACCTGGATTGGACTGTTCCGATCCCTAAGTTATAGCTTGGTATCCTGCATGGAATCGACGGCACATATACATGCAACCTGCTATATTAAGTAAATCCATCTGTATGTCACGTATATTGGTGTGGTTGGTCCGGAGATCCTCTAGATATCACCCACCTCCGTGCTATCTATTCACTAGGAGGTTTGCGGCAGCAGTGGTTAAATGCATATATTGGGGAGAGCGTGAGCCTTTTAACCAAAGGGCCTAGTGGCGCGCTTCTCGTACGTAAGCCGGCCGCTCGAAGCCAGGCCTTCGGCTAACTGCCCAAACTCACACCCAGTACTGTTTATTTTTTCCACTGAGGGTGCCAATGGGGGGTCGATTTCGGCGCGCGCCGAAATCGATCCCAAGGGCTGAATGGAGGGCTAAAAACCTCCGACCACCAGAAAAACACCCCCTTCGTGGGAGGTGAAAAAGTAAGGTAACGAGGAAAAACCCTTCACGCGTCGAGCCGCGGCAAAGGACCCCTATAAAGGGGGCCCCCTGCAGGGACCCGGGCGTGGCGCTAACCTCCTGGGGAATAGAACAACCCAGTTGGAGTTGACGCCAAGCTCCACTGGGACCCGCTCTGCGGCTTCATGCAAGTCGAGGCGCGCATAGATTGGCAGTATCTGCAGCAGGCTCGCGCATTGCGGCTTGTATTGCGCTGACTTCATTCATATCGTGCAGCTTCGGTGTTGCGCAGGATAACCTCCGAACCGTTGTGGAGGCTGAATGAAACACGCGTTTAGCTCTCCACTTACGAGACAGCTAGGAGGATAACTAGGCATACGAAAATTCACGACAAGATGAAGCCCTTACGCTTTTTGAGGCCGTCAAACCTTTGAAAGAGTATTAGCAAAATAGTGAAAAGAGAATACTCAACTACGAACAAGTATGAAGTAATAGTATTTATAAAATATAGACCTAGTAAATAGTTCACGGCGACCTATTATTCCACTTCAGGTACTGAAGGCCCATAAAGGCGTTTGTTAATCTCATCTTGTAGTAGAATTCTCCCCATGTTGGGCTTACGCATATTTCCAGCTTGTAGCACTTGCTCGAAGGTCTGCTTGAAGTCGGCTTTGATATCCCTGATCTACTCGATCCCCACAGACAGCCTGATCAAGTCGTTTGTCGCCCCAGCCTCAGCTCGCTCTTCGGGGGTGAAGTGTTCATGAGTGGTTGAGGCTGGATGGAGCACAATTGTTCTCGCATCCCTCAAGCTAGAACATAGGCTTTAGACTAGCACGCACAGAAGCGCTACCGGGAAGAGATTTACATACTTGGTAGTAGTGATGACCATCTTCAAGGCATCGCAAAAGCGAGCCCCAGCTTCATATCCCCCTCGTAGACTAAAGCACATAATGGAGCCAAATCCTCGCTTGAGGTACTTTCGTGCTCCCTGGTGATCGCAGTGGTCTCCGTGGCCGACATAGCCGACCCCGCTACGGAAGGCTGCTCGCGCAGCCAATCCGCCATCTCGCCCGTATTTTGCGCGTGGCGCTCGCAGCGCACGGCCAGAGACTCGAGGCCGATCAACATCTGCTGAGCCGCCGAGGCGCCAAAGCAGCTTCCAGTATCGCGTAGTATTTCAAATTGGCAGCGGACAGCAAAGGCCCAACGACCGAATTGTTGCCAGAGCCTCGTCTTCGGATCGTGGAACTGGGGAAACCGATCCGGGTACTGACTCCAGTCAAAAGTGCCCCCATCGACGATGATGCCGCCCACGACGTGCCGTGGCCCCCTATCCACTTGCCCGCCTACTCAACGACGATGTGAACCCCATACTCGATAGGACGACAGGAGTACCTAGCGCAGACGAAGGTGTTATCGCACTAGACATAGGAGGCGGCAGGCCACCCCTCCCAATTAGCTTCGGCTCTCGCTGTCCGTAGAAAAATAGCCCTGGCTGACACTTACAATTAGAGGAGCTCCCCTGGAGCGGCAAATCGTTGAAATGGCCTCAATGTCAAGAACCACGTTACCAGGATTGCTAATTGTCTCTACACATATAAATTTGGTCTTCTCATCCATAGCCGCCGCAAAATCTAATGCGTCTCGAGTCTTGCTAAACCGGCATTCAATGCCCATCTGTTTCGCTAGCGTGTTAAACTGATGGAAGGTGCTGGCATCGACATGGAAGCTGGAGACGTTGTTGGACGCCAAGGCTTATCAGACTACCAATAGTGAGTCGTCAGCGCCGGCCAGTTACATGGTAAGTTCTAGGAAGATGGCTTGTTCTTACTACCGAATTGTACACAGGCACCGCGCAACTACCTAGGATATCAGGAAACCGGCTTGAGGCGCGAGTCGGTTAGTCCAAAGCGAAGGCTCGTCATAAAGGGGGAGATAACAGACCCGGAATGGAGAAGCTGAGACTCGAATTCTATCGGGAACTCCTGATCGGGATCTGAAGTGGGAGGGTCCATTACGATTGTCATGCTGGTCGAGAAGAGTATGGCAATAGTCGAAGATGCTGGAGCGGGAATGGGCGACTCAAATCCACAGAGTGAAGCTCCAAATGTAAATCGGAGCGAGAAGATCGCAAAGTTCGGCCTATTTTATCCCTCCTACTCTTTTAACCATCTCGCAGCTTTCCTAGTATAATTATCACATCACGCTAACCCCTTGGCAAACCGATGAGACTTTCAGCTGCTGCGTGCCGCGTGGATTGCATTCTGCCAAAGTGCTGTTGCTCCACGAGTGCCACGCTCTAATCACGGCCATGCCGGCTGTGTTACTCACCTTCATGGTTCCTCTACCATCCGACCAATCAACCGTCTATCTTACAGTGGCAAGCCCTTCCTCATCTCGACGGATTCGTTCTCGAAAAAAACCTAACCGTCGTCTCTGAAAAAACGGATACTGTCATCATTGGAACGGGTTTCTCAGGTACCCAAGCTGTGTATAAGTGAGTGTACCCTGCCATCTAGCCCTTGAATCGAGTAATGCTAAGAATACACATTACCGGAGATTCCAGAAGCTTGGGCTACGAGTTTGCGGATTCGAGCGTCAAGAGAAGCTTGGAGGGGTCTGGCGCGCGAATGCTTATCCCGGGGCCGCAGTTAACAGCCCATTCCCTTTCTACCAGTTTTATGATGCGGAGCTACTCCGGGACTGGACATGGGGAGAGCATCCCAAAGAACGACAATAGGTAGAATAATCAAAGCTTAAATCAATTTGCTTTTTTTCATATCGCCGAGATGATCATTTGAACCATAGAGATTAAGCCTGGAATAATTATATTTAGGCTTAAACTATCTATGGCAAAGTTATTGCTTCTCATTGTTATTTCGAAAAGCGCCCCGGGCTTCTCACTACTACCTACCTAACCCTCGAGCACCTTAAATTTACCTTTAACTGCCCATTCACCTTTAAAGAGACCATGCGTTTCTGCTCGAGGAAATTTAACTTGTAAGCTTTAATTTCTGTATATGCTGCTTTTGCTAACCTATTGTAGTGTTGTGCGTGTTATAACCTTTAAGACCTACTTAGTAAAAGTTAAGCAAATGCTTGCGTTATTGTTTGTAAGCTTTAACAAATTTGCTATTAATATAACTAATATTTATTTTGCTAAAGCATATAGGGTTTTAAAAGCTTTGCTAACTATTATCGATAAAAGCAAGCTTGTTATATATATTGCTAAATATTAAAATCGACTTTTTAAAAATAGTTTTTTTTGCTTTTTTAACGTTTTATATATATGTTTATAGCTATTTTTATTATTAACTTTATAATATAAAGTAATTTAAGTTAAACTTATATAAAATTAACAATAGTTTTAAGCTATAGCTTATAAATATTATAAGTAAAGCTAAGCTTAATTATAAACTTTTAAGTAAAATATAAATTAAAAAGCTATAGCGTAGTTTATAGCAAATGCTACCTAACAAGCATAAATAGCACTAAAAAAACTTTTTTTTAAAGCTTTTTTTATTTTTTTATTAATATTTTTATTAGTAAATATTAAAAATAATTATAGTAATAAAGTTTTTAAATATAGTTTTATATAAAACTTTTTTAATTTTTAATAAGTTATTAAAGTATAATTAAACTTTATTAAAAAATTTAATTATATAAAATAATATAGCATAAAAATTTTTATTAAAATAGTAGCGTTATATTAAAAACAAAAAATAAATTTTTTTAAAAAGTTTATAGTAATTATTTATTTAACGTTAAAATAGTTTACTTGTTATATTAAGCTTATAAAGTTATAAATATAAAATAGCTAATATAGCAAGCTTTAAAACATTTTTATTTATATAAAATATATTAGCTTTTATATAATTTAGTATAAATTGTAATAAAAAATACTAAAAAGTTTTTAGTTTATTATTTTTTGTTTATAAAAGTATTATAAATAATTATTATATATTTATTAATTGTTTTGCTTTTTAGCTAGTTTATTAAAGTAGCTATATTATAATAAAAACCATTTATACTTTTTTTTTTTTTAAGTTTACATTAAAAAATAACAATAAAATTTTCGCTAATTAACTTACAAATAAGTTAGTTTTTAAAATAAAGCATGCAAGCTTATTTTAATGTACTTAGCAAAGCTATAATTTAAATGTGCTGTTTTTATATTAAACTATATTAGGTTAATAGTTAAAAAAATTTTAATTAACTTTTTAACGTAAAATTATTTGCTTTTAATTTTAATTTTTTAACTTTAACGTAGCAATTAATAAGTGGTTTGTTTTAACGTTAATAATATATTAATATAATAAAACGTTTATAAAAAGCATTATTTAATAACTAAATAACTAAAATAAAAATAGTATTAACTATAATAGCAATATAATAAAATATTTAACTTAATAGCTAGCTAGCGATAATTTTTTAACTTGTTAACCATTTTCGGAGAGCCAAATAAAAAAGCTACATAAATATATTATTAAAACATTAAAATTATAACAATCGTGTATGCTAAAGCTACCTATGTGGCGCCGAAACTGCTTTGTATATAGTATTAAAAGCGGTCTTGTAGTTACGATATTGCCATGTTGCGATGTTGCTATAATGATATGGCTATCACGATCTTAACTTAGCACCTAGAATAGTGCCCTCGTTTTTAACAAATGAGGTACAAAATGAGTAAAACGAGGGTTACCTATGGTTATACTGTGACCTAATTAGAAAATGCTTGCTTCCTATTTGGGAAACGAGCTTGGCGCCAAGACCACCAACTGCCGGCCGACCTGCCTGCCAGCCGACCTGCTAGCCAACCTGCTGGCCAACCTACCTGCCGACCTGCTTGCCACCCTGCCGCTAGCCGTACGGCCACCCTTACTGCCAGGGACACCCCCTTGGTCACCTGCCAACCTGCCGGTAGACCTGCCAGCCAACTGACCTGGTGGCTAGGGCTAAAAAGACTGAATTAGAAAGGGTAGGGGGGTTCTAGAGGGGTCTAGAGGACCCAGGGGACTTGGAGGACCTAGGAGGACCTGAAAGGACTAGGCTAGAGTGGCTGAAGTGGCTGGGCTGTGTGGCTAGGTCGTATGGCTCCTATTGAAGTGTATGCTAGGGCTGCCAGGGCTGGCAGGGACTGCTAGGACCTGCCAGGACCCTTTTCCTCTCACACCCTGGCAGTCCTGGTGGCCCTGGCAAACCTACCACCCTGGCAGTCCTTGTTAAGTGTAAAGCTTGAATGCTTGTGCTTTTATTTGCTTTCGTTTTTAACGAATAAGTTTATGAAATAAGTAAAACAAAGGTTACTTATAGTTTTTAATTTTTTGTTATTATTATTATAACCTAATTAAAAAATGCTTTTTTTTTATTTAAAATTAATATACTAATATTTTTTTTTTTTTTTTTTTTTTTTTTTCTACTTAAGCAAATAAATAAACTGTAACTAAATAGCTAAGCTAAAGCTTAACAAGCAAACAAAAAAGTAAACAACAACTTTTTTATATAAAAGTAAAAAGCAAACTATATATAAGCTATATATAGCTAAGCTTTTTGCTTATATAACTAATTATTAATTATTATATACTAATAGCTATAAACAGCTGTTAAACAGTTATTAATATAGCTTTTTAGTAGTATATATAGCTACTAACAACTAATTTATTATATATTAGCTATTTTACTGTTTTGTTAATTGTTTTGCTAAATATAATACTATTATAAACAAACTACTAATGTAAAAATATAAGCTACTAATAAATAATATAAATTAGTATATTATTTAATATATAAAACATAATAAAGCATTTTTAACTATTTATTTTTTTATATAAAATGCTATAATAAAGCAATTTAATATTTATTATTTTTTTTAAAAACTTAAAAAAAGCTTAAATTTAAATAGTTTTTATTATATATAGCTTATAAATATACTATTAAAGCTTTTTATAATATAGTTTTTTTTTATATATTGCTTTAAATAATAATAAACTTAAAGTTTAACTATTATTATATTAATATATTTTTTATTATTTTGTTTATTTATTTATTTATTTAATTATTTATTTATTTATTTATTTATTTATTTATTTATTTATTTATTTATTTATTTATTTATTTATTTATTTATTTATTTATTTATTTATTTATTTATTTATTTATTTATTTATTTATTTATTTATTTATTTATTTATTTATTTATTTATTTATTTATTTATTTATTTATTTAGTTTTAAATATAAATAATAATATTAATAAAAAAATTTAATAAATATAATATATATTTTATAATAAAAAAGTAAGTTAAATAAAGCTTACTAAAAGTAAACTAAAAAAATATTTTTTTTTTAGCTTATAAAGCTTTATATTAAAGCTTTTTTTTTTAAGCTTAACGGTTTTTATTTTTAAGCTTTAAAATAAAGCTTTAAAGCTTAAAAAAAAAAACTAAAAGCTAAGTTTATAAGCTAAACAATTTTTAAGCTTTTAAATTTAAGCTTTATTTAATTAAGCTTTATTTTATAAAACTTTTATATATAATCTATAAATTTAAAAATTTAAAAAAATTAAAATAGCTTTTAATTAATTAAGTTTTACTTTTAATAAATTTTTTATATAATTTTAATATAGCGCTAGTTTAATTTTATTTAGTTAAATAATTTAATATATATAGTATATTAAAGTTATAAGCTTAGTTTGTTTATAAGCTAATATTTTATTTTAAAATTAAAATTATATAAAAAAGCTTAGCAAAAAAAACTAGTTTATTTTTATTTATTTATTTAAATTTAAAAGTTTGCAATATAGTTTTAAGCTTTATTTATTTACGCTTTTTTTTTAAGCTTATTATAGTATTTTTTATAAATTTTAAGCTTATATTTAATAAAAATATTTTATTTAAAAATAATTATAATTAAATAAAATAATATATTAAGCTTAAGTTTTAAAGTTATATAAATAATATTAAAAGCTTTTTTAAAATAATATTATTTTAATTATTTAATAATATAAATATTTAAACAAAGTTTATTTAATTATAAAAGCTTAAATATAAAATAAACTATAAAAACTAAAAAAAACGTTTTTAGTTTTAATAAAAAAAAATTAAGCTTATTTTTTTTTAGTTAATTTTTATAAAAAAATTTTTTTATAAAACTTTTAAATAGTTTTTTAAATTATATTTAGCTTAATTAATAATTTAATTAATTTAAAACTTTAAAATTATATATATATATTAATAAATTTAAAAAACTATTAATTTTTAAAAGCTTAAAATTATTATTATAAAGCTTTTAAAGTTAAAAAATATTAATATTAAAACTTTAATTAAAATTTTAAAAAATAATATTATTATAAATAATATTATAATTATTAATAATATATTAATAAAATATTAATTTATATTTAAAAAAACTAAAAAAAAAGTTAATTTTATTAAATAATATTAAAATTAAAATATTATATATTAAAAAATATAAACTAATAAAATTTTTAATATTATTAATATTTTAATTATTAAAAAGTTTTTAAATATTATATAAATTAAAATTATATTAAATTAAAATAATAAAATATTTATAAAGCTTATTAAAAATAAACTTTTAAGCTTTAAATATATTTAATTATTTAATAATTTTAAAATTTTTTTTAAAATTTTTATATAAAAAAATAAAATAAACAAAACTTAAAAATATATAAATATATTCATTTATTACTTAAGCAAATAAATAAACTATAATTAAATAGTTAAGCTTAAGCTTAATATATAAACAAAATAGTAAAAAATAATATTTTTTTGTTATAAAAAAAAAAATAAGCTATACAAGCTATATATAGCTTAACTTTTTTTATATAACCAATTATTAATAATTATATACTAGCAGCTATAAAAAGCTGCTAAATAACTATTAATATAGCTTTTTAATAATATATATAGCTATTAACAACTAAAACTTATAATATATAACTATTTTATTACTTTGCTAATTATTTTACTAGGTATAATATTGCTGCAAACAAGCTGTTAACGTAAAAATACAAGCTATTAATAGTTAATATAAATTAACATATTATTTAATATATAAAGCACAAAAAAAACTTTTTAACTATTTATTTTTTATATATATAAAACACTATAATAAAGCAATTAAACTTTACTACTTTTTTTAAAAAACTTAAAAAAAGCTTAATTTAAATAGTTTTTACTATATATAGCTTATAAATATGCTATAAAGCTTTTTATAATATAGTTTTTTTTTTAAATACTGTTTTAAATAACAATAAACTTAAAGTTTAAACATATATAAATATATATTTTATATAGCTTAATAAACAAACTTTAGTTTATTTATAATAATTTAATAATTTATATTTTATATATTATAATATAATAGTTAAACTTTAAGTTTATTACTGCTTAAAATAATATATAAAAAAAAAACTATATTATAAAAAGCTTTAATAGTATATTTATAAGCTATATATAATAAAAACTATTTAAACTTAAGCTTTTTTTAACTTTTTTAAAAAGGTTAATAAAGTTTAATTATTTTATTATAGCGCTTTTATAAAAAACAAATAATTAAAAAGTTTTTTTTTGCATTTTATATATTAAATAATATGCTAATTTATATTAGCTATTAGTAGCTTATATTTTTATATTAGCAGCTTGTTTATATTAATATTATATTTAGCAAAATAATTAATAAAGCAATAAAATAATTAATATATAATAATTTAATTATTAGTAGCTATATATACTACTAAAAAGCTTTATTAATAGCTGTTTAACAGCTATTTATAGCTGCTAGTATATAATAATTAATAATTAATTATATAAAAAAAAGTTAAGCTATATATAGCTTATATATAGCTTGTTTTTTTTTTTATATAAAAAAGTTATTATTTACTTTTTTGTTTGCTTGCTAAGTTTTAGCTTAACTATTTAATTGCAGTTTATTTACTTGCTTAAATAAATTATATATTATAATATAATTAAATATTTATTGCTAATTAATTAACTTAATAAGCTTTGTTATTAATATTTTACATTTTTATACTTATTAAAGCATTTTGTTTTTAAAACTAACCGTTAAATTAAAACTTTAAGCTAGGCTTTTTATTAAGCTATAATTTGTTAGTTAGCTACTAATAACGCTTTTAATGCTTTTTTTTTATATAAAGTTTACAAATTTTTAACTTTTATAATAAAAGCTAAAATGCTAAAAATAGCTTTTTTTTTTATATAGCAATAATATTTTTTAATTAAGTTTTAAATAGCAGCCATAAAAATATATTTATTATATTTTTATTTTAAGCTACAGTTAGCTATTAAGCTATTTAGCTTATTAAAGCTATTTAGCTTGCTGTTATATAATAAGTTAACTATGTTTAACTATGCTTTAAATTTATATACTAGTTAATTTTTTAAAATGTTTTAATAAAATTTTTTTTTTTAACTTTTATAATATTAATGTTAGTTTTATTTATTTGTTTTAATTATATTTTATATTTTTTTATAGCTTTAAAAATTATTAAATATTAATAATTGTTTAAATATATAAAGTTATATATTAAAATAAAATAAATTTTATAGTTATAATTAAAGTTATTTAAGTTTTATAAGCTTAGTTTTTTAATTATTTTTAATAGTTTAAAAATAGCTATAACAAAAGTTATATTTTTAAACTTTGCTATAGTTATTAATAATAATAATAATATTGTTATAAAAAATATAATAATAATAAAAGTATAATTATAATAATAGTAATAAAAAATAAAAAAAATAATTGTTTTATAAATAAAGCTTTTATTTATTTTTTATTTTTATAGTTAATATTTTTATTTAAATTTAAATATATATAACATATTAAATAAAGTTTAGTTAACAAGCTTAAAATAGCTATTTTTTTGCTACTTTTTTTGCTAAAGTTTAATAATTAAGCATATTAGTTTTTTTTTTTATATATTGCTAGCAATTTATAATAAAAAAAGTTTAGCTCGATATATATATTAGGTTTGTTTTTATATTAACTTTAGCGCTTTGCTTTAATATAATAAATTTATTTATATTATAATTAAAGGTTTAAAGCTATGCTTGTTATATAAACAGTTATATAAAATAGTTTTAATAAAGTTATTAAAAGTTTATATTATATTTATATTATTTATATAATAAAATAACTATATAATAATAATTATATATTTATAACTAATTTTATTATATAAAAATAATTAAATATAAAAAAAAAGCAAATATTATATATTTAACGTTTTAATAAAAATTAAACTATAATAATAATATAGGTTAATAAATAAAATTTAAACTAAATAAATTAAAAAAGCTTTTTATTTAAAAATAACTAAAAATTAAAAAATAAAAACTAAACTTATAATAATTGTTTATATTTAAAAAAACTTAAGTTTATTTATATTTAAAAAAACTTAAGTTTATTTATATTTAAAAGCTTAATATTTATATTAAGTTTAAATATATTATTATAAGCTTAACTAAATAAAAGTTTAAAAATATTTTTAATAAAAAAAAAAATAAAAAAAAAAAATAGTTTTATATTTATTAAAATAAACTTTATAAAAAAATTAAAAAAAATAAATAAAAAATTATTATTATAAATAAATATAAAAATAATAAACTATAGCTTAAAAGTAATATAATTTATATTATAATTAATTTTATATTTATTAGCTTAAAAAAAAAAACTAAAAAATATATGCTTTATATTAAAACAATTAGCATTAGTTATAACTATATAGTTATTATTATATAATGCTATATATTTAGCACTAATATATAATTAACTAAGTTATATGTAATATTTAGCTATTGTACGTATATTTTTTTTTTATTTATATGCTAATAGAAATTTTTATTAAAAATTAAAATTTTTGTTGCATAATAGATTTTTTTACTTTTAAACAAACAAAAATATAGTACTAATTAAATATTTTGTTTATGTACGTTTTAATTTATTTATAGTACAATTATATATAGCTTATTTAATATTAATTAATAGTTGCAAATAAAAACATTATAAATTAGCAAAAATAAAAACAGAATATTTTTTTAAAGCAGTTAAAAATTTTATATTATATTTTAATTTTTTTTGCTATATAATATACTTTTTTTTAATTTTAAAATTTAAATATTATTATATAAAAAAAAGTAATATTTTTTTTTTTATAGATTTAAAAATATTAATATATTATAAAAAAAAAAAAAAATTTATTTTAATTATATATATACTAGTTTTATTATATAAAAAAAATTTAAATAGCATATAATTATATTAAACTATTTAATTATATTATTATATAATAACTAAACAATATTCTTATTTATATTTATTACTTTGTTTATTAACTAACTAATATTTTATAATATTAAACAATAATAAAGCTTTTATATATAATAATATATTGCAAAGATTTTTTTAGTATAAAAACTTTTTAAACAAAATAGTTAAGCTAATTGCTTATAATATTTAAATAATATATAAAAAACTTGCTAAAAACTATGCTTTTAATATATAAAATATATAAAAATAAATAAACTTTTAATTATAAAAACTATAGTTTAACTTTATATAAGCTAATAATATATACTTAAATATATAGTTTATATTTTAGCTAACTAAATATAAAAACTTTTTAAATATTAAATAAAAATTTTAAAAAATATATATAAAAAATTTTAAAAAATAAACCAAAAAAACATTTAATTAAGTTTATTAAAACTTTAAAAAAAAATATTTTAAATAGTTATAAATAAAAATATATAATTAAAAAATATTATTAAATTAATTATATAAAAGCTAATAAATATTATATAAAAAAAAGTTAAAATAATTAAAAACTTTTTATATAAAATAATTTACTAGCTTATTTTTTAATATTTTATTTTTTTTGTATATTTTTAATTAGCTTTTTTATTTTTAAGCTTAAGCTAATAGCTATATAGTATTTTATAAATTATTTTTATTCTTTAAAGTAATATATAATAAAAATATTACTAAATTTAATTTTTATATAAATAGTTTTTAAAAATATATATTTAAATATTAAATAGCTAAACTATATAATAAACTATATAATAAATAATTAAATAGCTATATAATTAAAAGCTAACATTTAATTATATAATAAAAATAATATATAAATTAAACTATTAATTCATATATAAATATTTTATTATATATAATTTTTTTTAAATATTTATACTATAAGCATATTTATATATAATATTAAGCTTAATATTGTATAATTTATTTTTTAACTTTTTACGAATAAAAAATATATAAAATAGTATAATATTGTTTAAAAAATATATTATATTTTAAAAAACCTAAAAAAAAAGCATAACTATTTAAGCAAGCTATATAATTTATTATATAATAAAATATAACTGTTTATTAATATTTATTAATGTTTAAAAATAACTAAAAACTAATACTATATAATATTTTTAATTATTTTAAAAAATTATACAAAAAAGTTTTATATATATAATATTAGCTTTAATTAAACTTAAAATAAAATTTATTATATAATAAATAGTTATTTTAATATTAATATAAATTATAGCTAATATTAAGCTAATTAAATAATTATTATTTTTTTTATTTAAGCAAATAAATAAATTGCAATTAAATAGCTAAGCTAAAGCTTAGTAAGCAAACAAAAAAGTAAGCAATAACTTTTTTATACAAAAATAAAAAAAAAGCTATATATAAGCTATATATAGCTAAGCTTTTTGCTTATATAATTAATTACCGATTATTATATATTAGCAGCTATAAATAGCTGCTAAACAGCTATTAATATAGCTTTTTAGCAGTATATATAACTACTAATAACTAATTTATTATATATTAGCTATTTATTGCGTTGCTAATTGTTTATTAGGCATAATATTGTTATAAACAAGCTGCTAATATAAAAATATAAGCTATTAATAACTAGTATAAATTAGCATATTATTTAATATATAAAATATAATAAAGCATTTTTAACTACTTGTTTTTTTATATATAAAGCGCTATAATAAAGCAATTTAGCACTTATTATTTTTTTTAAAAACTTAAAAAAAGCTTAAGTTTAAATAGTTTTTACT
Organism: Nemania sp. FL0031; assembly: GCA_022432375.1. Taxonomy (NCBI): domain Eukaryota; kingdom Fungi; phylum Ascomycota; class Sordariomycetes; order Xylariales; family Xylariaceae; genus Nemania; species Nemania sp. FL0031. Next base: position 514 of record JAJKKK010000073.1, on the reverse strand, counting down.
ATATATAGCTTATAAATATACTATTAAAGCTTTTTATAATATAGTTTTTTTTTTATATATTGTTTTAGGCAATAATAAACCTAAAGTTTAACTATTAAATAACTATTATTTTTATAAACAAAAAAAAAAAAAAAACTTAAATATATAATTATATAAAGTATTTAAACTTATAATTATTAAACTAATAAAAATATAATATATACTAAATGCTAGCTATAAAAGTAAAGTTTAGCTAAATATAAATATTATATAAACATATTAAAAATATTAAAGTTTTATATAATATTAATTTTTTAAAAACTAATATATAAAGCTTTTTTTTTTTAAACTTTTAAGTATATATTTAAGTTATTATAAATAATATATTAAGTTAGTTTATATAATAAAAAAACAATATTTATTTTATTAACTAAAAATATAATTAAAATAGTTATATAAAAAAAAGTTTATATTTAAACTTTTTAATTAATTTAATATATAATAATATTTAATAAATAGCAAAAAATTATTTAAG